>NDFZ01005495.1:210738-544947 GCA_002192655.3 Mamestra configurata | reverse complement strand
TTTAAAAACAATTAAAAATTCTGCTACTTAGATACCTACGGTAAAAAACGTTGACTGAAGTTATTAAAAAAACACAGGAATAAACAAAAATAGAAGAAAGAAAGACCATAGACCCCATCCCTGATCAGAATCGAATTCAACGTGCCCTCAGTGCCAATAACTTGATATGAAGTTAAAGAATGAGATCATGAAACAAATAGAGATGTACCCCATTCCTTATAGTTCTAATTGAGTTATGTATTAGTTTCTTTGATACTCATAATTTATACTGTTTTTTCTTATTAAGGATACTGTGAAATAAAATAAAATCTGGAAATATTTAATCAGTTTTTATTTATATTCGTAAAATCAACTTTAAATCTTAACTTTACGCGTACAAATCTTATTCATCGATATGACGATATCCCCATCACTACTGTTTACTGTATATTTAGTTATACATTTATAGCTTGGCGCTCGGCGAGGCATTGCGTTTTGTGTACGTTGGCGGCGAAAAGGTTAATCATGTAGTACAGACGCCAGCACATCATGTTACGCGAAACTGTCAAATGTTCCCAATCAACTTTGAACCCTATTGCTTCAAAGTTTAAGTTGAAAATCTATTAAAGAAATTTGACAGATAGTTGTAGCTTTATGTGCGGGCGTCTGTACATTATTTTTATGTATCATCAAGTTTTCTCAGCGCACGTCAAATACTGAATTTATAAGGCAACATTTTGCTACTTTACCTACATTACAATTTTCGAAGGGATCTCTATTTTTTAGAAAATATTTTATTGTCTAAGTTAATAATGTAGCTTTCGAACGGCGAAAGAATTTTTTTAAATGGGTTGAGTAGTTTTTGAGCTAAATCGTAACAAACAAATAAATCTTTCCTCTTTATTATAATATATAAGTACTTAATATGAATTTATAATATTAGTTTAGATTAAATTTACTAACACAATCCTATGTTGTCCGAAATAAAGAATTAATTATTATTATAACGACTTCCGAATTGTATAATTCACCTGATGTGTTAAACAAAATATTGTGAATGTGATTGTTTGACACATTCCTACGCAAAGGAACCGCGGTACCTTTGTCGAAACACGTTAACACGATTATGCCAGTGGTCCCCCTTAGCATTTCTAAATAGGGCGCCAAAGCTGTAGCGCCGCCACACCACCTACAACTGGGGGTCAAACAACATGCAAGAAAACAAAAAAGTTCCACAGGATATTGTTTATTTACAGTCTATGTGCATCCTAACTAAACACTAAATTATAATTTGTTAAAAACATTTACTTAATAAATAGGTAAAGAAACACTAATTAAATTGTCATTTCATAACTTACAATATAGATTCAATAACTTAGATAGAACTTAAAACTAGTCAGTCTTTGGTGGGAGTCGAAATGCAGAAACATTCTATGCTAGACCAGGGAACAGTTCTGAAAATGATTCGCACCAAAAGTCTGACAAGTCCATGGATTCCGGCTCGCTGAGTGGTGACGCTAATGACTCGTAGCCCAGGTCTGAGCTAAGGATTGTATGTGCTGGAGACAGCCCGAGATTCTCCTCTACAGATTTAGGTGACATGGTCATTGGAGAGAGCATTTTCATGTCACACTCCAGCGTGATTCCCGAGCAGTTATCTGTCAGGGTGCTGAAGTCTGTCTCAATCTGTAAAGGTGTTTCCTCTATGACGTGTTCTTCACATGGCACTTCGATGGTGATGCAGTCATTGGCCTCATCACAGTTGGCATAGAACAAGTCTCCCTTGTCATTGTTCTCTTCTTTAATTTGTACTTCTTCAGTGTCGGTGACAACTATCTCTGGTTTGTAAGGATGCGCATAGGAGTGTTGGGACAGTATCCTGTTGACGTCGTGCTTGATGTCTACGACTGCACCTCCACTGGATTCCAGGTGCTCTGCTGCGGTCCCCACCACTTTAGGTCCTTCAATGCACTCTCCAGTTTTCCTGACTGTGTCCTGTAACAAGAGAAAACAGTGATTTAGCAACTTGCTTTTTAATTGTAGATATGAAAACTGTACACTGGCAGTTTTCATGTTAAACAAAAGGTATTGATATTTTGATAATATTGCACCGTCTCATTGATTGCTTCATTCACTAATGATGTACATAACATTCCAGTTCAGGACCAGTTCTGTTTTAATACTTTAATATCATAATAGAACCATGATGCAACAATCATTCTGCATTACATCATCCATGTTGATTATAGATAAGCATGTAGGTTAGGAGGTATATTCCTTTTGGAACTCAGCCACAGACAGCATGCAATTTTATCTTATCTAGGTATTTAATCTATTTACAAGCAAAAAACAAAAAGTACATATGTAAAATGGTGAAAGTGCAAAGTTTTAAGTTTGATTATTATATTGCGGCATGATTCATATCCTACCTACTGACCTAAAGGAGGTTCGATGTGTTGGGCTCACAAACAGGAAATTTGCCAACATTACAGTCTGCCACTGAAGTTGTGATATGAGTAATTTTTATGTATGATAAAAATAATAATGTTTATTTAAAAGTTGACTTACATTTTGAGGCGTTCCTGCAGTACTTGCATCAATTTCTTTGAAGAGGGAGTCTGCAAGTTGAGTAAGGGTGTCAAGGTACTCGTCGGAATCGAAGTGTGCGAGGAGGTCTGCGAGAGGAGACACATCGCCAGCAGCAGGCGCACCGCGCGGATCGCCGGCGGGGGCCCTTCCTTCTGCTGAGGAATAGACTCTGCTGGTCTGGGGGCCTCCGCGACGGTCCGCGCCGCCGCCGCTTCGCTGCGAAGCGTTGCGTTCTCGCTCAACAGACGCTCGTTCAACGCCTTCAAGCTCTCCACCTCACTTGTCAACTTCTCATTCATGTCCATAAAGTATTTGATGCGGTCCTCCATCTCATCCATTTTCGCCTTTTTCCTGTCGCGCGAAGTCTGAGCCGCTACGCGGTTTTTCAGCTTCCTGACAAACAAATATTCTATATAACATATTGCTATCACTAACTATGTAAGTACATATTATTATGTATATTGGAGGTGCTAACTCTCTGTACGTAACTGTACATAACGGAACGTGAGGTCAACAGACTGGCAGTTCTAGCAAGAATTCGCGTTTTACGTAAACTGAACCTAACTATGAACTTATTAAAATAGAAAAAACAAAACTTAAAAAAAAAGAACAACGTTGTATTGGCTTCTATAAACAAACAAGCTAATTATTAACAGAACAATGAAGAAACATCTAGTAACACCGAAACGTCATTGAACGCTGTCCACTCTAAACTTGACCTCCCTGTTTATAAAGGCATTATGCGACACGCAGGCAATGTTTCATCAAATCATGAATGACTCACTTTCTTTGCATCTTCTCCTCCCACGTTAAGTGGTCCAGTCGGCGCTTCCTGGAGGGCGCTGGAGATGGCAGGTCCACTATCACTTTGGACTCCATCTCCTCGACCGCCTCCATTGCCAGGTAATTGTTGGGCACCGTGATGATTATAGGAGCGCTCATCTTGTTGACTTGAATAAACACAACTTATAAACAAACACTCCACAACACTGGTCTGGTAGTTGACGATTATCTAATATCTTAACTTTAGCATAATATCAGAGTTCTGTATCAACCATTTGTTAGAGCACTTTTATATGATATTTCCTCGCGGACAAGCTGTTAACGATTGCGTCGTACATGTTCGAGTTCTCAACGAGTAATAAATATTTTTTAAGATTCTCGAAAATGTGTATGTGGTTCAATGTGATTGGTGCAGCCTTATCAAGGGGGCGTTAACAAAATGACGCAATTGAATGAAAGACAAGGACTGGAACATTAACACATTGGTTGAATAAAGACAAAAGGCGTGACGTCACTCATATTGGTTGGCACCTGAAAATGAAATAATGAAATAAATATTTGCCTAAGTTGGACAAAGACGACAAATCAAATTTTGCGATAAAATTAGTATACGTTCGATTCGTTAGTATTTCGTATCATTATCTTTTATAGCTTTTAGATGACGATTTACTTTGGGCTACAGGGTCTAGCTTCTGTTGGTGAGTCATCATTAACTGGATGATGAAAAAAGCCGGTGATCTTAGACACCGGTAAACAAACGGCTGATGTAAGTTGTTAAAAAGCAAGGTAATTTGGATGAGTGATTTGGTAAGTGTTTCTGATGTAACAACACCACGATGTTGAGGCGGGCCCAGCTAGCTAGAAGACACTGTTCGTGCTTGCCGCCGCGCCGTGTTCAAAATTGAAAACAATGCCTATTCCATGCCATCGTTTCGATTCAATTTACCCCCATAATTTTGATAAACTGGTTGACTAATGGCTGACAGAGCAGGTACGGTACCTACACAAACCTGGTGTTTGACACTTGAGGAGAGGTCCTAGCTCGAGGTTTACCAGCGAGCCATGGAGCACAACACTGCGCTCTAAAACCAAAATCATGAACGTTATCTAAAAAGCCGCTAAGCTTAATTGGGCCGGACATGTCTGCCGCACGTCAGATGAGATATGGGCAAAAAGAACCACCAAATTGGTCACATTCAATGCCAAAAGGCATCGCGTCTGACCAAGGCGAATATGGCGGAACGAGCCCGACTCCTACCTACCGAAAGGACTGGCCCGATATAGCAAAGGACAGAGTTGTGTAGAAGAAAGAGAGGAAGGCTTTTGCCCAGCAGTCGATCAAAACAGGCTAGATGTTTAGATTTGAATAACAGGAACCATTGCCTACAGGTCCACTCGTGTTTCTGTCCATCTGTCACAGCTAGTGCGCAAATCGGGACATCCGAAAACTAGTCACTCACGGCCAATTTTATAAAATTTTCACATTAGAGCTATATATAAATATCAAATCAACTCATAGTATTTTGTTTTATTGTGTCATCGTAATTTTCATCTAATAATAATTATGAAAATAAAGATTATAATTCCCTTAGGTTCAGCGAGTATCACAATCACAAATGCGGTATTGTGAACTCTTGGTGCTCGAGTCCGGCTCACTTTAAACCGTTTTTTTATTATTATTGTATTTGCATTTGTATTGTTGTTTCACCCTGTGAATTTCAACTGTCTACTTATTTATGGTTCATGAGATACAACCCGCTGACAGACAAACAGACAGCTAAAACTTAATAGTAGGGTTCCGTTGGTAACCCTTCGAATACGAAATCTTAAAAAACACTTGCTAATGCTTCGAATTCTGCGTTTCCTACAGATCCATCATGCCAAATCTTCTGGGCTTAAAACATTCATAGCTAAATTTCTTTAAAAAAAAATTTGATGATTTTTGGTCAGTACTGTCAATACTGTCAATGTCAAATGAAAGTGAATGTCAAAAACGTCAAAACGCTGCCATTGTGCATTTGCGTTTATTGAACTTTTGTATTTCCAACCAAAATCATACTATTCTTCCAGGTGTTCAGTAACATTTGAGTGTACGTTCGAATTATCGGAACAAATAGTATATCAAACTACTAAAGTTGTAAAAAATGGCATCTACAAGTGCCGATTCGCAGTCATCCATTGCTCAAAAAACATGGGTGATGTCGAATAATATCGAAACCGTATCCAGTGTGGACGAAATCTATCGTTATGATAAAAAACAACAACAGGACATTCTTGCCGCGAAGCCATGGGAGAAAGAGTAAGTTTTATTAAAACTCACACGTTAAAATGGTAGCTTTTGCCACAAAGGTAATTAATCTAATGCTTCTTTGTTCCAGTCCTCATTTCTTCAAAGATATCAAAATATCTGCCCTAGCTTTACTCAAAATGGTGATGCACGCAAGATCAGGAGGAACATTGGAAGTCATGGGATTACTTTTAGGTACGAGCTTCTTCTTCCGGCTGTTTGTTTGTGGCTGAAATACAGATATTAATATTCTAATCACCTTGGTTACTTTTTTCACAGGTAAGGTAGATGCAAACACAATGATAGTGATGGATTCCTTTGCACTGCCAGTGGAGGGAACTGAGACTAGGGTAAATGCTCAAGCACAGGCTTATGAATACATGACAGCTTATATAGAGGCTGCCAAACAGGTAAATATCACTCATTCACATAGAGTTTAGTTGTAAGAATCTACAAGTCTCAAAATAAACAACATGAATAATATTATTGCAGTAAAATAGCAAAAGTTTCTAAATTGTGGTTTTATTTAAATACATATACCTTCAATAACTATTAACTACCTTCCTTCCTAAAATTATTAAGTACCTTCAATATTTATTGTACACCAACAGGCTGACTTGTCACATGAACATGTTTTTCTTTTTTAGGTTGGCCGTCATGAGAATGCCATTGGCTGGTATCACAGTCATCCTGGCTATGGTTGCTGGCTGTCTGGTATTGATGTCTCCACTCAAATGCTGAATCAGAACTTTCAGGAACCTTTTGTGGCTATTGTCATTGACCCTGTCAGAACTATCTCGGCTGGCAAAGTGTGTCTGGGTGCTTTTAGGACATATCCCAAGGTTAGTATTGCAAGATTTAAACTTAAGATTTCCTAGTTTTTGCCTGTGACTTCATCCGTGTGGAATATTTACTTTTTGCTGCCATTTTTCAAGTATTTTTCAAAAATTCTTGAACATATTTAAATTTAAATTCATTAATTTTATCAAATGCCTAAGTACAGAAGTTCATGATTTCATTTATATAAGTATAAATGAACTCCTATTTCCCTTGGTCACGGCATCACTCGTGAATGGCTGGACCAATTTTGCTAATTCTTTTTTTGTTGTGTTTGTTATTGTCAGGAGAATTTTGATAAAGGTATGCAATCTTGCGAAGCCAGGGCAGGCCACTAGTCTTCAATAATGACGGACTGCCATACAAACTTTCGTCCCCAATTTCGACCCCTTTAAGCCCTATTCTCGCGACAAAAGGTAGCCTATGGCCTTCTCCAAAGTCTAATCTGTCTTTGACCAAATTTCATCTAAATCGGTTCAGCAGTCTTAGTGTTAAGAGGTACCAAATAGAAACTTTCGCATTTATAATAATATAGTATAGTATGGATGTGTTAATAACTTGGAACACTTTCAGAAATATGTAAACAAATATCATTGAAATTTGTAGACTATGTTGAGGTCAAAGAAAAGTTTATTCTATTGCAAAAATTGCCTGCCATCGTTTAATAATTAGCTCCCACAATACTACAGCTATGTGATAACGAAGACCAGTCTTAACTTAGTTCTAACAGTAATATTCCGAATTCAAATATTTCCAGGGCTACAAACCAGCCAATGAGGAGCCATCAGAATACCAAACAATTCCTCTCAACAAGATAGAAGACTTTGGTGTCCACTGCAAACAATATTACTCTTTAGAGGTATCCTACTTCAAGTCCTCCCTGGACCGGAGGCTACTGGACTCACTCTGGAACAAGTACTGGGTAAACACGCTGAGTAGTTCCAGTCTTATCACCAATGCTGATTACACTACTGGACAGATATTTGACTTGTCAGATAAGCTGGAGCAGAGTGAAGTGTGCTTGGGTAAGTTCATTATGTTGCATTATAGATTTAACCTTTTGAACGCTAGAGGATAAACGCATCGGCGTGCCCCCGACGCCAAGCCACAAAATCGCCGTACTTTTTGTCACATATTTGTGACGTTTGGCGTACAGGGCACGCGCTTGCCTGTCATGTATATGTGACAATGGCGTTCAAAAGGTTAATCAAGGCTATGTAACTAATCATTACATCTTATGAGTTAATTTGCTGTATCCACCATATCCTGTGTTCCAGTGTTTTTTTCAAACACTGTCAGATTGCATCATCTGGCTTATTTCTTCCAAAATATTTTGTATATTATCTAGATGTAGGCACCTAGTGCAGCTTTTCAAGATTAAGCACTCACATACTCCGTCGTCTTGTTCAAAAACTCTTTGCAAGCGAAATTAATCGGCATATGGTGGAGGTCTGCCCTGCTTGAGCGGAGCACCGCGTTCTCGTCGAGGCGTTCAGCGGCGGCGACCTCTCGCGTCCGGCCTGTTTAAAACCATGGTCTGGCGCGAGGAGGAAGCGGTCACCTCCTTCTGTGAAGCAGTAATGCTAGCGAAGGAGGTGGCGGGCCTGAGGACGGCGAGCGTTAGGTGGCTCGCTGTCCGGTCACAATCAGGCCAGGGTCGATGGCGCGTGGTGTTCCACGCCGCCTCAAAGAGATGTTAGCATAGGAGACGGGGCCCGCTAGGGCCAGAGCCTGCCAGGGTTGCGGAATTTGTTCGAAAGAGTCTCCGCAACCCCGGAACGCAAAGGATTTTAGTAGGTACATTGATGGGTTTTAGTCAGTAAGTCTGACACGCCCTTCCGCTCCACCCAGAGCGGAAGAAGTCATTTGATGATTTCCCATCCATAAAAAAAAAGTGAAATTAATCTAAATACGTGTGTAGTAAATGTGTTGTGGAAAAAAAACAATATTTTATACTTTGTTGTTTCTTTACTGTCAATCAGATATAGAACATCACCCTTCAATAAGATCAATTGATCACGTTCTTCTGAATCACGCTGTATTTTTTACGTGATACTTGTATATCTTGAATTATTTACATTTCGTTTCTAGGTCGCGGAGGATTCATAGTCGCCGGCGCCGACCCACACGAGAAGCGAACTGAAGACAAACTCGGCAAGGCAACGAAGGACGCTTGCAAGACCACCATAGAAGTAATCCACGGCCTGATGGCGCAGATGATTAAAGACAGGCTGTTCAACAGCGTGAGCGGACGCCCAGCCCCTGCCACGCCCATGATCGAGTAACTATAAAGATGTGTAGGAGCTCAATGTGTATTTAATGTTTTAAGTTAATAAATGTATCTGTGAATTTCGATATATATGTTTTTTTTTTCTCTATTGTCCCTACGACCAGCTGCTCTTGTTGTGACGGTACCTCTGCGTATTTTCCAGACCTGTTTCTACACCGCGTGAGCATGGAGTATTTGACTCCTGTCAAAAAACTACAGTAATGAATACATTTATTTGCAAGCCATTACCTACTAAAATACGAATCTGAAAAACGAATCGGTGTAAAAATAGAAAAGTACATACCTACGCTTTTTTACTTATTATTCTTTCATGCTTGTCACAAAAACCGTCGTTTGTACTGAATGGCACATCTCTATGACTGTGTGACTTGAGAGTGACGTCTCACACAGTAAAATATTCGCAAGTCTGTTTCTAAATTAGGTTTTGAACGCATTCAACTCCGTATTTTTTCTATATATTGTTTTTTAACTGAGTCTCGTCTTTTCTAAAGGTTTTGAAAAACTAAAAAAAATCCTAACTAGCACTTCGCCCGCGCGGATTTATTTATTAATAACCCAGCCATCCCTGCTGTTGATCCTGTGGTCTCAGGACCAGTGCAACTGTTCACCCTGTAAGATCTGTTTCAATTATCCCACTTTTAGTTTGTTCCTACTAATTTTCACGTAAATTGAAGCAAGCAATAATATCCTCCTCTAAAAACGTCATCACCCCTTTTCGCTTCTTTAAGGGTTTATTTTAACCTAAGGCCTATGTATTTAAGTTAACAATAACGTAACTTCTACCACACCGGCCTCATCTAGCTTAAAATTACCAAAAAAGATTGACGTGTAAAATAGTACATTGTTCACCGAGAGGAGAAAGTGACCGATTACCGTCGAGGGTGTCGTTTGAAGCCCGAGCCGTAGGCGAGGGCTTTAAAACACCCAAGATCGGGAATCGCAGTTTCTCTCGAGTGATACATAGTGCTTTATACTACACCTAGAAGGAAAATAAAAAACGAAATCTTTACTAATTGAAATTTATATTGAAATTGTTGCAGTTAAAACTGAATCCTCAAACAACACACAAATTGGAAATGGCGCCAATGGCGTCTGCAATTTTCACATGTTCTTTTTTCAAATTGTTTATCCTGCCGCCGCAGGGTCGCACTGCCAGCCCGACACCATCCAACACACAGCTAGTGGCCAGTGTCATTTTGCGAACTTGGAGATAAAAACTCACTGTAAAAACTTTTTGGCTTTTGATATTTAGGTTACCGGCGCATAGTCTTACCCAAAATTAAAAAAGAAAAACCACGTAAGAAATGGATTTTCATACACTTTTCTCTCCCGCTCAGATGCGTTTTCTCCCCGCATATTTGTTCGATATGCAATGACGTACTTTCTACCGTAAATTTGATAAAGTATCAAGGTACTTTCTAAGCAGGTGTAGTATAAATGTTGTTTATACTACACCTGCTTAGAAAGTACCTTGTTTGAGGATTCAGTTTTAACTGCAACAATTTCAATATAAATTTCAATTAGTAAAGATTTCGTTTTTTATTTTCCTTCTAGGTGTAGTATAAAGCACTATGTATCACTCGAGAGAAACTGCGATTCCCGATCTTGGGTGTTTTAAAGCCCTCGCCTACGGCTCGGGCTTCAAACGACACCCTCGACGGTAATCGGTCACTTTCTCCTCTCGGTGAACAATGTACTATTAACCTACCTACTTGCAAAATAAATATTTATCTAAAGTCGAATGATTTTTTAAAATTGGTTGTTTAGTTTTTGAGCCAAATCGTAACAAACAAAATATTAGTTTAGATGTATGTCCCAATCAATACTGGGAAAAGACATCCCATTTCCCCTTCCAAACCTTTCTCTCCTGCTAATTTGGCTCAGACAGAAAAATTAACGTTATCCCAATGATTTTAGGATATATTTTCTATTATTCAAGTAACGCGAATATTTAGACAAATATGCCAAGACAATGTTCTTATCCAGAAGTAGGTAATATAGTATTTGAAGGGAATGGGTGCAATGAAATGAAACCAACAAATTGATTATATAAACATTCTCAAATATTTATTAACCAATTTACATAAAATCATTATAATCATTATGTACATCTTTCACATAGCTTTAGTTATACACAAAATCATAAACTTCTCACATTGTGGAGGGCCTTCTATTTATCAGATATAGTAAAATGAAGCACCAAATTGACGATATAATCTTTTGCCAAGCTCTCTTTACATAATCAAAAATAAAATATATGCCTTCATGATGTCTCATGAATGCTTTACAGATAATATAAAAACTATTAAGAGCATGTGCAACTTCTATATTTCCAGTGGTTTTCAAATTATATCTAAATGCACATACTCCTACGATATTTCATTAGAATATGCTGGTTAGTCGATAACCTAAATATAAATAGGATGAAAATAAACATAATTATGATATAACTAATCTCTAAATGTTAAAATTTCCGGCAGTCGCCGAACGCGTGTAAAATCTTATATTCCATAATTTGCATAACTACGTGTGTTTGATGAGGTGTTCTATCATTATTTACATCGTCGCAAAATATAAAATTCTCAATAAAAGGAACAGTACTGTCAACTAGACTGTTTAGCATTTGAAGCGGCTCTCGAGTGTCGTACACAAGTAATTATTCTTAACAAAATGCTGCAGGTATAAGATAGTAGTCTACGTTCACACTAGTGACATCGAACACAGACTATCTGAAAATTAAATTATATGGTTCAAGATACAATGACGAGCAAAAAATCAAGGCACAAACATTAATTTATAAATAATTGGGTTCTAAAACAATTTATACAGACTGGAAAGTTCATAGAACTTCTTAAATACCATAATATGCAGAAGTGACTAGATAATTTCGCTCGCCTGTGTATTTCAAACCATTGACTACTTTCACACAAGCCAATACTTTGGCTTGCATACTAAAGTGCATTATCACACAAAATTTATAATATTAGTGATTCATTTATATTTTATTAAGTACATTCCATACAGCCCTCCAATTCACAGATTGCTTACTATAAATCGTTTATACACACAATCTCAATTTATGTACAGCGCGAGCGACACAAAAAGTACATCAATTTACAATTCATCAAGGGCAAAAATTTCAAATTCGGGAATGTTCACAACGGCTCGAAACCACAAGATAATACGACTAATCAATAAATCTTAATGACAACGTTTTTCATTTGTGTCGCAATGCTAGAAATTTTAGGAAGAAGCAACTATTTCAGAAATCGTTTCCCGTTTCGAGAAAAATCGCTGGTGAATCTAGTCAGTTAGAGCCGATCGCTGTGATTCGAGAGCAAGATTGGTTTGAAAAAATAGCATTTTTATGATAGAAGCAGTAAGTAGACCACACTGGTAATAGTTGCTTTGAGATTGTAATAATACTGACGCAATGTGCTCAGAGAAATATAAAGCAAAACCACTACTGACCTCAGGGTTTCTTTTACGTGAAAGACTTGCTGTGATCTCTGGTCACCCTTTCCAAATCTGTATCCTGAATGATAAACTTTAAACACTACGTAACACATGGAATGTTTGTTGAATCTCAATGGGAAGGTGAGCTATAAGCTGTGCACATCTCGACGTGACGGCTGAGTGGCGGGTCGGTTGAAGGTGGCCTGTGGTCAGTCTTAGTCGAGTAGGGTGGAGTCGCCATCATTAGAGACCTAGTAGAGAACGGTCATCGATTGTTGGGAAGTTCAATGTAACTTGTCTTTACTGTATACTAGACGTATAGAAGCAGTATAACTATACTATATAATAAAATACATATAATGAGATCTTATATGCTATCCCGATCACAACACAGTTGATAAAAGAAAAACAAACAAAACAAAAGTATTCATCTTATGATGCGTTACAGTTCTCACAATCCATTGCAGGAGAGAGATGGAGTTATGCAGAACGTTTTGCGCCATCCCTTTCCGATATAAAACAAAATTGGATCACAATGCGTCTTTCTGTATTAGAGATGTTATTGCTTCCGAATTGAGCGGTGAAACGGGACCTTATAAGAAAGCATTAAAAAGAGGGCTAAAAGAAATGGCGCTATTAGACCCATTTTCCTTCATTTCACATTCGCACAATATGATTTTATCCTCTCTGTCCCCGAGTAAGACTTGAAACAACGTAGGACATTGAACAAGTATTACACCGGCGAGATGGTCCGACGCCATAAAGAAGACTGTTGGAGGCAGCATGTACAGAGCAGTCTACACTGCAGAAGACCGCATGGCTTGAAAACGCGTCGTATGTGCTCGTGATCCTCAGCAGTGAGGGAACGACGAAGAAAAGAACAAGTTTACGTATTTCCGCAACAATCGATGACCGTGTCCTAATAGTACAGCGTGTATCAAGCGGGAGAGGCTCGGCTAGGCTCGGCTAGGCTCGGCTAGAGGCCGCAGCCGGGCGGGCTGGCCGCGCGTCAGTAGAACAGCTCGGGCGGGAAGCTGTTGACCTCCGCCTGCTCCAGCACCGGCACACCGTCCACGTTGTACGACACTCGTATCCGTAGTCGTAGCGCAGACTGGAAGTTAATGAAAAATGTTTATATTTATTGCGAGGTACTCAACAAAATGAAACATTCTTATATTTATCGAAAAAGAAAACTTGATTATCCTTTTATCAGATGATAACAAGTCCAATCCCATAAGCGGATGCTGTTGCATCCGTGTTTACAAAATGTTGTTTGTCTGGCTTTTGTGAATCCATACAAACTACTTCAGAACCTCCTCTTTTTTTGAAGTTGGTTAAAAATAGTTTTCACTGACTAAATAAAAATGTATGTCGAGTGACACTTACCCTGGATGGATTAGTGATTTTGAGTACTTGAGTGATTTCTCCCTGGGGCGGTAGTACGGTGCCGGAAGGTGACATCATGTCTAACTGGAACGTCTGCAAGGCGAGAAATAAAACATTCAATAACCCTCAACTAGTTCTGATATGATGATGTCATAACAATATCGTGTCCCTGATACTGAGATCAGTCAAATCAATTGGAAACGAGCATTAGTAGCAAATAGGATATGTTTTAGCTACCCGACAATATAGCTTTTCATAGCTGGCAAAAATCTTGTAAATAAGAAAATGGCATCGACTGCACGGGGATGAGCGCAGTATGAAAACCTTTTGTTTCTTCTGTATTGAATGTACGCCCACGCGCCCCACACGTTTCTGTATGACACTGTAGTTAGTCAATACTTCCGTGAAATGGAGAAAATATTTAAAGATATTTACCCTGGGCACAGCAGCTTGGAACAAGAAGTCGGTGAGCGTGGACGTCCCCGAAGAGTTGGCGCGCATCGTCAGCGTCACCGTGTCGCCGCCGCGCTGCACGCCGAACACTATGCGCAGCCCGTTCTTCTCCAGAGCCGTCACTGTTGGCATATCTACTAAAAAAAAAGTTTTTTAATTTTCAAAATATTCCTCATGTTCCATCATCGGACTACAAGACGTTCGCCGCCACTGCTATATGGTGGACATCCCGCCCATACACAGGAAACGTTTTGGGAATACTTTCATTGTGGGTACAGGTAAGGAATAGAATTCCCTGTTAGCTGTGTTCTGATAGCTACAACTTTGAGTGAATAGGTTACTTCTAGGTAAGAGTGGTCTATCGTCGACCTCATACCTCATCAGGTAACGTTGTGGTCAGACGGGAGTCAAGCAATAATAATAAAAAAAAGTTTAATGTTGATTGAATATAATAAACCGGCGTTGTAAGCTACACCTATCTACAATCGAAGTTTAACTTTGAAGGCGATATTTGGAAAGTGGAAAATCAGAAACTATGAAAATATTCCAAGGCTGGGTAACTCTTCTCATCTCTCACTGCTGTTTGTGGTCCTCATAAGGTAGTCTTTAGTTTATCTTATTATCTTCTTCTAAGCCGACAACGACACCAACATTTTGCGCAGTGAATTTATTCTTCTATTCGTAGTTCGATTCTTCTTATGTTTTTAAGGATTCTATCCACCAAACCCGCTTTCACAGCCCAGTGGGTTGTCATTGTTTTAGGTAAACTGTAGTAGCATGACAGGCGGTAAGGATCCGTTTATATTGTCAAGTACCTTGCGTGGGTGGCGTGTTTATATGCGCGGGCGCAGCGAACAGTCCGTCCAGCAGTAAGGACGCCGGCGCGGGCGCAGACACGGGCGTGGGCAGGTTGTTGTTCATGACGTTAGCCGGCGCGGTTGGCGTCAGGTCCAGGCCGCTCAGCAGGTCGAGGATGTCCTGGAAAATTGTATTGCAAAGACATGAATTTCCAATGTACATCCCAATACTGCACAGAAAAATTTATCATCCAAATTTTCGGCTAAACATTATTATTATAAATCCTACAAAACTCTTGTCTGTACCAGTTAGCACCTAGTTTCTAGAAAGAAAAAGAAACCACATTACAAAATTGATGTACAGTCATCTCTTGCCTGGTGGCCAGCAGACCTGGGACAGAATAAGTTAATATTCTTATCCTTATTCGGTACACTTAACGAGTATTTAACAAAAACAAATAAGTAGTGTACTCACATTGCTGCTAGTATTATTGTTGCTGGCAGGCGGCTGCGACGGCTTGTGGTCGATGTCGCCGTTCGTCAGCGAGTCCGAGCCGATGATCAAATCTAGTAGCGCGTCCTGGAACATGCAACACAGAATCTTCACCATCACATACTTATTTATGTATGTACTTGTAGCGTAAAAGTTAGTTTACATTAGTTTATTCTCAATGAATTAAAACAGAGATTTAAAAAACACTGGAAAGTGTCCAATTCGTCGTAATTTTTGTCACATCTCTGTGACGTTTAGCGTACACGGCACGCGCTTGCTTGTCACGTACAATACGGCCGACGTATCTTGGCGAGTCCGAACTTCGCGCAGAAGGCCGCGCAATGACTTTTTTTAGGAACAAAATGGAGAGAGATTGACCATAAGTAAACACAAACGACACTTTATTCAATCAAATATCGTAATCGATTAGTTTTATTTAGAAGTTATTGATTTTTGTTTAAATCACATATTAAACGAAATAGATTTACAAATATTAGTGAATTTTGTAGTTAATAAACGAGATTTCAATTTAAATAAAAAAAAACTAATAAAATTTTATTTTCTTAGTTGAAAGACATGATTTACTTAAATATCAGTTATCTATTAACGTCTACTTGAGTAACGACTGTTTGAGAAAATCTAAAACCTCCTTATATAATTGAATACAAATATATATTTATGACTTAATTTCAATCGATTTGAATGTAAATCGATCAAACAACACCCTCAGGCACGCGTATTGGACATCCCTTTTTGGTTACTTCGTGCTTATTCGGCAATGCTCGGTACACGGTAATATGTCTCAGTCACACGTTAGCATTGGTGTCGTGTTCGTGTCGCTATCTCTGTCTTGAGCACAGTCGGTTACAAAAGTTTTCGCTGTTATTGTTTTTCATTGTTATTTTTTTTGTTAAGTTTTTTTTTGTTTAGTGTTAAGTTTGTTTTGTTTGTGTTATTTGCAAGTGTCAATTGGCACTTATATTATACGCCAAATATGCCACCAAAACATAATACTGTGTTAAATCGCCAGGCGAGAAAAATTATTTACGATTTAACGCAGTATATGAAAAAAGAAAAAGAAGAAGGCGTAAAAGATGTAGATAAAGTTTATTTAAGAGTCATAGCCAACATTAAAACGTGGAAATGCCGCAGTGCGCGTTCGCGTTCGAGCGACTTATTTTTGTTCCTGATCCTTTATCTAGTATTATCATTGATCGAAGGTAATAGGGAAATTTTATTCGTACATTGGTATATAAAAAAATGACAATACCTAACAGTTTTCTTCGCGAGTGTACATGCGCTAAAGTTCGCAGAGCCTATGTTCAGACTCGCCAAGATACGTCGGCCGTATTGTATAAGTGACAATTAATGGCGCTCAAAAGGTTAAAGGAATATGTGATGAATTTCTATTCCATGGGAAAAAGGCAAGTACGTATGGCGATGCGCCACCGGTTCATGGTAGACATTCCAACCATAAGCACAAAACGCGTACAGCTAAGGAGTGGAATTCCCTGCCGGAGTCTGTGTTCCTGGTAGCTACACCCCGGGGATCTTTAAGTCAAGATTGAATAGGCGACTTCTAGACAAGCGTGCTCCATCGTCGAGCACATGATCGCTTTCCATCAGCTGAGATAGTTGATAATAAGTATGTCTCACCGCGACCTGGTCGGGCTTGTGGTCGGGGCTGGTGTCGGACAGGTCGGGCTCCCCGTCGCTGTCGTCGCGCGCGTCGGGCCCGCTGGCCGGCGCCTCCATGGCCGGCATGCGCTCCAGCAGAGCGGGCCGCAAGTGTGCGTAGTTCCTGGGTAAGGGCACCAACTATTAGCATATACAGCTCAACAAAATAACAAGAAACAAAAGAAAATCTGACTAAAAATCGATTACGGAGGCACCGGTATTTTCTAAGCTTTAAGGGTGATCCACACATCAGGGCCGTGCCCGGTACGTGGTCTGACACGTCCCAGGCACGGCCCGGACACGGACGTGTATGAACTTTATATAAAATGTAGACACCGCCGGCATATTGTTTTGAGCTCCGAACCGACCACGTCCGGACACGGCCCAAATATGTATCAACCTTTAGCGTTACAAAAATTGGTTAAAGTGCAATCATACAAGTGTACAAAAAGGTATTATTAAGAAAAAAGTTCTTGAGATATACGAAAGATAAATGCGAATGCTTACCTATACAGTTGCGATAACTCAACGCCTCTCTGTTGCAACTCGATATGAATGTGAGATCCAAACGTGTCAATGATCACTCGGATTTTACTGAAATAAATGAAATTAAAAATAAGTTTAAAATTAAAACAAGTAAGTACCTAATAGCTTGAATACTTACAAAGATTATATTCAATATAGAATAGAATATAATATGGTGCAACGTTTAGCGTCAGTAGGTTTGATACCGGATGACTCCGGTAGGTGCAGCAAATACGGTACTTAGTCAGTATACAGGCCTGAAGGTATCAGTGACAGTAACAATACTACCCAAGATGTTCTTTTTTTCTCGAACTTGGTTTAGATTATTTACGGCCGATTACATTAGGGAGAGCGGGGCTAAACGTGCCGCGGGTATGTTGTTCCGATTGAAATAGGCTTTATGAAAAAGAGATAAACACAGCTACAGCGCACCAATGGCAACTATCTTAGTTTGGCCAGTTACGTCCGGTACATTGTTAAATTACATCGGAACAACTTCTCCGCGTCAAGTTTAGCCCCGCTCTCCCTGAGGTTGCTATTTGAAACTGTTTTACCACTTTTTGCCAGTAGGTAGGTCGACTGATAGAATTAAGTCTGCCTTTATACTGTGCATGAAGTTCTAATTAAGAAACTCACTCCTGGCTAGGCTGCGTGGTGAATCTCGTAGACAGCTTGGCGAGAGAGAGCAGCAAATACTCTTTCGTGTTGATGGACAGCTGTGTGGACCACAGGAGCTTCTGGTACACATCGATCACGTACTCCTCGGAAGGGCGGACGAAATCATCTGAAATTGTAGAATATAAACATGAAAATGTATTACAGGTTGTATATAAATAAATAAATAGTTGGGAAAAGGGTAGGTTAGATTTTAAACGAAATTCGAAAGCATGCAGATTTATTTCTTCATAGCAAATATTTGAAAAACGAAAGTAATAACTTACCAACGCCGTCTTCATCGACCATAGAGATGGCGTTACTGGCTTCTGACACCAGCAAGTCACCGTATTCACCAATAGTCCACGCGGCCACCTATAAACACAAAATTTCATTTTCATCACCAAGTAAAAGCATTTAAAAATCTGTTAGAATAGGTGAAGAAGTATTGGACTATCCACCTTTAAAAGCGTCTTGCTTTTAAAGGTGGATAGTCCAATACTGTCCACACGGACAATGCATTTTGAAAATACATAATAATATGATGGACTTTGCTTGGACGAACACCTACACCAAACTCAATTACTTTTTAAGTTCTGAAACTTAGTTTGTTCTTAGGCTCTATGGATTTCCGAATTTGGTGAAGAGTTAAGTATTGTTAGATTACATAATTATGGTACAATTCTCGTCTCGAAATTTTCTCTAGATTACTTTTCGGAATTTGGGAAGAGTTTAATATTCTTAGATTACGGATGGTGCAGTCGATTCTCGTCTCTAAACATACCTGTACTAGTGGCTGCTTCTCGGTGGCATCGCCCGAGACTGCGGATCGCTCGAGCGAGCTCCAGAGGCGCATGGCGGCGTAGGCCTGGCGCTCCGGCGCCGCCGACGACACGATCTGAAGCGTGCTGGACACTGTGTCGTCGCGGAGGTAGTTGCCAGCCTAGAATTACATATAAGGTGATTAGAGACGATGTAATTTTTTAAATTTCTAATTGGAACTCAGTGCCTTGTCAAAGTCACACTTTATTAACGGCTCACCACACACACAGCAGCATGTTTTAGAACAACAATTTCGAAGATAGTTGACATCCACCATCAGCTTCTGGGTCTACCTAGAGTGGGTCCTGGGTCTGCTAGACCTACTTTTCCTCACAAAGTGTAGGCCTGTGTCTCAGTAGTAGGAACGTTATAAGCGGATTACGCTATAATAGGGAGGTAGCCCAGCAGTCAAACTCTCTTGGTGAGAGTTCTTTGACCAAACGATGCTGTTTTTTTTATTTTATTGACGTGACAACGTCTAATAAATCGATGAACGCCGGCTGCACAGACAACCAATTTTTTACCTAGATTATTTTTTATTTGAGATGGGTTTGCTCTTGACTCTGGTCTAGGTCATAAATGACAGACAAAGTCGACGATGGAGCGAGCTTACCCAGAAGAAGCATGTTCACTCTAATGTTGAAGAGACTAGGGTTGTATGCGTTCGGAAACACAGACGCAGGCAGAGAGTTCCACTCCTTTGCCGTGCGCATTATAAAAGACGTTGGTGGATTGTTACCTTGAGCAGAACTCTGAACAAGGTGTCAAGATGCCACTTGTTGGAGGGCGCGTATCTCTCGGCGGCGAGCACCATGGCGCTGGAGCAGTGCGCCTTGAACTCGGCGTCCGAGCGCTCCAGGAACGACAGCAGCTCCTTCATCATGCTGCGGATGTTCTGCCCGTTGATCAGCGCGAAGGATAGCTCCATAGCACGACGGCGGATTGAGACGTCAGGGTCCTGAAATGTAAGTAAAATAATTTTAGATTCACGTTAACTAAAGCCAATAAGCCGTTAAGACATTGGTCCCGGCTGTCATTTTTAGATCTTAGGCAGTCGTTACGAATGTCAG
This sequence comes from Mamestra configurata, assembly GCA_002192655.3. Taxonomy (NCBI): domain Eukaryota; kingdom Metazoa; phylum Arthropoda; class Insecta; order Lepidoptera; family Noctuidae; genus Mamestra; species Mamestra configurata. The sequence continues at coordinate 524,849 of NDFZ01005495.1, read as the reverse complement.
AAGCCAGAAAATCTGACACCAGTCTTACCAAGGAGTACCGTGTCACCCAGTTAATGGGTTGTGGAGGTCTGGTAGGCAGCCGCTCTACGTAAAATACTGGTATTCAGCTGAATCCGGTTTGACTGGAAGCCGAGCCCAATATAAATGGGAAAAGGCTAGGCAGACGATGTTAACTAAAGCCAATAATGACGCTTGTTGGAGTATAGCGCCATCTATGATACGAACTAAACACCTGACGGTACACAAATCCTACATCGCGATATCAAAGTTCTCCGCGCGATTTGAACATATACAACCGCCCGACAACATTATCAGGCGGCAACTTCGCTGTAAAATAGCATAACAGATGTTGCAAATCATTCAAAACGGAAGAAAAAATCCAATACTCTTGTTGCAGTATAGCGCCATCTATGATACGAACTAAACACCTGACGGTACACAAATCCTACATCGCGATATGAAAGTTCTCCGCGCGATTTGAACATATACAACCGCCCGACAACATTATCAGGCGGCAACTTCGCTGTAGAATAGCATAATAGATGTTGCAAATCGTGCAAAACGGAAGAAAAACATCCAATACTATTACAAGACACAAGATTAATCACAAAAATATGTAAAAGCTTTGAGAATCTGGGTCAACTTGCATGTTATGAAGAATCAGATATCTCTTCGATTTTTCTTACCCTTATTTGCGACCTTTTTTGAAGTCAATCAAAACTGATTGTTCTTACCTTCAAACACTCCAGAATGGTGGTTCGATGCCTCTGCACAGCCGACGTATCCACATGCACGGTCCTCAGCAGCGTGTTGAGTGCCACATATCTGATGTTCTTATCGTTGTTCAGCAGGAACCTGCCCAGGATGTTGATGGCCAGCACTCGCAGGCTGCTCTCAGACTTGATATCCATGATGGACAGCACCGTCTCATATAGAATGGTGTTGCCAACGTTTTTGCTGGTCTCCGTGTTGGTGGCCACTTGGGCTAGGATGTCGTTCATCGCTTCTGAAGCTTCCGCGTCGTTCTTGCCTAGTATTCGGAGGAGGCGGAGGATTTTAACCTGGGGATTTCAATAAACTGCATTACTGCGAGTCATAAATAAAACTTTCTTTCAAATCGACAATTTAACCTTTTGAACGCCAGTATCACGTATGTATACATGACAAGCAAGCGCGTGCCCTGTACGCCAAACGTCACGAATATGTGACAAAATGTACGGTGAATTTGTGGCTTGGTGGCAGAGGCACGCCGATGCGTTTGTGCTCTGGCGTTCAAAAGGTTAAAGGCTCTTTTGAATTATCAAGGTCTGTCAGCATGAAGCTAGTTCTCTCGTGCTAGCGACAAGAGCAGCAAGTTGTTCTACAGAAAAACACACTCATCGACTTTCAGCGCGGCAGTTGCACGTTCTAAGAGTAGATTTTTAATTGGATGATCTTAGGATTGACTGGGTATCTCGTTATGAGTTCTTCTTCGAAAACCAACTTTTTTTTAGTAGAGGTCGCACTAAAATGAGAAGAAAAGAATGCATATTTAGCGAACATATAAGCTATCATATTATTTATTTCTAGCTTTTGCCCGCGACTTCGTACGCGCATATCCCGTTCCCGTAGGAATTTCGGAAAATCCTCTCTTAGTGCTCCCCTACACTCCCCAAGGAACCTATGTACAGACGCCAGCACATCAAGCTACAATAATCTGTCAAATTTCTTTAATAGATTTTCAACTTTATCATTAAAGCATTAGGTTCAAGGTTGATTGGGAAATTTTTAGTTTCGGGTAGCTTGATGTGCTGGCTTCTGTGCAAAATTTCAGTTTTCTACGACCAGTAGTTTCACTCAGTCAGTAACGGAAGAATTTATAAATATATTAGGATTTAGACTTGTGTCCCGACAAGGAAAATCAGATAAAACTTTATATATTTCCTGATATTACAATGAGAGGAAACACTTGATTTATCGATGCATAAGTAGCTCGTACAAAATATTTCCTTAAATATTTCCAAAGGGAAATAACTATTTTGTATTACATCCGTGATAGTTACTTATTGAGCGCAAAATTTATTATCTTTTGCAACGATTATCGAGTCATGTATGACTCATAAAACATAATTCAGTAGTTAAGTTATTTAGCAAAAGGAAAGAGGTAATTTTATAATTTAATGTGCAGGAATCAAATTATTTCGGAACAACAATCTCTATGCTCTACAAAAAAAAGTTCAAATTTCTTTGCAATACATACTTTATTTAGGGCATTTTTAATTAAAATGGTCACTTAAAAATAGACTTAGAATCCACAGTTACAGTCGATACTGGAGTTGGTGGTGATGGATTCAGTTTTACTCGAATTATAAGTTAAAATGCTACTGCTATTTTTTTTATTTTAAGCATCTCAGATTGATGCCAAATTTATGAATTCTTATCCATCAGAGTAACGTGATTGTTTTTTTGAATTAGTTTAGTAAATAAACTTTTAAATACATATTTGTTTTGGTTTTGAATCAATATGACATCTCTACTATTCGATTAACCTTTTGACCGCCAGAGCATAAACGCATCGGCGTGCCCCCGAGGCCCCGACGCCGAGCCACAAATTCGCCGTCATGTATATGCGATAATGGCGTTCAAATGTCAATGACTAGTTAATTATTTTCAAATAATAATAAGAATAGATTGTTTTCATTACCTGCAGGAACGGGTCAGAGACTCCGCTGACATCGTGCTCCGGTGAATATCCAGCCAAAATCAGGTTTTTCAGTATCCTCACCAGATTCGGTACGATCTACAAACAAACCCATGCTCTTACATGTACTGACCACAGACAACGAGTCGCCCAATGCACATAGACAAAGATTGCGAAGCGAGAAAAAAAAACAAACATTTTACGTTTCAGGCAAGTAATAAATACGTACTAAATACTGTCGGAGATATATCAATGAGTTTACAGGCTTACAACACGATACGACAGCAAATATACATGGGACTGGGCATATAAAAAAGAAAACATTACAGCCTTCAACCTCTTTGCAATTTTATTAGTCACGTTTACTCTCTGTGCTGAATTCAATACTGTGTTTTGAGTAGTTAGTAAATGTGTGAGATGGGATTTCCAGAGTAACGTTTATAAGGAACTTTAGGTATAAGGAATATCTTTAGTAACTACTTTTTTATGCCTCCACTCAGTACCTAAAATACGATTCAATGAAGAATGTGAATGATAGAATGTGTGTATGTGTCACCGGATACTTGCAAACTACGTAAGATTACAAAATATTTTGAGAGATTGTAAACTCTCGATAAATTGTCAAATGAAATGTTCAATCGTTCTAAAATTATACGAATCAAAAATTTTGTATTCTATAATATCTCTGTGTCCGAGAAATTGTGGACTGACATAAATTGGCGACCAATCGGCACTGAGGTCTACAATTTATCTGTTTAGGCGTGATAGTTAAATTGGAAACTTGGCCCGTCGTTGGTCTTTGTTTACCAATTAGACCTTTGTTTCCAGGTTTACTATCCAACGAAAACGGATAAATTGTAAACTTGTGCAATATTTTGTGTCCGTCAATTTCTCGGAATGACTACGAAAGATTAGACTATCAAATTTTGAAGCGAAAAAAAGTATTCCAAAGTTTAATTTAACGAGGGTTTACAATCTCTCAAGTTATTTTATAATTTTACGGAGTTTACCATTTTCCGGTGATATATATAACTATATTTTCGAGTTGATAAATTTTAGTCCACAAAACAATGATTAGCATTCCTTATCAAAATGATTGAATACTTATTTTAGACAGTTTACTTATGATGTAAGCTGTGTCGCAATGCAAGTTTAATAATGCAATTAAGACTGCTTATTATATGTGGGCATTGTTTACAATCTCTGGAAATCCCAAGTGTTATCAATACAATTACATACATGGATAGAATAGTCTATAGAAGAATCGAAAGTAAGGGAACTACCAAATTATCTTTAGTAAGGAAGGAACATGGAGGTGAACAGAATTGAAAAAGTAATATAAAAAAAAAAGTCATTTACTTTCTATTATGAAACTCTCGGGTGACCACCATTTTATTGACCATGAGATATTTAGTAAAAAAACCTTATAATATCCATTACAGTGAGCAATTTTAGTTAAGGATTTTTTATAGGAATTACAGTTCTGTGACAATAAATACTTTTTCTTTTGGGTTAAAAAGACTATTTTTAAAGCACTTTAGATTTATCTCTACCTAATCCTTCATTGGGGACTTCAGGCGAGATGTTGTCTTTTAAATTACGAGTTATATCACTGTTCAGTTTCAAGAGTTTCGTAATAGAAATTGTGAAGTCTCGAACAAATAATTTGGTAGTTACAAGAAAAGAGTAGAGTTCTATCTAAGTAAGAATATGAAGTTCTTCAGAAAGTTCTATCTACCTAATACTTATGATATTATTTATATGTAAGTATAGATATTATAATAATTATATATGTGCCTACTTCGAGTGCTATTCACACAAGTTCTTACTTTGCTATCACTACTCAGATGGTTGAGAGTTTTGTAGTAAAACCTTTATGATTCTGTCCCATGATTCATCGAAAGCCTTATACTCAAGTAGCCATGTAATTGAGTAAAATTAATACTTTTCAAAGCTTTTGTTTTTGGTGCATCCTGGACCGCTGATACTCGGCAACGCAGAGTCTAGCTAACCAATCCATTCACTACCATAGCAAAATAAAACGAAATATGTAAAGTTTTCATCTCGGCTCGAAAAGAAACAGTACTTACTGCTATTCTGTAAAAAAACTCAACATGTAAACTAAGGTGAAGTAAGGAATGACAGCCGGTCGATTCTGTAAACATATCGAAGTGAAGGCTTGGGTGAAGTGATCACGAGGTGAGCTGTCAATCCATATAATCAAGATGTCACGTGATCACTAAGTAAGCTGTCATTCCATCTTAATTATATGGATTGACAGCTTACCTCGTCATCACTTCACTCAAGCCTTCACACCGACATGTTTACAGAATCTATAGAGCGTGAGAGGTTTACTTACAGAATATACTTGCAGTGAAGGACGAGAGTAAAAATGTGGGTCGAATTATATAATTAGTATTGACATGACTTAGTTAACTATAAGGCTTCCGACAAACAGCTTATATTAATAACCCACGTATAAATATGGTTATATAACCAAGACAATATTACAATCATGCTTGTTCTGTAGTCTGTTGACATTGTATGACACTGTCATTATTTATAAACTTATTTTATGTTTTTCGATCTGTTCCTTTTTCATTTCAGATGGTCACCCTACTATTAAATTTTATTTTATCATCGAGACAATACATTTCTTAGAATATTTGAGATCATAAGAATTGATTGAATTTACTGAGAAACCACAGCTATAGAATTTATGGATAAGGCAAGCTTGCTTTTATGGATCGAGCACCGCAAATTATATTAATAGTCGGTGACGTCATTTGAATTGAATTTTTAATGGTGACATTTTAGTCAAAAATACAAATTATCATCGCCTATAAGCTCACGTGTTTAAAGTTCAAATTCGTTTGATAGTATATAAAAAAAAAATGGTGATAATTTCTATATAATTATCGCCTATGACAGCGTGTAGTTAAGGTTCAAAATACATTGTCATCAGACTAGCAACACGTATAAAGTGCATGGATCAGCGTTTGTATGTTACCTCGCGCTGCCCGCTCTCCTACGGGACAACACAAACACATCATTAGTGTTACAGCATAATTTACGGACGTGTCAATATAATTACAACTAGCTTAATTATAATAATTAAAGTACCCGGCCGTAAATATGGCACATTGCCTTAAAAATAGACATACAGACTGTCATAATTTCAACTGTCTACCTAGTACTGTTCATGAGACGGCCAGCGGAGGCTTAGTAGTAAGATTCCGTTGGTTACCGTGCGGAACTTTAAAACTAGCTTTGTATTTTTTCATTCCTCTCTGATAGTCATATTTACGACCGGGTATTGTAAGTTCTTATAGATATTAGTGTAGCTTAATTAGGTACGCAGTCGCATTACAACTAGGTCGACCCCAAATAAATTGGGCTTTAGGTTATGCAAAATGTTTCACACGAGTGTTAGGAAAAATTAGAAATGTACAGAGTTTAGAACTACTTATATTGTTGAACGCATATGACTGTACTTACGTTAAAGAATTTCTGCACTTATAAAACGACAATTTTAATAAAGAATATAATTCCTATTGTTAGATATTTCCCCGAGAAACTTCTTATCATTGGAAAGTAACCAGCTAAACCAAGCCACCTTTGCTTGACATGTCTGATCAAGTTGACGTTTCATTTTCTATACATTTTACAAGCTTTATAAAAATGGGTGCCAGAGGATGGACGGCGTCGCCGAGACCGGCCCAGAAAGCGGTGGCGAGATGATCTGGATGCGCACCGCGAAGGCTGGTTCGAGGTGGCGCAACAAAAGAATGTCTGGAAGGATATGGGGGAGGCCTTTGCCCAGCAGTGGGACACAATAGGCAAAGGTAAAAATAAAATAACATGCTTCGTGCGTGTTTTATACCAACCGGGCACGGTTGGAATTTAGTCATCTATTTTAAAGCAATTCCTTATTCTGTATGCTTATATTGTTGATTGAGGAGCTCGTGGCTAAATAATAACAGCCGCACGGCTCGATCTACAAGGTTAAGCAACGCTTGCCAAGGTCGGTCTGTGGATGGGTGTCCATCTCAACATACCGAGACTCCTCCGTGCCTCGGAAAGCACGTTAAGCCGTTGGTCCCGGCCATTTGTGGATCTTTGGCAGTCGTTACGGATTGTCAGAAGCCAGAAAATCTGACTCGTCTTGCCAAGAGTCAGTCAGTCTTTTCGGTAGGAGTCGAGCTCGTCCCGCCATCATTGTTATGCATCATCATATCAGCCGAGAGACGTTTGCTGCTGGACATAGGCTTCCCCCAAGTGTCGCCACAACAACCGGTCCTGTGTCTCACATCCATCGGCTACCCGCGACCCTCACTAGGTAATCGGTCCACCTTGTGGGAGGCCTTCCAACGCTATGTCTTCCGGTACGCGGTCGCCACTACAGAACTTTTCGGCCCCATCGACCATCTGTTCTGCGAGCAATATGGTCAATGGGGCCAGCAGTGAACGCCCTGCCCACTGTCACTTCAATTTGACAATCCTTCGAGCTATGTCGGTAACCTTGGTTCTCTTGCTGATATCATCATTCCTGATTTGATCACGCAAGGAAACTCCGAGCATTGCCCTCTCCATTGCCCTTTGGGTGACTTTAAGCATAACGAACAAAACATCGGAAGGCTTATTATTATACAGTAGAATTACTTTCAGGTATAATAAAACAAAACAATACTTTTACAGGCTTACAAGCCGTGTACACGTTGCCATTACGATATTGATATGATAAGAGAGTGATAAGAGCACTACCTACTGGCATACGACGCGACTTGATAAGCACACGAGGTGTTTTATTTACATTGCTATTTACGTGTCATTGAAATATTATAGGGGCATATGTATTTATAGACTTGGTTTAGTTTTAGAAATGGAAAATGTTATGTTATTTAGTTAGGAAGATTCATTGCGCTCGTTTCAAGTTAAAAAAATGTTAATGTGTTAAAGTAGATTCCATCATCATTACAGCCGGAAGACGTGCACAGTTGGATATAGGCTTCCCCCAAGTGTCGCTACATAGACCAGTCCTGTATGTCTCTCATCCAACGGTTTCCCGCGGCCTTCACCAGGTCATCGGTCCACCTTGCAGGAAGCCAACAAGTTCCAACGTTGCGTCTTCCGGTACGAGGTAGCTACTACAGAACAATTCGACCCCATTGATTCTCTGTTCATCGAGCAATGTGTCCTGCCATCAGCTCATTTAATCTATGATTTTACATACCACAAACAGTATTTTGTTCCCAAGGGCCTGATTGAAGGCGAAAATCGATAAAATGTACAGCACATTATTTACGTACCCAATTTTGCCGCAGTGTTAATTTAAATTATTTATTGCTAGACCAAAACTGTTTCGTTTGTGCTAGTTTAAATCAGTATAATTGAAGTAAGCAGCTGGATGAGATCTGGCGAGAGTCGGGATGAGTGGGGTGCGATTGGAGAGTCCTATGTCCAGCAGTGGACTTCTGAACGTTAACTGCAGTGATCAATATGGAAAGTACTCAATCGGTTGAGCGCCTAGTGAGAATAGACCAGACAACTCAACCAATACAAGGTAATTGCGGTGCCCCTGATTAGAACATAACTCAATAGGTCTACTGGCCTTAATTTTTTTCTTTTGATTTTGGGGGGAAATCCTCATGGATGTCCTCCGCCCTGGGGCGGGCGGAGGGGTCTGTCAGACTCTTACTGACTAAAACCACCCCGGTGTTCCATCTCCCACCTACACCGGGGATCAAGGGATCGGGTCCGGATGAATGGGGGAGTGCCAACTCACCTGCACTTTTGACGACCTGATAACGCTACAATTAACGTGGACACATATTGGGCCGAAAATATTTTAAGCAGAAGAAGCAGTAGTATTGAAATCTCTCTAATCAGCTTTGATGTGGGAAAAAACATGAGCATAAATTACCTTGAACTAAAAGTACTGATGTATCTTGCTGTTAAAAGCCATCATATACTCATAAACGGTTCAGTATTAGCAATCTATACTAATAAATTAATAATATAGAGAGGAAAGATTTGTATTTTTGTATGTAACGAATAAACTTAAAAACTACTGGACCGATTTGAAAAATTCTTTCAGCAATTGATAGCTACATTATCAGCGAGTAACATAGGCTATATTTTATCCCCGTACTCCCACGGGAACGGGAACTGCGCGGGTGAAACCGCGTGATGTCCGCTAGTATGAAATAAAATCAAAACCTGTATTACGATGCGAACAGGTTTAACGACCTCGATAATGGTGAGATATCGAGTATGTAATTATCGATTACTGAATCGGATGCGTTCGCGATAAGGTGGCTTGTGGCAAGGTGGCTGGTAACCGTCAGGAGGGAACCTACAGTAAGGGAGTTTGATTTAAGTGGCATTGTTTGTGCAGGAGAGATAATGAAATAAAAAAAACGATTTAACTAGTTTCGCAATATATACGCTCTCAAACGGGAATCATCGATGTAGGCATGCTGAAAAAGGATCAGGCGAACTATAGAATCGTGAAGGAGGACTAGCTCGGAATGCTGGCGTGACAACTTATAAGGTGTTTCCAGGAGATTGAGAAGCAAAAGATGCCAGAAAAGATTTCCACTCTTCCCGGTGTTTTAGCTATTCAAGAACTGGATAGTTTAATATCTAAAGGTTAGATTTCCTAAGGTTAAAAAAAAAAACCTTGAAAAACAAAAATGTAAGTTCCATTCAAAATAAATAAGTGGATGATGAATTTGCTGACCATTCATTGCCATTTTATGTTAGTTCTGAATGGCTATGAAAGATTTACAGGCAAATATTATTTGAGTCAGTAAAGTTTATGACCACGAGAAACAATATACCATATACTATGTACTTATCTATTTTTATGTACCTATAAAACCAAAAGGTAACCTTGTCAAGTTTCCTAATTGACAAGTTCCCTACTTTATGTTTTCAAGAACTAAGAATACCTATCAATAATACTAAAAGAACTTACAGCTTGAAGAAAATTCGTATTAATCAAAGATTCCAATACATTTAAAAGAAAAATGGTGAAATATTCCAGCAAATTACCTAATCAATCAATATTTACTGAAGTAAACAGACACGTCATTTGTTCAGGCCCAGAATGATAAACAATATTTAATCATCTATTTACAAACGAGCGTAGAATATTAGTCATACAACATCTAAACCGATATTGTACATTATCTACTTTATTTTCACACGTGGTTAATAAAACACATAAGGGGGCGTCCATAAAATACGTGAGGTGTTTTTTTAATTTTCTGTACCTCCCTCCCCCCCTGGTGAGATGTCGTGCGATTTTATTCAACCCCCTCCCCCATCCCCCAATCTCACGTGAGATTTTTCAAAATGTGTGGTTTGACAGTCAGTAGATGTATAGCGTCGAAGTATGAATTAAATTATTTTCTTTCGAACAAATTAGTGAATGATCTTAATCGTATTACGATTACGCTTAAGATTAAATCTTAAGCATGTACAATCTAGATTAAATGGACCAAAATAGTATAATTTTTTTTTGTATCAATCAGAAAAAAATTGCGTGATATTTGCCGAGACCCCCCCTCTCTCCAACGTAAGATTAGATGAGATTTGACTTGACCCCCTCCCCCCCTTAAACATCTCACGTATTTTATGAACGCCCCCTAAATGAATTGTTTATATTCTATTGTGACAACTTAGTTGCATAATTTTAAGAAAAATACAACTTAAACGTAGGAGCGAGACAAAGTGAGACTCAATAAAGACGTTTTAAATTTTTTATATATCTGTCCTGCTCGAACGTTTTATGATAGTGGAGTGAAAATATCCTAAAGCATGAGTAGCCTAAAATATTTTTAGCCGCATCATCTTGACAGTGTAATGCCAACCCTATGTCTTATGTCTAATACCTACAAAATGCAATCCTAACTCTATTGTATAAGATTCATATTTGTTCTACTAATATTATTGCTAGTTTAAAGTATAGTATGTATGTATATGCAAATTGACTGTTCGTCGTAAGAATAACAATGTTTGCTGACTAAATATCTGCTTTAACATAAGGAAATAACGTTTATTTTCGAAGACTTACCTTCTTGAAATGGTTGAGGGTGTCAGGGCTGTTCTCACACATTTCAGTGATGAGCGTCACACCAGTTATCAGGACACCTGGTAATGATACAGTGTTTAACCTTTTGAACGTCACTGTCACGTATAGGTGACAAGCAAGCGCGTGCCCTGTACGCCAAACGTCACAAATACGTGACAAAAAGTATGGTAAATTTGTGGCTTGGCGTCGGGGGCACGCCGATGCGTTTATGTTCTGGCGTTCAAAAGGTTAATGAGTTTGTGTGAAAAAAAAAAGTTATTTTCTGGAAAATCAAATAGCTGTAAGTGCTGTTGTGTTTTTAGTTTGTGTTATTGGGTGACGAACTGAAGCCACCATGTCGTAAGCGATCCTGCGATCAGTCACTGCCTATGAAAATAAAATGCCTGTTAAAAAAATACATGTTTTAATAGATTACCCAAGGCAGTAATCCATTAAAACATTGCTAAGATACAACGTGTTTTTGTAATAGCCATCATCAGCCTAAGCCTCTAAGATCTTTAGAATTTAGATATAATTATATGTTTCTCCAAATAAAATCACTTTAAATTAAGCTTAAATAAACTAAAAGGAGTTTGGATTGTCTTGAATATGTCACCGGAAAATTGCGAACGCCGTAAGATTGTAAAATAGCGCGTGAAATGTAAACTATGTTTTCTTAATAAGACACGGATATATTGGAAACTATTGAATTTGGATGGGATTTATTGTGTACAAAACGATTTTTTCATAATATATCGAGAAATCACAAATTTTATACAAGATTTATTACAATCTGACGGAGTCTACAATTTTCCGGGGACAAATATATTATGTAGGGTTGCTACATAATATATTCAAAAAAATCCAAACTGAGCTTTCCTTTACTCGTATGTTTTGAATTTCTCACAGCAAAAGAACGCAGGTTCAAAATGTTTTAACTTCATCTGATAAAACTTAATAAATAGTTCCAAGGGGTGGAATTTGAGCCAACTAATTGGTAACACAGCGTGTTTCAAAGTTGCGTGGTCATATTTAACCTTTTGAACGACATTGTCACGTATACATGACAAACAAGCGCGTACCCTGTACGACAAACGTCTCAGATATGTGACAAAAGTAAGGAGAATTTTTGGCTTGGCGTCGGGGGCACGCCGATGCGTTTATGCTAATGCTTTCAAAAGGTTGAGGGTAATAAATAATTTTCTGTATCTGATACACTTACAGTAAAGCAACAATTGCAAAAAAATAAAATTGATTTGTATCAAAAACCCGACCGCAAAAAACTTATTTGAATTAAATGACAGATCTGCATAGTGCTTGCAAAGTGACTTTGTTTGGAATATAAGATATTCCGTTGCGTTCGGATTTTTTGATACAACTAATTTTTTGCACTTGTTTCTTTATTGTATATCAGACTAGCTGACCCGACAGACGACATTCTGTCAAAATCCATTGACTGTGGTGGCAGTGACAGCTAGGAACAGTTTGTACTAACATTTATTGACATATCAGAATCAATATTATGCTGTTCTAATGTTCTTGCGACTTGCAATAGTAATTTTATGAAGTTATATGTACGAGATGTGAATATAAGAAGCTTTTTAACTACAACACCTGCATAGTTGTGTACTTCAATGTATTTGTCTCATGTGAATGGCCCCGAAGCATATAACGGCTAAGGTAATATGGATTTTGTCCGGCCGAGTCTAGACAGTAGACATATTGAACGTTTTATGACCGTCTACCAAACATTGGCCAGGGCTGATATGGGTCGACTTTTGATCAAATTACTAACAGTAATGCAGGTAACATCTTTTTACGCGATGTATTGCCTGAATGAGTAAGTGTATCAAAATTATTTCTTGTGGTCTATCACAAAGAAACTGCAATTTTCCGGGATAAGACAATTCAATAAATCGGATGAGTTACATCTTTACAATATAAGTTTAGATATTTATTAATCCTCACCATGATTTTTCTCAGTCAGCAAGCTCCTAGTAGCTGGAAGGAACATCTCCATCAAATCTGGAACTCGTCTGATAATCCGGAACGCGCACAACGCCGCCTTCTTTTTGATATACGCGTTTGGAGACTTGATGAGACGCTCCACCTCCGAGGCCAAGTCCCTGGCCATTTCTGGAGAAGCTATGGCCCCGAGGGTACATAAAGCCAGGCCGACAACGAACTGGGTGTTGCTGTTGAGGTCACTGTAAACAAAAAATGGTGGTTAAGCCAGACATTGATACTGTAGGAAGTGTGGTGGTTTCTTGTGTTGGCACAAGATTATTGTATTGGTGAAACGGTTAGAGGGACTGACAGGACAGGAATTATTGAGTGATTCTATCCAATACAACGTGAAACAGAATAAAACGCAATACCTGAAAAGGGGTCACTGGACTCATCATTACCAACGCCAAAATAACGAAAAAAAAAATCAGATGACATTTTGTCGAGTTATGCACACAGAAATGTATGGGGCAGTCGTTCGTCGCAGTTTTTTTTGCGATTTCGGGGTTGGTCCCATAGTAAAAGTTGTTCATAATGATGAGTACAATGACCCCTTTTCAGGAATTGCATTTATTCTGTTACACGTTTTAATAATATCAAACAGCTAGACCTCCACACACATAGCGTCTTTTCTCAAAACAGGAAATGACACAAAATGTTATATTTTGTGGCCCTTTCCGCTTGAAGAAGTAATACATAATATACATTTTGTTAGATGATACTACTCCTGTGCGTGGGAGCCCAAGCCGTCTCAGGCTAACAGCACGACATTTTGTGACAAAAATGGCCCTGAAGGTACTTTTGGATAATTCCCGAGGATCAGGTATATTGTACGATGAAAAGCACGTCCATAGTAAATGTGACATTGACAGCGCTTTTATTTCTTAGTAATATTGACGATATTTTGATGCATGTATTTAAATAACATGCGGTTAGGTTGACCGTACTAAGTTACGCGACAATCCTTAATAGCAATGCCTTGTTTCGGTTGTCACGTAATACTAATTAGTAGTTTCAAAACAAAACCTGACTAAGGCATTACGTATTGATAAGATCCCGTATGACAATCGCAAAAGGCAAGACATAAAGGGGCTAATTAGGCAGTCGCGCAACATGGGCTGGCCAATCAAAATGGAGCTTTTAGATCGACGTAAAAGCCGCGGGGATAAGGGCCGATCAGTACAGCATTTTTTACCCAAACTTGGCAATTCTGATAGTTAATAGGTAACTTCGCAAAGTGAAACGTGATTGACAATCTAGTCGGGACAGATAGCGTAGTTAAGGAAAAACGTACTTTTAACGATTTTCCTTTAATTAGCGTATTGAATACTATGGAAATAAACTGTAGTTTGAGTTTGACATCAGCCAGCGTATTAATTTGTATTTGTTTAGCTGTCTTAAGTACTTTTAGTTAGTTAACTACCTACCTTTTACTTTTGCACACGATTTCCCTTAACTAGTTCTTTGCATAATGAACTTTCCATATTATTTCCAGTATTTTCGTGGTATGGAATTCGGTAGTTCGGTTAATGCCCCATGAAAAAATCAAACAGTGAAGATCACAGTCAATTCAAACAGTTCAGTCACGCTAGTTTATGTACGTTTTTGAATTGACTATTTGATCTACATTTATCTATTATATAAAAAAGAATCGCCAATTGTGTTGCTAAGCGTAAAACTCGAGAACGGCTCGATCAATTTCGCTTATTCTTTTTTTGTTGTGTTTGTTATTGTCAGGAGAAGGTTCTTATGAATGAAAATTTTATATATATCCGGGCGAAGCCGGGGCGGGCCACTAGTATATAAATAAAAATGAATCGCTAAATGTGTTGCTAAGCGCAAACCTCGAGAACAGCTGGACCAATTCCGCTTATTCTTATTTTGTGTTTGTTATTGTCAAAAGATTTTTATGAAAAAAAAAAATAAAAAAAAATACATCCGGGCGAAGCCAGGGCAGGCCACTAGTTTTAAATAAGTCTTTAAGGATAAGAAAACAAGTTATATAATTAAGTTTTTCTTCTCAATTAAGTAGGCACAGCTTCTATTCCTAGTCGTAGATGCCATTCTACTTATCCTTATAAGGCAAGCAGACCAGGGAAGGTCTACAACAGTAGAAGATTGGTGTAGGCAACGGTCACTTCAGAATCGATATGGAGAATTGTTATTTTAAAATGTATTTTTCCTGAAATCAGCTGCTGTTAGATTTTAATTACGCAAATAAGGAACATAATGCCCTGTTTTTGTAGATAGTACGAGCTTATTATTATGTATATTCGTAATTTTACGCCCAATATATTCCATTTCAAATAGGTGTAGCAGCGATGCTCAGAAATCTATTCACGCAAGTTTTAGATGTTACCTGTGCCTCCCTAATAAATAAGAATAACTGAACTCGGGTCTGTGATATACGCTACAGCTCAGCAATTCTTATTTATAACCTTAATCAACGATTGTCTTCATCAATCAGTGTATTCTTGATCGAAGATTGTCTTACAAATAATTCGTACTTAGGTGACAGTACACCGCAAGGCCACAACTGGAGTCAACGACACAGCGCAATGTGCTTGCTGATAAAAATGGCAGGTGGAGGCGTTATCAACTAATTTATGGAAATGTGAACGGAATAGTTTACGTGCGCTTTTTGCTGTATTTTTAACGCACGTACTACAACAGGCCGTAGATAGAAACATCAGCACTATGAACCTGAGTCAAAAGAAGAGTCCAAGCAGTGGCACAAAATGGCGTAGCACCGCCTAAGAAGTTCAAGATGGCCGGAATGATTATGGCTACAGTTTTTGGGATTCAGAAGGGATTTTATTGATCGATTATAAAGATAAAGGCGTCAATAACACGTGGCATTACAATGTTACGTTACTAGAAATATAAAAAAATGCAATTAAAGAAAAAATAAAGGGGAAACTGGTCTCGAGGAGTGCTCCTTTTGCACGACAAGGCCGTTCACAAGAGTCATGGCTACCTTACTACACAAGTGCGGCTTCGAAACTGGGGGGCTACTCTCTAAGCCCGAAGTCCGTAGTTTCGAGCTTAGTTGCGGGCATATTCTACTCCGTATCACCTAACCACTAAGAATGAATAACAACACGATTTGACAGTAACTGTCAAATCGTGTTGTCATTCATTCATTCATTCGAAACTATGGACTTCGGGTTTAGAGAATGGCCCCCCTAAACCACTCTCTCTACAATCCAGATTTGGCCCCTTGTGATTTGGCTCCCAAACATGAAAAAAAAAAGAGCTTCGTGGGAAGAAATTCACCAATAACGAAGAAATGAAGTCGGCTATATCTGCGTATTTTGAGGGCCTTGACAAATCATTTTTTTCGAAGGTATAAACATTTTATTTGAAAGGTCTGAGAAGTGAATCAGGGTTAATGGAGAACAAATTGAAAAGGAAAAATAATTTCATGTTTAATTTTACCCCTCTTCCTTTTCATTCCGCGAACTTTTTGACCTCCCCTCGTACCTACGATAACGGCTATGCGATACCGTAATTTTCGGGCTGGCATAGTCGTTCAGGATTTATGATTAGACCTACCTAATCATATAAAGAAAACTGATGAAGAACATAACAGTTCTGTCTCTGAGTCAATGTGGAGTGTAAATAATGGCTGGCTTTAAATTACAAACTTAGGAATGGCTTATTGTGGGTGCGACAATCTGCAGCCCAGCTTATCTCTCAGGGGAATACAGGTGTCCTGTTACAAAGCAGACCTAAACTTAGAAGTATATTCCTAGCCTTTGTCGAGGTTCACGTATAAACAATATTACTTAGGTATCTTTCTGTGGGTGTCAGACAGGATTAAAGTGGGTAGCATACTCCTACACAGATAAATCCGGACAAGCTTATTTTAGGGTTGTCTAGAACGGTTAAACTAGTAAATAATGGTGATTAAGTCATAAATTGACCGGGTCAATGTTTAGCGCTAATAACATAATAATTACTGGCATAAAATTATGATGCTGTTACAGTGACCATAAACCTTCAGCTCTTGCCTTTATACGGTGCTATTAAAATGTATTGAACATGACAGAGTGATGCAACCAATCACGATGAACGATAATGTGATGACACGTTTTTATTGGTAGATAGGACTTAGAACAAAGGCTTTTTGCATGCGAATGGATCGATGAATGGCAAGCATATCGATGCAAATATCGATGCTATCTTTGCACAGCTGGTTTTGAAGCATGGATGCAAATTCGTGACTCGTATTGATGTAACTTTGATTGTAGATATTAATAAAAATAGTCTCAAATATCGTAGTCTGGGAATATTTGCGAGTACATTGTATGCAGGTTTTGTTTTGCATGCCTCGGTTGTATTTTACTACATTTACAAGGACTTTGCTGCATTTGAAGATTGTTTTTGTTATTTGAATTTCCATGGAGATGGTTAAAAATCATAATCATAATCTTCCTGTCCTTATCGCAATTAATTTGGGGTAGAACAAACATGTCTCCTTCCATCAAAATCAGTCCTTTCCGTAACAATTTTCAAACAATCACATCTATCGTTTCTTTGGTTTTCTTTCACTCATGCTATGGTTAGTACAGATATGCTTTGATAAAACATAGCTACAGTTAAATAAATGCTTATTCCCCCTGCTACAAAATGAAAATGGCCATTAAGCGCAGCGTAAGCAATGAAACTCTAAGAATAAGAATAATTGATTTGTCAAAAATGCGTTTACATAAACTGACTACTCAGACATGCAAGGTATTGAATTAATAGATGTTGTGAGCGTCCATGTTTTGCCAATAACGGCGTACAAATTTTGTAGGTATAAAAAAATACATTTAATTGCATTTGACATAATTATAAAAGCCTGAAACTACGTGGTCGTAGGTAATTGTTAACAATTTAGTTCAGCGGTATTCGTGCGGCCCGCCTCCCGCTTATCTATGCAGATGCGGCCACAAACCGCGGCCGCGGATAAGAGTATATTTATGAGGTTGTCTAATATGCAAAATTCCCGGGAATCGGAAAGGAGCAACACGGAATATTCCGCAAAAGGTTGCTAAGCTGAATACCCATTAAAAAGATTTGAGATTCAAAATAGTTCAGCATACTTAAATATTTTGCTCAACAAAAGTTAAAACTGTCATATCCGATCATCCACTTCGCAAAAACCCAGCCAGCCTTTTATGATAAGCTCCATAAAAAGCCGAAGAAAATTCTTTTAAAATATGGATAAGGCCTGTAGCTAAAATGCCAAGGAAAAACTTTCTTACAATATTCCCTTGAGCTTTGTCAGAACCACTTTGAAGATAATCTGAAAGAGCTTTCTAACGACTTACGTTCTAATAAACAATTCTGTTATAAGTACGCAAGTACAGTATATGTAGTAAAATAGGCTCGTCACCGAAAGGTTTTTTTTTTCTCCATGCATGATTGTTTCTGCTTTACCAAGTCATCTTCGGCATAATATTAATGTTACACAATGGCTCTCGGTAGCTTATTAAAAATGTGACACTAAGGGACTTGATATACAAAGCGGACAGTACGAGCGGCGGGTGCGCGGCTAGGGCTTTTTTTTGTGAGTGGCGTCTCGCAGTCCAACCTATAAGGTTGTCGACTGCTTAACCGGGCTTGCCTGTGGTGGCCTTAATATAATATTAAAGCCTCCAGCCAGGGCTTATAAAAAACATACAAACTAAGCGACTACACGCTAAGGGCACCCCCTGTGAGGTACGGTCCTCGGCTTAGGGCGTCGCTGGGGGGAGGACAGGTAGGGACGGGCTGGATCGAACTAGCGCGCGGCTAGGGCGCTGTTACCAAAATGTATGGCGTCTGTCCGCGCGCCCGCCGTATATTTCGTTCCTTTGACGCCATAAATTTAATCTTGTCAGCGCCCTGACCGCGCGCCCTGTCTGCTTTGTATATGAAGTCGTTAACAATTACTAGCACTAAGACTTTTTCATAGAATGGGCAGTCCATCAAAAGGATTTCAAACTATGTTTTCAAGTACTTAAAAAGTATGTTCTACGCAGTAGTCTTCTCGTGTGTTCCTACTTGATAAATAAATAATTTAAAACCTGACGAAGGTTTAACCGACTCGACTGCACCTAACTAAAGGCATGCAATGTTATTTATAACAAAGAACAGAGGGCAATGTTACATAAGAATTTAACAATCATAATTATGCAACCAACATACGGGTCACAAACTCGCAAATAACATGCATAAGTGGGCGACTGTCATTGTTCCGGATTGTCTATTCATTTTTGTTCGCGCGCCTACATAGCCACTGTACTAATATGATATTGTGATTGTTAAATCATGAGCCACCGGACATTGCAGGATTACGGCACACTTATGCGTTCTGTGGCGTAATACCTCGCTTCCTGTTAATGTAACGTTATTTCATAAGTTATAAAGAAGAATGGAGTCCGTTAGTTTTGTCTATAGATTTTTTTTTCTTTTGTGTTCCTTTGTCTATTGTTGCGGTGGAAAAGGTTTGTTTACTGCATCAAACTCGTCTGTTTTTATCATAAACAATGCTTGAAGATCATCACAATCGTTCTGCTCGCGTCCCATGTTACTTGGATACGGTGTAACACGTTTTCTTCGCCCATCCCATCCTGTCAGACGTCACTGTCTTCTTGCATATCATTCTTCACACAATCCATCCACATTTTCTTTGGCTTCCCTCTCCATCAAATACACATGATAAACGCTTTAAGGTAGTGAACCCATTTTATAAGTTTCGGAGCGCTAATTGATGTTAAGCATCTAGCTATGCGGGTCAAACAAACCAAGTAAACCACTCACTAAGTAAACCTACACTTAAAACTGTATGTATCTATGTGTTTATAAATGTTTTTTTTTTTATTTTTTTTCTCTGTATTTTTAGTTTTTATTTAAATTGCACCTGCCATGTTGTCTCTGCACCACCCTAAGGTCGACTGGTAGAAAATGCCTAAGGCATTAGGTCCGCCTTTGTACAGTGTTTTTACTAGTGCATAAAGTTGTAATAAATAAATAAAATAAAACTAGATGAAACAGCGTCTCGATTGCCCAAGTTCACAACAAGATACTTTACTTCAGGAACCCACCCATCTATTACAGTTAAAGTCATGAACTTTTAACTTGAAAAGTTGGTAATGGCCTTTGGCCCGAAAATACTGGAAGAGTGATAAGAGGGCTGGTTTTGTTAAGAAAACCTTACAATTTCGTGAAGTTACTAAACTTTTTTTTTAAAGAAATGTTTTTGTTGGTCTACGCGTAATTTAGGCCAGTTTTTATTGATTCCCTGACGCCGCCGTTTCAAAGTTCAAGGCCCTAGGTTATTGGAAACGGAACCGAGGGCCTAATCTCATTTCACTAACGTCGTTCGACCTGAAGTTGTTTCGAGGGATCGAAATCGAACGTATGGGAAAATGGGCTTACTGAACGTGAATAATTGAATTTGATTCTCTGAAACGCTTTGAACGAAACTTCACAAACAAAACGATCGGCTTAAGAAAAATAAACGTTTCGTTTTATTTTGTTGTGAGTTGAAACAATAGGTTATGGATGTCAGAGTCAGATGCAGCGTTATAGCAAACAAGTGGTAAAGTGTCCTCAAGAGGATGGAAAGGGCCATCACTTCCTCAAAAGAGGACTATAAGGGTCCTTTGATTAAATTAAACGCGAAAGGTCAGGAGGGTCGAGGCGAGAGGGTCTCTCGCTGCAAATATCAACAAAATACGATCGCCAATTTTATTCGCCAGCGGAAAAATATGACTTTGGAAATCTATTTTTAAAGAAGGAATGAAAACAGATACACAAAATGTTCTAATTTTAAAACAATAACACCTTTAGCTGGCAGGCGCATTTTCAAATTCGAACAGTGAACAATGTTGAAAGAATTTCTAAAACTTATCGCAGATACAACGATAAAAATCACGTCACGCTCGTCACAAGCACAATGGCACAATGCCATCGCAAAATTGATACCTCATTATCCACTTACTCGGAGAAAAGTCCTGCAGCGGGACACTAAAGGCTAATCATTAATTAAACTCCACTTACTTCTTCAAACAGTTGGTGATGAGCAGATGCACGTCTTGCCGTTCATCCAGCAGGAGCATCGCTCCAAGGTACCCGACTCGCTTGTCCGTGAACCTTGGACTGGCGATCAGTTTGAGGCATTCCAGCTGACCGAAGTGAGCTGGGTACCCGAGCATGTGGATGTATAGGAGCTTGGCTATGTTCCGACATCTGAGGGCAAAGAGGTTTGATTAGAATATTGTTTTTGTATGGTATGAAGTTCCTTAACGCGGTATGTGTGATTGGGGAAAAAACCCCCATGCATGCATGACGTAACACTTTTGCGCTATTATACTTCATCCATATGCATTTCTTTTTCCCTCAGTGTATCTTTCTATGAGCAGGTATATACTAACACCGCTGTCATCATGTCATGTCATTCAGTGTATCTGTGTGTGTGTGTGTAAATACATGAACTATATAGATTTTATTTAGATTCCATTCGGAGTTAAAAAAATTCGTGAGGAAATTCGTTCCTCCCTTTATCGTATACATTATTTAGATATTGATTGCATGTAGTGTACTGATGTGATAGGGAGGGACTTGTAGTAGCCACCTTTGTGTAATAGCGGTACCTAACTCGGTCCCTGCAGACCTACTATAGACTTCCTTACCCGCAACGTTTCTTTTGTCTCAACCGTAATGCGCTTAGTAACTCGAGAACTACTGATCCGATTGTTTTTTTTTTTAATGTCCATTAAACGTAATGTTGTGTTGTGAGTTACGTGCTTTAGTTAGGTTTCACGAATACTTTGGCCATATAGAGCACAGACACAGACAGGGCCTTATCACATTGGCGATTTGCAAGCGAGTCCAAAGCGAGGCGAGTGCGCAGCGACCTCACCGCGAGCGCGCGGCGGCCACGCAACGAGCTCGCCGCGAATAGCGCCGTCGACAACATTCAAGCTACAAAAATCTGTCAAATTTCTTTTATAGATTTTCAACTTTATCGCTAAAGCATTCGTTTCAAGGTTGACTGGGAAACAGTTTAGGGTTGCTTGATTTGCTGCAGGTACTATGACGTGCTAATGCCATCCAATTCCGATGATGTAAACGGGATAGTGCTATTTGCTACGCGTAGCTCCGTCTCCCTCTTAAAGCGGAATCATGATCGTTTTATGACTTCATAGTAGGGCCCCTGGCGTCTGTACACTCACGTTCAACACGGAAAGCACGCCGCGAACTCGCTGCGCGCCCGCCGCGTCTTCGTTGCGTACTCGCCTTGCTTTGAAATCGCTCGCAAATCGGCAGTCTGATATATCTAATTTTTTGGGAGCCAATTTCAATCAAAGATCACGATTTCTTCTGATCACTGCCAAATCGGAACCCTATCTATATTCTCCATTGAGATTGTATTAGATAGGCAGGGGACCAGAAGTTTGTGCCTTTACCCAAACAAACAACAGAACCTTTCAAGTACGGGTCAACTTTTTGCCCAACCGGCTTACTTCGATCCTAAGATACTCGTAATATAAGTACGATTCTTTGCCTTCTCAAAGATCACGTTTATAATTTCTTCTACCTGTTGTCATTTTGGACCATTTTCGTCTGAGAAACTGGAACATAATTTAACGTAAGATGGATGGCAATTTACTGCCCGAGTGACTGATAAGGAAATCTGTGTCGACGTATCTAGTTCTTAAATATTGAAACGGCGAGATTGAAACTCTTGATATCATTAGAATTGAGTTGCTAACGAACGTCTAAAGATTTCGAGTCTTGGATTCACTCAATATTTCGCCGTCAAGAAAGCGCTGTCGGGTGGCAGTTAGTATTTTTAACCGACTTCAAGGAGGTTCTCAATTCGTCGGAACCTGTTTATTTTTTTATGTATGTTCCCCGATTACTCGAAGATAGCTGGACCGATTTGGATATTTTTTTTGTTTGAAAGGGTATACTTCCCAGGTGGTCACATGATCATCGAGTCAGAATCTGATGATGGGATCCTGGAGAAATAGAGAGAACTCTTCAAATTTTATAGGCACACTTGAAGCTATTTGGGTAGTTTTTGGAAGAGTACTTTCTCGGAGTGGTCCCATTTCAATTTGGTGAAGATCTGATGAAGAACTTCGGAGATAGGCAACGGAACTCCTCAATAAATGATAGCAAATGGACTGGGATTGTTGATTTCTCATGTCTGTCTATTGTTTACACCAGTTCATAACATAACATCACGCCGGTAAGCTGTGAAGGGTGACGGAAGACGATATCAAAAAACGAAAAAAAAAAAAAACCATAATGAACACCGACTGCCGAAATTAAAGTTATTTTATACTTTGTAGTGTTTTTTATTTGGAAGTCGTATAGTTGTATTTTTCTGTAAAAAGTTTTTTTTTTATCAGGCATGGTGATTAGGCACCTAATGAAAACTACCGACAGTACTTGTGAAGGCGGGCCCGAATCCGGAATTTATACTCAGGATTCAATATCCGGTCATCTCCTCAAGGGGAACCGGAAAATGTCTCGAGATTTCATGTAGGCAGTTTCGGCAAGATTGGATACGAGAGCCGACTATGTTATGTACTTATGTTGATTGATTACAGAAATTTCTGCCTTATCGTAAAAGTGCGGTAAGCAGAAAACAGTGTAAGTAAATAAACTAATCTATCCATACTATTATTATAAATGCGAAAGTAACTCTGTATGTGTGTTTGTTACACTTTAACGCCTAAACCGCTGACAGAATTATGATGAACAAGCCCGCGGCTTCGCTCGCAAAAAGTAGCCTGGAACTGTCCCCTCCATCTATTTTACAGAGATGCATCAAAATCGGTTCAGCAATTTAGGCGTAAATGCATAACAAACAAAAAAAACTCACTTTCGTCTCATTATACTTTCACAGTTAGGATTTTAGTATCGACTAGCTGACCCGCGCAACTTCGTCTGCGTCACATTTTTCATTGATGCTCCGCTCTTATATATATAGCCAAATCTTTCCTTGATAAACGGGCTATTCAACACTTAAATATTTTTTCAATTCGAACCTAGTTCCTGGGATTAGCGCGTTCAAACAAACTTTCAGCTTTATTATAAACTAGCTTTTGCCCGCAACTTCGTACGCGCATATCCCGTTTTTTCCCGTGGGATTTTCCCGTTCCCGTATAGCCTATAGCATTCCTCATGAACGTGGCTATCATATACAAAAAGAATTTTCCAAATCCGACCGGTACTTCCAGAGATTAGCGCGTTCAAACAAACAAACTCATCAGCAGTATATAGATATACTAGCACTTCGCCCGCGACTTCGTCCGCGCGGATTTAGTAGGTACTCCACAAACTTCAACGCCCCCTCAAACCCTTTTTAAAGGTAAGTTTTGGAAAATTAAACACTACGATATCCATTCAACGGTCTCAGGATCAGCCTACTATCCACCCAGTTCACCCCGTTCACCCCGCCAGAGGTTGACTATGTAAACATTGTTAGATCTGTTTCAAATTTCCCACTTTTAGCTTGTTCATTCCAATTTCCACGTAAATTGAAGTAAGCAATAATGTCCTCCCCTGAAAAATTCATCAACCCTTTTCGCCCCTTATATTTGTTATTCTTAATTTTTTATCCAAAACATTAATGCCGTGCATTAAGTTTCTCCCCAGTTAGCTCAAACCGCAACATTTTTCTTACTTAGAGCATCGAAAAATCCAAATATTTGTTATTTTTCTTTTTTTATCCAAAACATTAATGCCGTGTTTCAGCTTCATCGGACTAAGCGTTAAGATTCTCCCCAGTTCGCTCAAACCGTAACATTTTTCTTACTTAGACCATTTTTATGCCCGTCGTAACTTTAAAACGAAAGGTCCGATTTGAGTAATTTGAAGTGTAGTTTACATGTACATTATCAACCTTAATTCTAAACAAACAAACTAACTAATCTTTACTCTTTATAATATTAGTTTAGATAGATTAGATATATAATCCTGATGATGTGTCTGTTTGAGTATTATTCGCAAATTATCGGCATTCGATTGAACTGAGTCTATAAAATAATCATTAAAATGTCTTGCTATCATTTTAGGAATATTAAATTTCATAGAATTGGTTACCTCCCAAGTTGCTTTAGACTTGTTAGTGCTAGTTCCTATAAAATAGCTGTTTTGAGCCCTTTGTGTTAATTTGATCACTTTTTAATATCTCTTTGAGAATTATTTGAAAGCCGCTTTTGTATCACTATTTCGCTTTATTCTGTATTGCTATAATAAAGTTCATAATAAAGATCAAATAAGTTCATTGAACTTTATAGAATTTACTGGTGATTGTGGAATACTGAGCATACAAATGATAAAAGCACTCAATACAATTGCAAAAGAACTTGGCCCAAAGGAAATAAATACTAAAAATATTCTGCTTTTAATTTTCAAGATTAGAATCAAAATTTAGGATTCGTTGAATCTCGTGAGTTTGGAGGAATTACGTTACCCAAAAAATTGGGGCGTTTTTCAATTCTATTAGATTAAAACTCCTTTAATTGTATTAGAAGTTTCAACTACCATTACCGAAGTTAATGCAATTATCAATGTCTTCAGAACTGTTCAAAACATTATGCGCGCGTGGATTTCCTTAGCAGAGTTATTTTAGAAATGTATTTATTATACTCTTCAAAGATCTTATACTTACAATCATCAACAAATATATTTCGAAAAAGATTATTACAGGATTTTATGTTGATAAAAAACTCTATGGCCCATAACTCATTAATAGGTACCAACTCTTAACATCTTACACACGTGATAACTTTTAAACGAAATATCCGATTGAGATGAAACAAAAAGTATTTTACTTCTACATAAATACTCTTGATAACATAATGCTTAATTTCGATAAAGATTAATATTACGATACGTATTTAACGTAGTTTTTTTTCTTTAGACGATTTAATAATTATTTTGAACACAAAATGGGTTATTGTGATTAAACCATGATAGCTAGATATATGTTCTCGCGGACTTTTTTGTAGGTCTTAATGGGATCTTCTAACCCGTAGTACATCATTTTGTTCTTTTGTCAATAGTTTTTGCAGCGCACGCAAAAAAAGGTTTTTGATTTTACACCTTGTGTTACGAAATAGCAATTTTATTACGGATCCCTAATTTTGAAAAAAAAAAAATAGCCTATAGCCTTCCTCGATAAATGGACTACCCAACACTGAAAGAATCATTCAAATCGGACCAGTAATTCCAGAGATTAGCGCGTTCAAACAAACAAACAAACAAACAAACTCTTCAGCTTTATAATATTAGTATAGATAGAAGATAAATAGATATTAGTATAGATATAAACTGGACGTTGGAGAAGGTCATAGGATTACGCGGGTGAAGCCGCTGGCAGAACATAGTTAATTTATACTGCATTAATCTGACATAATGCATAATAGATAACACGTATAAACCTTCAGTGACCTGAGAGGACTAATGATGGCGTTATGTGCGCAATGTACATACACAAGTACTTTACAATCGATCACCTGTTGCAAATTAGTTTGTCGACCACTTTGTTAGCGTATGTAAATAGGTTTTAATTATGTTTTACTGCATTTTGTATTGGTAACGCTGAGATAAAAGTGTGGTTGATTTTTATGAGTATTTATATTTTTTAAAGAACACTTAACATCTACTTTGGTTTTCTCAACTCCTTTGGGGTCGCCTATTGGGAAGGAAGCTTTAATATTGTCTTATCAGAGCATATCATTCTATATATAGGTAAATAAATAAATAGGTATGTCCTACTTAAGATATATCATCATCATTCCAAGCCAAAACAAGTCCAGTTTAGAGTACATACGCCTCGCCCTGACATGAATCTTTACAATATCAATGTCGCAAGCAACTAGCTTAATCAGCCGTTTCATTAAAAGCCTAGCCTTTTCATTTAACTGCGCCGTTTAATCAGCGACACGAATGACATGGGCAAGACGTCATTAAACGATATTGAACCAAAGATGACACTTAGGTCGCTGAAAATCGGCGCAGTTAAGGTGAAAGCGCCAGGGTAGTCAGGTTGTATGTTGATAAAAATACGATTGGCAACCGTTAAAAATATGCCTTTACTGAGTTATAATGAAAATTATCAATACAGGTTGTATCGTTCACGTAACTCGATTGAGTTAAATGAACTTGGAGGGATGTATTGATGATTTTAATGATTATAATTCTGTAAATAAATAGGTACGTGTTACGGTCGCGAATCATATTTTGTTTAACATACAGCCCTGACACTGACTTGCAAATTACAAAAAACATAAGGAAATTTGAATTTCGCGGGGTACCCTGGCGCTTCCACCGTAAATGAAAAGGCTAGGCTTTTAAAGAAACGGCTGATTATACTAGTTGGCTGCGACATCAATATCACACACAACACACTGGAGTTACCCATTCTGAAAAAGGAACTGCGGCATCAACAAAATTTTGCAATTCAAATTCATGGTTATTTACTTACCATGCTATATAGCCACACAAAATATGTAGGCTATTAAATATATCATTCTAATCTTAATTTATAGCAATCGCTGGAAGACTAGGGTGTGAACTTCCGACGAAACGAGGGAACGGCGAATTCGATCACTTTGGGCGAGTGTAAAAACAGAAAAAATAAATGGATGAACTGTGTCAAATATGATTTGGCAAGAACGCAACACGATAAATGATACTATTTTGCAGAAAGGTAATATCACTATTTCACGACAGTTTTTTTTTCGTCAAATTGAACTGAAGCCAGTGTTTCCTAGCTGACGATCCTGAGAAAACCCACCGAAACAAACTGAGAGTTCGTTTCTTTTAAAGACTTAAATAATCTTATCCGAACTCCTCAAATCATGTGGGATGTAAACTACGTATGTTAATGTCCGAGATGGGCTTAGATTTTTTAGCAGTCGAGTAGCTCAACGACTCGCCGAACAATGCCAAAGAAGGGACATTTAGGTGGACCGCAAATGTACTCAAACTGCCAGACAATGTCAAAAAAGGTGTTAAGAGAAAGGGTGACTATTAAGCTTAGTACTTAATCAAGCCAGTAGTCAACCTCTTTTTAACCGACTTCAAAAAAAGGAGGATGTTTTCAATTCGGTCGTTATTTTTGGCTGTATATTTCTTACCTCATAACTCCGTCATTTATGAACCGATTTGAAAAAAGAAACCTTTTTTATGTGAAAGGATATATTTTCCGATTGTAAATTTCATCAAAATCGGTTCAGTAGTTTGGTTTTTAAATCAAAATAGCTGGAAAAAGATGTCATCCAAGTATACGAAACAGCGTATTTTGTTTTCCTGTGACTTTCCAGTGATTTTGTTAGGTGTGGTACCACTGAAAACTTCGGAAGTCGGTGTTAAAATACGAAGAAACAACCAAAAACACCGACTTCCGAAATTAAAGTTATTTTATTTTATACTTTGTATTGTTTCTTTTATTTGGAAGTGGGTTGTATTTTTTTGTAAAAAGAAAGACTGCACCGATTCAAAATAAATCAAGATGATGACGACGAATGATGATGAAAAAATCCATGTTTTTTCTTTGAAACGTTATATCAAACTGTAATGTCACAAGATACGTCAGAGATAACCGTAACCTAGTGTACACGGGCTGGGAATCCTATTTTACTGCTCCATTAAGTTTATGGCACAATCTTAATGAACGCAGACAGTCTGTTTACGTCCTTAGAGCAAGTCATAAGACGAGCGGATTGGATTCAGCTTTTGATTATTTAGAGTTACCGCAAATTCGCTTGTTTTTGTGGTGATTGTAACTTGGGGCTTCAGAAATTGTGGGAGCCTTTAATTTTTGTTATGTTCGAAGTCCTCAATTAATAAATCAACTAGTTACTGCGTCGGGACTTTTCTGGCGAAGCCCTTGGACACGAAAGGACTACTATAGTAGGCGCCAGATAAATGTGGAATAAAGTATATTGACCTTTCCCTAATAACTGTTCATAGGTACCTGAACAATTCAATATGAATCGTTTTTCATTATTAGACAATGTTAAGGATCACGAGAGATGATGATTCGGGACAGCTTTGTGTCATTAATTCCGTTTTTCAAATTAAAAATGTCAATTAATGTAGGTGGGTCAATGACCGTTATTCCACGATTATCTGGCGCCTACTATATAAGCTCTTTAAAACGGTTGAAAATGAATATTTTACATTTCTCGTGTAACAAAAACACCCTAGAGAATAGGCGAGCCCGTCTGCCTACTAAAGAGCGATCTAATTTCAGCCGAAATGTCACGTATTTAGGGACAAACATAAAGGCCACATCATAATCCTACATAGGTAATATACGTAGACTATTTTCATGGATGGGAAATTATCAAATGACACCTTCCGCTGTGCGCGGAGCGGAAGGGCGTGTCACTATTACTGACTAAAACCCATCCGTGTTCCTCCTAAAGCCCTTTGCTTTCCAGGGCTGCGGTAACTCTTTCGAACAAATTCCGCAACTCTTTTTTTTTTTTTTAACGATGGGAAAGCATCATATGACTTCTTCCGCTCTGGGTGGGGCGGAAGGGCGTGTCAGACTCTTAGTGACTGAAACCCATCCGTGTTCCTTCTAAATCCCTTTGCGTTCCAGGGCCGCGGTGACTGGCAGGCTTTGGCCCTAGCGAGCCTCGTCTTTTATGCTGTCATCTCTTTGTGGCGCGCGTGAAACACAACGCGCCATCAACCCGGGCCTGGTGGTGATCGGACAGCGAGCCACCCAATGCTCGCAGGCCCGCGCCTACGGTGGCCGGGGATCGCCCTGCGACTCCCGACGCTCGGGGCGTCTTCTCCTGTTGCGGCGGTTGAGGCGAAGGCCTTGTCTTTCCCTCGCGCGGCCCGCCTCCTCCTTCGCTACCACTACTGCTTCGCAAAAGGAGGTGACCGCTTCCCAAGCCTCCTCGCTACGGACCATGGATTCAACCAGGGCCGGACGCGAGAGGTCGCCGCCGCCGATCGCCTCGACGAGGACACGTCGGTGCTCAGCCCAAGCAGGGCAGACCTCCACCGTATGCTCCACCGTGTCCTCCGGGCGATCCTCACAGTGCTGACACCCGGGCGTGTCCTCCCGCTTAATCCAAAACAGGTACCTCCCGAAACAGCCGTGTCCGGTACCTGCGTCAGGCGGAAGGTGAGGACGCCGTAGCGCCTCTCCAGCCACTCCTCAAAGAGGGGTCTTATCGCCGCAATTGTGGCGTGCCCAGCGCTGGGTTGCGACAGTCGCCGTTTTCATATCGCCTGTATCCTGTCGGAGCTCCGTCCGCCGCGATGCAATTTGCCGCGGCAGCGGAGTTTGCCCCGGCAAAGCGCCTCCACGCGCCACGCGTAAACCTGCGCGAAAATTCCACAACCCTGGCAGGCAATATAGGTAGACTAGTAGGCCAGTACAAATAACTTTAAAGTTTTTAAGTAAAGACTACATAATCATCATCCGTTCACCGTCCATCATGTCAATCATGTACTATCGACATGAGAAAAGGAAGAACAGATTTGGTTGGCTGAATCACATATGATATTAATATCAAGGTCCATTGCCAATCTGTTTGAATTCCGTTGCATATATCACCGGAAAATGGCAAACTCCGTAAATTATTAAATAACTTTAGAGATTGTTAACTCTCGATAAATTTTCAACTGAACATTTGGAATACTTTTTTACGCATCAAAATTTTATAGTCTATAATATCTCCGTACCGGTCCGAGAAATTGTGGACTGACATAAAATGGCGAACAATCAGAGCACACGTCTACAATTTATCCGTGACACATAACTGTAACCACAATGTGCACCTGAATCCATCAATATTTATAAAGTCAACTATTATTGCAAATCTGTCAGAAAGATTCTGTGGAGAAAGATGTCTGAATTCTAAGATGTTACAAAATATAGAAGTACTATTTTCCTGTTGCTTAGCCGTGGCTAGTTCTGCTAGAACCGTGCATTTTTTTCAGTGGTATTGACGCTTTTTTATCTCAGTCAACGATTTTTTTTGTGATGGATCAGCTTTCTGGGATTAACAGTAACAAATATTCTTGAATTTTAAGTCATAAAAAGATCAAAGTTTAGATTTATCGCGTTGGCTGTTAATTTATTTACGTACCTATCCAGCCAATGATTTTCACCACAAGCATGTAACTTTGTACCTTGCGGTTTTGTTGTGGTTTTGCAAACAACCTTCGGAGGACCGTATCTATGTTAGGTCTTATCTGATAACTATAAATATTTATCGTGAAAACCAACAGCTGTCGAGAAATTATCTTTGAAATCAATGCAACGTCAAGTGTACGGTTAAGTAGGTAGCTGAAACTTTGAGGGACTTGCTTGACAGCTTGCGCCAAAGGTCACGACTCATGACCTGGTTTTTGTAGCTTAATTTATAGGGAACGTAAGATCTAAGCATTTATTACGACTGAAGATGAGTATGATTATTTAGGTATTAATAAAGATTTTCACACTTACACAAAAGGTTTTTATTTTAACAAGCGTTCGCACATTTCTGTATTGATATTATAGAAAAACCAATCAGTTATTCGAAAAAAAACTGATTCTTAAAATCAAATTATTGTAAATAGATTCAACCCTGATTGGTGTTTGCTTTACAAACGAATCATTTGAATATGAATAAGGGAAGGGGCGCCGATGGTCGATGGGGCCGGAAAGTTCTGGAGCGGCGACCGCGTACCGGAAGACGCAGCGTTGGAAGGCCTCCCACAAGGTGGACCGATGACCTGGTGAGGGTCGCGGTTAGTCGATGGATGCGAGACGCACGGGACCGGTTGCTGTGGTTACACTTGTGGGAGGCCTATGTCCAACAGTGGACGTCTTTCAGCTGATATGATGATGATGATGAAGGGGCGCCGAAGATTGAGGACTGCCTAAACAAACGCCTCTCTGGCGCTGAGAGAATACTGGATAATTGGCCTTTTGGCTAAATCGGATCAATCGCACTAAAATAGGAATTCGAACAGTCATCTAGGCCGGGGTAGTTTTAGCAACAAAATCGATTGGGCTACACAACAAGCCGTATTGGTAGTTTACAGCACTACTCAGCCTTTTCGATAAAGGTTCTGGCATAATAAATCTACTCGTGCGAGGCAACTGGTCCGCAATTAAATCAGCATATAAATCGCCATTTATGATTACAATCTGACAGCTTTCTGTTAACTTTTTCTTTTACTTTCGTAATTGTTTGATGCAAGAGTATATTGGCTGGGCTACAAGCAAATAATGAGGTTCAATGAACCGTCGAAACTAAGGAAGTGTGACTTCGTTTGTTTGTGTATTCGCTTTTAGGTAACCTGATCACAGGTGCTTCACACTTGAGCGAAAATTTTGTCTCTTGCTTGACGTATTCAAATTTAGCAGGGAGCCACAGCAATATTGTCCGAGTGGGCGCTTCTCTTTTTAAAATGCTTATAGTGCCAATAATGCTAAACGTATTAACTGTGTGTTTAAAATGTACATTTGTACATGTCACCGTTCAGATAACAAACTCGGGATATAAGTATGCATTATGAACAGGACATTTTAAATATAATAAATTCCATCCAAATTCAATAGTTTGCGATAAATCCGTTTCAAAAATGCGTGTTCATATTTAAGTGTGATGTTCTATAACTTTTATAACGTTGAAGAAATCATGCATCTAGTTCGATCCAGCCCTTCCCTAGCTGTCCTCCCCCCAGCGACGCCCTAAGCCGAGGCCCGTACCCCACAGGAGGTGCCCTTAGCGTGTAGTCGCTTAGTTTATAAGTTTTTTATAAGCCCTGGCTGGAGGCTTTAATATTATATTAAAGTCACCACAGGCAAGCCCGGTTAAGCAGTCGACAACCTTATAGGTTGAACGGCGAAACGCCACACACAAAAAAAAAAAAAACATGCAAAATAGGGAACAAGAATGGTGTAGACTGCTGAAAGAAACAAACTCACCTCCACACACTATCTTCTTCTCTGAAGGTAGACCGTATGTAAGCACACTCCTTGTTCACCACGCTTCTCTCTTCTGCCGCCGTTCTCGCGGCCCTGATCTGCCTGATAAGGTCCCGGAGTCGGGTAGGAGTCGGCATCCGCACTGAAACCGGTGCGACTGTTACGGACGACACACACACATAGAAAGCAGAGATCAGTGCTTGTTTAGAGTGCGTTATCTTACACTAGGTGATGTCAATCGTGATTGGTGAATCATTGTCGAATCGATAGGTTTGGTGACGCCATGTTGGATCAATAGGATGTTCGTGTTGATTGATGAACGAGGGTATTAATGACTTATTGAATTTTAAACGATTCATCGTTTGACTCCCATTCATGACTAAATTCATTAACGGTGAGTTATCTTTCATTTATATTTAGCTCGTCTAAATAAAAGACCAAAGTTTCGACTGCTATTAAAAGAGTACTTTCGAAGTAAAGAGTAACTTTTAGTTTACTTGATAGTCGTTTCACAGCAAAACTTCAGCAGTAAAGCCCGTATCACAAGTATCATCGTTTCAATTTGAGAAAAGCTCAACTTAAAAGCGTTTTCCTACTTATAAAGTGGTACGAACGATCAATTAACCCGGAACGATTCGGTTACGGCGCGCTAACTTTGCAAGATGGAAATTACAGCATTCACGGAGCAAAAGTAACAAGTGTAACTTTAATAAAATAGACATTTCAAGTTATATCTGACTTTGGAATCGCCTTATTTTGCTACGATATCATTTTCCGCGAACCAAATATACCTAAGTTATTGGAATTTGTACCTCTTGAATGTTTCAATCAAATGAAACCGTATAAAAGCCTCTTAAAGGTCACCCTCATTTCATGATATTTTCTGCTCAATTTCTCTATAGAAATACCTTTTGTTGAGGTCTCTTTATCGATATCGACAATAAATTGTATGTGGTGAATATTATTGGTTAGTAAATAGCCGAAAGCAAACTTAATTTTAATAGTAAATGTTATTATAAATACCTCAATAATATTAGTATAACTACAACTAAATTAGTGACAAGGCAAGAAGGCTAACTGAAGTTATGTAAAAGCAATTATAGGTAGTTGTTTATCTATATGATAATCCATCCATTGTCTTTTCTAAAATTACAACTGTGTCAGTTTAATTAAATTAATTTTGCCTCTTGCCCAATTGTTAGACTAAGCTACTGAATCTATATCATACTTAGGGAAGCAAAGGTTCTATAAAAATACAACCCTCTTTAAAATAATCCACAATGTTTCAAGGATGTAAGTGAATCCATAATTATATTTATGCTACCCTAAATATGTGAAAACTTATCATGGATGTTACACTATCAAATGAGGATCAATTTGATCTGATTGAAGCTAAAAGTAGATTGATAAAATAATAAATAATGGATGGATGCTACAGATTAATTAATGAATTTTGAATCTTTGACGTCTCAATTGATCAAATTGCCATCATATTGATGGATTTATCTTTATATCTTTACCTTGATGAACTATACAAACCAAAGCTAACATTAATTATAAACTGTGCTTACCTCTTTCTATGGCCTCATTTACCACTTGCTTTATTGTGGCAATGTTAAATGCCGGGTTGAACCTGCAAAAACACTAAATTTAGACCACAAATTCACATAGGTCAGTGGCGGGGCCGTGTCATAGGATAACTTTTTTAAAAGGTCTATATCCTGAAGTGGATTGTAATAGGCTAGGCTATAAAAATTACTTCAGTAAACTAAGTACTCTATGTGTAACTTGTCTGTAAACCGTATCTATTTTTTTTTCGCGATTTCAGTGTTGGTCCAGTGTAAAAGTTGTGCATTATGATGAGTCCAATGACCCCTTAAGAGGTTTTGCGTTTATTCTGTTACAGTCATATCAGCCAATTGCCGTCCACTGCTGAACGTAAGCCTCCCCCAAAGATGCACTGAATTGAATGACCAATTTTCTCAAATACAAAAATATGCACAACCAGGAGTTGTGGACATCAGCCTGATATACAACAACAATACTAAATTATGGTTTGTTATATTTTGTTCCCTCACATTTGCTTGGTAAAGGATAAAAGCAAGTTGAAATCAATTTCAGTTTATTATTTCCTCAATAATCACAGGATAAATGTACAGCTTTTGATTTTTATTAGAGGCAATTTTTTAAATGTCTATCTGTTATGTAGATTTTTTAGAACTTATTTGCATTTTTGTTGTGTTAAGTACCTGTTAGGAAAGTTCTTTTAGGCACACATACCAACAATAATACAATACTGTGAAGGTGGGTATCCCAAGTACGAACCAAGGTCGTAAACATATCCACTATGTGGAGCAGTTGCAGGAGTATGTAGTGCAAGAGGTTCATGAACATAGTGGTTACCCACCTTTATAAACTATATTTCAAAACACTGATATGCAAACCTGTTATAACAACCGGTTTTAAACAGATTTATGGGAGTCAATGTACTCAAACCAGATCCTAAAATGAATTCATCAATCTTTTAGTTAGTTTGTCCCTGAATTACCTAGATCGAAATTGGTTGCTATCATTGGTTGAGTTCACAGGGGTCAGTAATTGAGTATTACCAGTAGATTGACAATTGATAACTTCATGACTTTGCAGTGATCAATTAGGATCAATTACCAATTGGAATTATCAAATGATACTATGTCAAGACTGTTTACTGATAAAAGTCTGTATATTTTTGGTGAGTTGTTGTGATTGTGTTTCTTTGTTTATTTTTAAACATAACTGAACCTACCAGTGTGAGCCAGAAAAAAATATAATTTGATTCAATGTCAGATTTTAGCAGAATTTCAGTATTGTATAATATTTTTTATTAATGACCAATAACAAATCTAAGGCTGAATCAGTGCATAACTTAATCAAGTACTTATTTGAATAGTTTGAGGAAAAATCTATAATCATTATTATTAGGTATGACATTGGAATTATGCACTTCAATCACTATTAATAACAGTACTGAAACTCTAACATAACTTAGTTATTTATTCATGAATAAATAAAATAACCACACCATAGAGGCTATGAGATGTCCTAGTATATAATAAATAAATAAATAAATAAATATTAATACTAAAATTGTAAGTCTGCGTGCTTGCATGTTTGTTTATGCTCAACGACTGTTCAAACAGATTACATTTAAACATAGCATGCAGGTTTACTACAAAGGATACTTTTCATTCCAATATTAAGTGCTGTTGGGATAGTATCCAATCTTCAAGTAGGCGAAATCCCTTTTTTCTTTTTTTTTTAAGGTTGGGAAATTGTCAAAATGACTTCTTCCGCTCTGGGTGGAGCAGAAGGGCATGTCAGACTATTTGCATTTCAGGGTCGCAGACTCTTTCAAAAAAAATCCGCAACAGTTGATGTCCCTGGCATATGCTTCTCTGATACACAAAAGTGTGAAAGAGGAGGTAGGGCTATTCAAGTTACTATAAAGCAGGTAGAAGGCTGAATGACCTCATGACCTTTCTTCCATGACTGTAACATGCCATCAAAGCTTTGTTTACTCTAACAATACCTTTATATAATGGCCGATTGCGTTGTATACTTATAGAACTTATAAAATACAGACTGAGTATTGGCATGCACATATATAATGTGATGAATGTAATTAAATTCATAGCAGAATTTGATGTCTGCCTTTTAATTGAACTTAAAATATTATCTGGTAAGTTGTATATTGAACAACATGAGATAACATCACCCCTATTTAACCCTATGGGTTAGGCAGAGATGTACCTATATAACAAGCATTGCTCCAGAAACTAAAATAGTAAACAGGTTTTGTGGAATACGGCAAACACTTTTAATCTATGATTGACCATTTTGGTTGGAGAATTCTGTAAGCTACAGGGTAAAAAGTCAGCTTATTTTGCTCTATGTTAACATCAACATAGTAAAGTGGTACCAAAATGGGTTTAAAGAACAGTTGATTGGGATAATTGATGAAACATACAAAAGTCTAGTCTGTGACTATCATACAAGCAAACTAGAGCT
Source organism: Mamestra configurata (assembly GCA_002192655.3). NCBI lineage: Eukaryota > Metazoa > Arthropoda > Insecta > Lepidoptera > Noctuidae > Mamestra > Mamestra configurata. The sequence continues at coordinate 488,093 of NDFZ01005495.1, read as the reverse complement.
GTGAATGTTAACACAGTTGTTGATTGATATATGCTATTATATGAAAGAATACAATTCAGTTGACTACACTCATCTATAAAAATATAAACAATGAGATCATGATCAACCATCTGCAGTAACAAGAATGAAACATTACTGATGATAAGTAGCAATAAACACCATAAATCTGTCAGTAAACGTTTTTATATTTACTTCTACTATCGCAGTTTAGTGTAAACATGTCTCACATACACTGCACAATTTATGCAAAATTTAAATCATCAGGAATATTAGGAAAGGTAAATGTTCAGCTCTAACCTATTTTGCAAGGAAAATAATAACAATATAATTTACCCGGATTCAGAGCCGTTCATCTTGTCCGTTTTATCAATCCTTTACAGGCAACAACAGGATGTTTCTTGCGGTTCACGAACACAGGTAATCTTACTTCACGGGGCCAGGTGCAAAGAACGAGAGGTCAAAAACCAGTCAAACGAAAAACCACTCTGTACAAAAACTATCACTGGAATACTCTTAAAATCATAACGTAAGGAACTAAAAAGGAATTTACACGTATTTAGTTAGGTCTGTGAGCATTTTATTTCGTCACAAACCATAGAAATGCAAGTGAAATCGCATGCCACCTTTGACTAACTTCTGTCATATTTTCACTTGAAATTAAAACTCAAATGCGGCATTTGCTCATTTTTATGTTCACTTATTATCACAGAAAAAGTGCTTTGTCAAAACTTAATGCTTTATTTTATTAATTACAAAGAAATAATACAATTGCCAGCTGACATTTCCGTGGTGCGTTGCAAGAAATTCAACATGGCCGCCGTGACTCGCACATGACGTTTGCTTAATTTTTGATCAAATAACTTTCCTTATTCCATTTCATTTAGTATTTTATAAAAAAACCAATTGTAAATCAAATATATATTATTTTTTAAGTTTATTTAGAGTAAATTACTAAATGGCATTCAAGTTTGAATTATTTATATGAAAGAAACTGGCAACTTGTGAATCCTGAACGAACGCTACGTGGAAAACCTTTTTGGAAAACGGAAAACTATTTCCGCTTTGCTACATTTTTGCTACTGTGCGTGATTGACATGTTTACACGGTTGAATTTATTCATCAGATTTCACGAGGCATTATCATGATTTATGTTTTAGACAATTATCAGCTATTATTAAGAATTTAAATTTTCACCTACCTTCTGTTTTGTTCTGGCGGCAATACACTCCAATCAACTTCATACATAGGATATGCCATAATTCAAAATTTAAAAACCACACTATCAAAATGTCCTAAAATTGCTTTAGTAAAAACATTTCACTAGCTATGCCACAATATTCCACGGCGGTGTAAACTGTACTGTTATCAGAAGTGTTTTTATCAGGTGCAGGTACTCCTCAAATATCCAGTCACAACGTATCTCTTATCAAAGGTACAATTTATCACTGAAAAAGGATAGCAATAGCAATACAGCACCAGTTCTTGTAATGTTTTATTCTTAAATGTCAATACTGTATGTACAAAACAATGGGCCGTACGAGTCACATCATTATCTTAATAGGAAAACTAATTATTATTCATTGTATCGGTAGTGTCGCTCGGTCGGGCGTAAGACATATTATACATGCGCCGGGTGTAGGTGTCGCCTTTATAAGTTGTCGTCGTGGTTGCGCGCCGGTCGGTCCACGCTGTTTCTCTTTATGCAGTCCACTAGCCATCTGATGCCCTCATCCACTCCATCCCTGTAAAGTAATTATCATGAGTAAATAGGTCATTATCCATTCTAATATTTTAAATGCGAAAGTGTGTCTGTCTGTCTGTTATGCCTTCACACCTAAACCGCTGAACCGATTTTGATGAAATTTGGTACAGAGATAGATTAGACCTTGGAGAAGAACATAAGCTTTTCTTTTTGTCGCGAGAAAGGGGGTTGAGTAGGGGATGAAACTTTGTATGAGAGTCCGTCATTATTGAAAATAAAACCATGAGAACCTTTGTATTTAGACACTTGAAAAAAAAAAAACATGTTAAAGCGTTTTTCAAAAATTTGTTTCTTAAAAAATGAAAATGGCTGCCCAAAATAACTATTCCACGCGGACGAAGTCGCGTGCAAAAGCTAGTTAAAAATAAATAAATAAATCAGAATTTTCTGTTCATTGGAAATTGAGTCTTAATGACAGTTAATTACACACGTCTAATCACTTTTTCTGAGGACTTAAATGCCATTTCTATTTAGTTTAAATTTAGTTTGTAAATGAAGTTGATTTTCAAACCAGTCCAGTTGTAGTATTGATTACTTAGAAGATTTCCAATTAGCCGTACATTTGCTAACTCATTAATACTTTATGTTAGTACCACTAAAATATGAATGACATAAGAATAAGTAAGACATGTGCGCAAGCGCCGTCAACCAACATACTATCAGTGTGATGGATCTTTATTTATTTATTTTAACTAGCTGCCGCCCGCGTCTCTGCCCGCGTGAATGTCGAAAATTATCCTAAGGGAACATACTCCCGCGATAAAAAGTATCCAATGTGTTATTCCAGACTATAATCTACCTCTGTGCCAAAATTCGTTTCATCAAGATCCGTTTCGCAGTTTTTGCGTAACAAACATCCATACATACAAACTATCGCTTTATAATATTAGTAAAGATTGTCTTAAGTAAGACAATAGACAAATGTCCTTATTATAATCTGAATGTGAGTTCAATGACTTTCTATGTCTCTTTAGCTGCTTTAACAACTAACATGTAGGCTGTACGAAAGTTTTTAGCCTTGCTTAATTTTTTTAGATTCGTTATTTAAATTCTCTACGCATCATTTGAATTTAGAATTTGTAAATGAAGGCTTGAAAATAAGCTTGTATATATGTGTGAGGGTGAAAACTGAAACGTACGTAATCTTCTTCCATATTTCTTTTAATAATCTTCTTATTAAAAGAAATATGGAAGAAGATTACGTATTGCGACAACCCCAAATAAGTTGAGATAAGGGCAATAGAATTATGACGTTTTTATATGTAAAGTGTGCTCTCACATATGTACTCAATATTAATTTTATAATTGTCTCAAAAGTCGAAAGAAAAACCGTTACTATCAGTGTGACGAGTTTTCTTTATCTGTGATTCAAATAATATCTATCAAGCGATATAATTATCGAAAACGATCGGGGGGACTTGCACATTCGAGGCGAGGAAGGCTTGCAGAGTTGCAGATATATTTAATTTTGTTGGCTTTTCAATCAAAAGTTAATCCCAATAGGCTCATTGGGGAAGATGCAAAATTATTTCTATACTGGTTCAGCCATTGCTTATGAATTATTAAGCTACTATTACCAATAAATTTTTATATTTCATAGGAAATAAATATGCATGAAAAACTATTTTATTATTTAAACAGTTTATCGAAAAAAAGATAAACAAAAATAAAATAACATTGAAATCAGAATCGAAATTGATAAAAAAAAACGTGATATGACAATTTGAAACGAATCTAAAATAATTATATCTAAGCCTTTTGCGAAAATGCAGTTTTCTATGGCAACTTTATGGGCTTTACGGCTTTTGACATCAGAGGCCACGTCGGACTTCTCTTTCTAATGACTAACTTTAAAGCTTTATAACATCGTCGCTGACGAAGATATTTTAAAATAGATCTCATGATAGTTAATTAGAGCTCATTTATAATATTATATTGCAAATACAAAAAATTACATGTATATTCCGTAATGCTATAGACTCCCTCCCTAGGCCTATTACATAGGTCATGCATAACTGGCATACAACATACCTCTGCACATTTCATCAAGGAAGAAAGGAGTGAAATTACTCATAAAAAAAAACGTGTACCTATGTGAGTGGGAACAACGTGTTAGTAGTGCTATTTTTACAGGCTTTCTAGGGTTGCGTACCCGAAGGGTAACCAACGGAATCCTATTACTAAGCCTCCGTTGTCCGTCCATTCGCCGTCCGTCTATCTGTCAACGAGCTGTATCTCAAGAACCGTAATAGGTAGACAGTGAAATGTTCACAGAATGTGTATTTCTATTGCTGCTGTAACATTAAATTTAAAAAGAAAATAAAATTAAAGGGGGCTCCCATATAAGAAACGTGTCTAATTTCAGTTTAAGGTACGGAACCCTTTGTGTGAGAGTCCAACTTGGCTGGTTTTTTATTAACTTATTAATATCTGAAAGAGGTATTATTGATTTTTTACCCATTAAGAGCAGATATGGCCATAAGCATAATGTCCCTCGCTCCAATAAGGTGAGCGTTCTGGTTGAATATGGGCTTCACGGTGTGAACTCCCATACAGTCTGGAATGTCTTGTTTGTTGGCTAGCACCAGCAGGGGAACACCAGAGAGGTGCTCCGAAGCTATCATTCTGTCTGAAACATAGAATACAAAGAGCATTTAAACCAGGTAGAAAAGAAAAAGAAATGGTCTGAAATATATTTTTGAAAGTGGAACTATCTTCACAAGCACTGCTTTACCTGGAAATCAGTATGTACATATAATAGCATATTGTAAGTTAAGAATCAAATACAGGACAAAGAAACAAAAGTTCCAAATTACAGTTCCAAGAACTAGAGTTATCATCAATCAATACATGTTTTAGTAATTACAGTTATGATAGCCAGGGCCGTCTTAAGTCTATTCTACGCCGGGGTGCAGGACTCAGCTTGCGCCCCCGTTTTTTTTTTTACACTGCAGCGTGGCACGCGACCGACGACACACTGCAGTATGAAAGGGCCAAAGGGGGGTATGGGGAGGCTAGTCAACCAAGAAAACACAATACACGTAATTTTGATAATTTATTTATTTATTGCATGTACAACAAACAAACAACAAACAAGAACATTAAACAAACTCAATTTTTCTTGCTTTTGAGTTGGCAAAGATTTTAATTAAATCATTTATTTTTAAATCAATTTTAGATTCTAAACTTATAATGGCTAAGTTTGTCAGTCTGTCTTGGGTCATGGTTGAACGAAGATAATTTTTTATTAATTTTAATTTTGAAAAGGATCTTTCACCTTCTGCTACTGTAACAGGCAGTGTTAAATATATACGCAAAGCTGTTGAGGTATTGGGAAATGAGGAAATTAAATTATTAGAATATATATAGTTTAAAATATCAGTGGGAGTACTTGTTGATGCATTGGGAAAAACTATTGGCAACAATTCTAATTCATTATATAAATCTTCCCCATCAATATCAAATCTATTTTTAAATGTTAGTTTTTCTTGGAGCCGACAACACTGAGATTTTTTTTCGTGCATCTCTAATTTATTCCAGCATTCAATGTTTTGGAAGAGTGAAAAAAGTGAATTGTGTTCCGTCAGCAAATCGAATCTCTCATTTAATTTCGAGATAGCAGTGTCCAGTAGAAAAAAATAAAAACATACTTTAAATTTGTTGGTTGGGTCTAAAATGGGCTCATCTGCAGCTTCATAATCAAAATGTCTTTTTCGGGGACGTGGACGAGCAGTTTCATTAAATTCTGTTTCGCATTCTAATTCTTCAGCAATTAATTTCGCATCAGATAACAACTGCTCAAACGCACTATCGGTGCGGTATTTCTCCAAATCTTTTTTAACCAAATTAATCATTTTGGTAGCTTCTGAAATAATTACGTCCGATTTTTGCAAATTTTTGCTTACAATATTAATCTTTAGTAAAATATTGTACCATATAACTACTGAACATATAAATCTATAAGACTTTAACTTGGCTATTAATGAACTCGCTATGTTTTTTGTGTCGCTGTCATACTTGTTATTTGTAAAAATATAGTATAATGCATCGTAAATTTTATCCATGTTAAAACGGAGTGCTCTAAGAGCATCAAATCTACTTTCCCAACGCGTATTTGAAAGAGGTTTTAATGTCAAAGTAGGTATCTGTTTCATAATTACATCCCAGCGTGATGTGGATGCTGAAAAAAATACATAGATTTCTTGGACAATACAGAAAAAGTTTGTAATTTCCAATGAGCTTTTAGCGGCGTCATTTACTACTAAATTTAGGGAGTGAGCAGCACACGGTACGTAAAAAGCACGAGGATTCATGTCCAATATTTTTTTTTGGAGGCCTATATTTTTCCCCCTCATATTGGCCCCATTATCATATCCTTGGCCTCGCAAATCATCTAATTCAATATCGCATGATTTTAAGAAATCTAACAAATATGTCGCCAACCCTTGTCCGGTAGTGTCAGTTACAGGTAAAAAACCTAAAAAATGTTCTCGTACCTCAGCGCGTTTTGTCGATGGATTTAAATAAATAAACCTCACAATAACAGTTAGTTGTTCTTGGTGTGAAATATCAGGTGTGCAATCTAGAATTACAGAGTAGTATTTACATTGCTTCAGAAGACTAATTATAGTCGTTTTTATTTTTTCAGCAATTATACTAATCAGTTCATTTTGAATGTTATGACCAAGATAATGTGGCATGCGATGCTGAGCTCTTTGAATTCGAGCAATGTGTTCTGATAGTGTACTATCAAAATTAGATATACTCTCCACCAACTTTAAAAAATTACCATTATTTGGGTCATACAACTTCTCGGTTGTGCCCCTAAAGGCTAAATTTTGACCTGCCAAAAATTTTATAATTTCGATTATCCTTTCCAAAACTGCCGTCCACCTCTTTTTTTCGCGGTCTATTTCAGTTTGATTTACCGAGTCTACTGTTTGCCCTTTCAATAAGTCATTTTTTAGATCCAAATATTTTTTTAAAGAACATATGTGCCCTGAACTTTTTTCATGTCGTTCTATATTTCTCGACAAATGCCCCCAGTCTTTGTAACCAGTGGGGGCATTAAATGCAGTGACATTATTATTGAAAAGCTTACAGTGAAAACAAAATACAGAATCAGTAGATGTGGAATATACAAGCCAAACTCGATGAATAATTTCGTTGTTTTGTAACTTTTTACTGTAATATGTATCTGAAAACGACCTCATGTTACTATCTGAAGGATAGTTGGTTTTTTTTATCTGAATCGGTCCACGTTCTGTTAAAAATAATCTTAAATTATCGGATATTACTTGCGGCCAGAGAGCAGGATCATTCGCGACATTTTCACGAAATCGTACATCTGGTTCTGTTGCTGGTTGGTTAACAATTGGAATTGGTTCACTTGGAGTAAGCGAGCCAGGCGAGGTACTGGTACTGGTATGAGCTGGAACTTGTGAAATACTCGTAGAAGTTTTCTCTTCCAAGTTGACTGTCTCTTCTAACTGTCGGGTGGATGTTGACGAAGATGTACCTAAAAAAACATAAGACAGTCAACAATTTCTGTAACCAAGTGTGGTAACAGGGCCACGCAATAATATTTTAGGACATTAAAACAGCGCCTTAAAGTTAAGGCGGGCAATCGGGCATAGTCTAATCCGTTAGTCCAGGCGAGCGCGCTCAGTGTGGAATTGCCGAGGCGCTTACGCACGCTCTATGCGCAAACAGTAAGAAATTAAAATACTTTAGTTGCGATTGGCAGATCTCGCCTGCGGCTATTTCATGAAAAAACATAATTCATAATCCCCAAAAAGAAATCACAAACACACAAGCCACCAGTCCACTGTTAGACATGAGCCTCCAAAACTATGGGGTTATTTATTGCTATAATCTCCACGATTAGAACGCGTGTTGGATATATCACACAATACAAAAAATTAACACAAGGTCTGAGAAGGTATGTATTTAAATAAATATTGCACCGGCCGGGATTCGAACCCGAGACCTTTGGCACAAGAGCGAGTGTTTGTTACTAACCATTGCGCATCCGGTGCGCAATCCGCAAAAAACAATTAATTAGATATTGTCATAATCATAAAAACCTACTTTATTTAAGACTCATTACGTATATAGTTACAGGTAACTTATACAAAAAATAAGAAGTGTAATAATAATAAGTAGGTAGGAACTTAGGGATCGAACCCAGGCAGGATACACCAGCGACTTCTGTCACTAATTTATGCCACTTCAGATGTTTTATTTATGGTACCAACTGACTGAACTTACCAGGTCGAAAGAAAGAGTCAATCGGAGAAGTTAGCTTTTTAATTTTTTCTTCTTTCTCCAGTTTCCTTTTTCTATTTTGAGCACCCGATGGTTTCTTTTTATCCCCTAATTCGGTCATCTACAATAAAATCAAATTTCAATTTAGTATTTAATTTTTCTTTCTTTATCTATATATATAAAAGCCTTATCTCCGATTGTCTGATCAATGCACAGCCTAAACCGGTGATCGCAGAAACGTGAAATTTTGAGGAATATTAATTTTATGGTGTAGGCGTCGGATAAGAAAGGATTTTTTTTAATTCATCCCTTAAGGGGGTGAAAAGGGGGGGAGAAGTTTGTATGAAAAACCTAATTCCTTGAACCGGGCTGTTAAAGTTTTCATGTGAGAGCCATATATTCCACATAACTTGGTACGAATACTGGACAAAGTAAATTATTATAAATGCCAGTCTTTCACCATTACCCTTAATAGACAATTTGGGGGGTTCCAGTTTTTATGGAAGATTGGTATTCGTTGGGTTAATAAGCTGGGTAAAAATCATAATGTAAATGTCTATCTTCTGACGTGTCTGTGCTATGAAAGATTATGAAATATTCAACCTGTAAAATGATGAAATGAAATGGATCTTTTTATAAACCACCAGTCGTTGAAAGCTGAAATATGGTGATTCTTTCAAGAGTTTAGGAGGTTTAGGAGAGCACTAAGAGAGCATTTCCCAAAATTCTAACTGGAACGGGAAGAAACGTGATATGCGTGGACGAGATCGCGGGCATAAGCTCGTTCTAAATAAAGTAAGTAGTTTTTTATCAATCACTAACATTACGAATTTGTATTTTTGCAATTATGAACAAATAAACAAAACAGTCATGACTCTCTCTGATAAACAAATGATGATGTGATGAAAATGATTGTAATGTACCTAACAATAACACTTAAAAAATAAAATTGACTTACCTTTATTCACTTGAGCCCCAGCGGCACAAATTCAAGCCAGACACAATAACAAATCTATTGCCTGCTAATTAGGTACTCCCGTACTCGAGTCGTTATATTTTTTCTCTAAAACCTTCCGTGCTAATTCACCGGTTGTCGCAAATGAAATGAGCTAACGAATTCAATTACTTAAAAGAAGAAATCAGATCAATCACTGACCGACACTTACATAGGCGCCGCGCTCCGCGGTGTAAATTCAAATGAACTTACACCTAATTGTAGTGATTTAGAGTTCATTTCTCTTTAAGTGCGAGCGCCCGGACGGCTATGTCAAAGGAAGGACGCAACATAAATTGACTGAACTTACACTTTATTTACTTAGAGATTATTTTGCTTCAAGTGCGGGCGACCCGGCGGCAATGTCAAAGGGCGCAATTACTCGCCTATGTGAGACGCACAGGTGTCGCGCCGCGCGCCCTTTTCAAATGAACTTACACTCTATTGACTTAGAAATCATTTTGCGTCAAGTGCGGGCGACAAAGCGGCAACGTGTCAAACGTACATATACTCTCTTTGGATTAGAGATTTTGCCGCGCGCGTGTATATTAAATAAAATTGTTATTTGTGTAGTGTAGTAATGCGGTATGACAAGCGCCAAAAGCGTAATAAAAGTAAAAAAAAATATTATTGTTGATGACTATTTTTGTTTTGCTTGCGCATTTGTCGTAAGTAACAAGTATATAAAATTGTGCAATGGCGGTAAGTTCAATGAAATATGAATATCCAATAATTCAGCACTCGACAGGCGCCCCCGGGCGCTCCGCGCCCGGGTGCACCGCACCCCTTGCACCCCCTGGTAAAGACGGCCCTGATGATAGCATCAAAAGGCGAGACATTTTACCAGTTATTTCATCAAATTCTAGCCTAGATTGTAACATTCCTCTGCAGGGCAAAAGCCTCTCCCCTTAATTTTGAATCTGCACTTGCTCATTCTTTCAGTTTTGCTTGAGATCCTTTATTTGTTATGATTTTCAGAAACTGACCGACCAAAAGCAAACTTAATCTCCAACTGCATATTATGATTGATGTTTTATTTACATACTAGCTGCCGCCCGCGGCTCTGCCCGCGTGAATGTCGAAAGTTATCCCAAGGGAACACACTCCCAGGATTAAAAACTATCCTATGCCCTTTCCCGGGACTCAAACAATCTCAATACCAAATTACATGTAAATCGGTCCAGCCGTTTGCGTTTGAAGAAGTAACAAACATACACACACACTCACAAACTTTCGCCTTTATAATATTAGTGTGATTTTCAAATTTAGGGTTTCTACTTAATAGGTAAATTACTCATTACTAACCAAAAGTTTCCTTTGACTCTGAAATTCGTTCTCTGTCAGACGAGTCTACTATGTAAATGACAGCGTGGCACTCTGCATAGTACTGAAAACATGAGAACATTTCATGTGTAAATTGCCTGATTATAAAAATAATAACCGTTAACATACTCAGGGTCAAAATACTGATGTACAGACGCCAGCACATCAAGCTACTCCAAATTGTCAACTTTGAACCTAATGCTTTAGCGATAAAGTATAAAATCTATTAAAGAAATTTGACAGATTGTTGTAGCTTGGTGTGCTGGCGTCTGTAAACAGAAAGTTGAGCCTTTTTGGACAATGACTGGCTGCAACAGCGGCCTTTGCCATTGCGAGGCCCCGAAGGTAACTTTTGCAACCAAAGCATAATACGTGCTTAGTCATGGAGTAGCGTAAACCAGACCGATTTACATACATTATATACATGCAAACAACCTAAGCTATTGCTGTTTTTCATTTTTTTAAACTTATACATATCAATTGAAAATAAGTATTGCTGATTATGTTTTAAATAAAATCTCAATGACCTATGAAATTTTCAAGTGAAAAAATGTGCACAGCTGGTAACAAAGCAATCTCAAGATTGGTTTTCAACATCGCAATTTTCTATCTCACTCATATGAAATCTTATTTACTATTAAATAACTTCATTTATTGCAAAAAAAAAATGTTTCAAATGTAAGGTTTTCTGATCTCAGATTGCACAAGGCCTCTGTAATAGCGAGGCCCCAGGTGGCTGCCCCACTCACCACCCACTAAGGCCACCACTGACTGGTTGCTTACAAGTTTATGTATAGCACAATCACTTTTTTATTTTTATGTCTATTGCTTTCACATCTACTTTAATCTTTCCATCTTATCATCTTGTAAACATACTTCATACTTCTCTAATACGCAAATTCATTAAATCGCTCCTTGCTTCACACTTGCATCATTTAATTTCACATAACACTATCTATATTGTATCTGTAGATTTTAGTGTTACAGGTAGTTGCAAAAAGGATGGTCAGGTGATGTATCCAACCTCTTAATTTACATTGGGATATTATAATGTACCTATCTATAGTTATTTATATGAGATATTTACTTTGTCCCAAAGAGATTGCAACTCCTGCTGCCCGCCGAGGTCCCAGAAGTTTAGCCTCACGCCATCCACATCTATTTTACCTATATTTAGTCCAACTGTAGTTGTTATCCTATTGGGGTTCATGGCTTTATATTTCTTCGTAAATTTCGTTTTTGTAGCCTCCAGATAAGTCTGTAAAGATATTCAAATATATGTCATTCAACATTGTTTTTGTAAAACTTTTCATAAGAATTCGTTTCGTATAGTAGATTGATATTTACCGTTTTGCCAGCATTGTCAAGTCCTAATATTAAAACACAGTATTCATCCTTTTGCACTAAGTATTTGTAAAACCCATGTAGTAATGTGTACATTTTATATCATTTTGAGATGTACTTAGTTCGCCAAAAAAATATTTACAACTTAACTCAAAATAAAACAGCAGTTCCACTTCCACCTTAAAATGTCAGTCAGTCAGCAGTACAGTAAAACAAGCAACTACTCTTCCATCATGTCTGTCTCATTCTAAAACAAGAAAAAATAAGAGACGGTTAGCAAAAAGAGTTTAAGATATGTACCAAACAGGGAATGTGGAATGGAACGCGACTGCAGAACAGTTGTCGTTTTTCCGTCAAATTTGACATTGAAGAGGCTTTTGACGGGTGTCAAAGACCACGAATTCCATAAAGTTGCCTACAGAAAAAAAAATCGTTTTGAATTTTTTTCCTTTGAGAGTTTCGAGAACTATAAGAGCTAATTTTTGGTCGATTTAGGTCTACAGGACGAGCGATGTACATCTTTTTCTTTTAATTTTGTCCGACCAGTTGCAGCGGGTCTTTATCATGATAGTATTGAAAGCATGCTCGTACTTTGGTTTACCTGCAGCAGCCCACCGTGCTAGGAAGATGAGATGGGGCAAGTGTTGAACTGTAGACACATGGATCCAATGTTGACCCTACAACGCAAAGTGGACTTACCAAAAGAATGTCGTTGTGGCGTCATCTAGTGTCAAGTAAATAAAATACTTACGATTTTTTATTAAGTCTTGTACACTAATTTCGACACTCAAAAAGTGTCGAAATTGTCACATCAGCCGCATGCATAGTGATCGCTGGGCAAAAGTCTTCACGCATTGGGTGCCAGGGGACGGACAGCGTCATCGAGGCAAAGTGGGACACAATGTGCCAATAAAAAAAATAAAAATAAAAAAAGTTCATGTTTTTACTTCATCGCAATATCATTAGGTTTAAGATCGATTGGGAAAATTTGTCAGTTTCATCTATTCATTGACTTTTATCTTTTTTTCTTTCTTTCGCATATCAGATAAAAATGAGGATGGTCTTCCTTTCTTCTTTCTCATTGATGGTCCGCACGAACATAAAGCCTCAGCAACTTTCAGCCAAAATTCAAAGTCGCTGAGTACCTATCATCATAGTGCCAATTAGGAGTATTATGCCTACTTCGGAATTTTCACAACATGTGGATATTGGGTTATGGCACCACCTAGCTCTTTGTAACTGTAACTGGTTTTGAAGCATCGTTTTGAATGCTATATTTATAATCGACGGTATTGAACACTTTCCTATTTATAAATAGTAACGCAATTTTTATGTTTTCTAATTTTTGTCTTCCTAAATAATAAAATGTCCAATTTTCATAAATAAAGTTTGATTATATTGAGTTTATTTCATTCATACCTGTTTATAATATACAGTACAAATTTACATTATTATAATGCATAATGTGCCATATGTGGGTACATAGAAACATATATTACATTTGCGTTTTTTTCCCAGTTATAGCATCATAAATATGATGCTATTTCATGCAAGCTCATGTAGATTTCAGAGACAGAAAAAAAACATGCACTGTAGGGTTTAGATATGAGCGCCGCGCCAGCGGCAGCGCGGCGTTGTCGCCGTGGATTTTCACGGCGCGATGCCGCCGTTGGAAAGGCCGGGCAAGCCACCACTTTTAATAAATAAGCTTTTATAAATAAGCGTTTCGTTCAAAGCGAAAAAGCTTTTAAATTAAACGAATATGAACACATGTTCGTCAGCCTCATTTACTTCGACCGGTGCAGCTCCTGGAGGCACGTCATAGTTTTGATCGGAATTGGAATATGTGCATCAGATTCCGAATGTACTTGTATAAAACCCAGGTATTGTACCTAACTTGTGTTGGTTATGATGTCACTTGAGGAACGTTGGCCCGTAAGTTGACGATAACTAGCAAGCTATAAAAAAAAATATTCTTGGAGTCTCTCTAAGGGATCGGATACCGAACCAAGGGGTCCCGCAGAGAACTACTATTGTCGACATAGTTTACAGTGCAATCAAGCTAAAGTGGATCTAATGCACCGACCATGTACGTAGAACTAATGATCGTTGTGGAGTGCGTTTTTTTTTATTGAGATCGTGAATCGTCAAACAAAATATTAGACAAGAACGATCTTCACGCCGCGCGCCGCCCAAAACAAGGTTATTTTATTCCTTTTTCTGGTGATCGAAGAAGCGCTCCTTCAGCATTTGCTCTTGTTACAAACGGGAACCGTACTGCGCCGGCGCGCCATCGTCGCCACAGAAAATTTCAATCCACGCCGCCGCCGTCAAAAATTGCGCTTTAGCGCTCATATCTAGTAGGGTAACGGTCCGCCCAGCGTCTAAGACTGTCTGGTCTCTACCAAGCCACATGGTTCTAAAAAAGCTAGCTTCCCGCATTATAGAGCTCGACGAAATATTTTCTTTTGCTAGCGTGCCATGGCTTCCGAACAGAACAACTATTCACAATATTTGCAGCAATGTTGGGCTCCATATATAACGCCCAGAAACAGAGAAAGTTTTAGAGAAAGAGAGTAGACCTCCCAGACATGGACCGATCCGAAAGGTGGTGTCACCTATCTTACTACAATTCCAATAAATGTTGGCAGGCGAGCGTGCTCAGCATTGTTGATGAGATTAATAGCTTTTTTACGGTTTCGCCAACGTGTAAGCCGAAAATTCTGCCAAAGGAATGAATTCTCGGGATAAAAGTAAGTATGTCCTTCTCCAAGGTTCAAACTACCTTTACACCACATTGCATCAAAATTGGTACAATAGGTAGTTCTGTTTGTTTGTTTGTATAGGTTTTCAACCCTAACAGAGGTGAGATAATTACTTTCGCATCTAAAATTTCAGTATGGATTCCGTACCAAACTGCTGAGCTGCTTGTTCGATTGTCGTTTGTCTTTAGGAATTCTCTTGTCATAATATTATAAGTACCAAATTTAAATTATTACTTTAATGTAATTTTCTTTTATTCCACAAATAATAACAATTAACTGATTCATTTCTTTATTTATCAATTTATTTAATTTTTAATATTATAAAGCCTCGAATCCATTAGGCAACATTTGACGCGCAACATTTGACGCGCAACATGTTCAGCAACGTTGCACAACAACGCGCGACGTTGCCAGCAGGCGCGCAACATTGACAATGTTACTAAATAAAAGTTCTTCGTTGCCGTTCAACATGATAAGCAACATGTTGTGCATCATGTTGCGCGTCAAATGTTGCCTAGTGGATACCAGGCTTCAAAAATTATATTTTTAATAATATGATTTTAAATAAAAATAGTACCTATTTAATTAATTTTGCGTACTTATAGAATATACTTAACGACCAAGAACATGCCATTTTCCATTCAGTCTACGCTACGATGTGTGAGTCGTGCCTAACGTAATTTGTGTAGCGGAAAATTTAATTAATATAAAAAGGTTTCGTTTTTAAACGCTGTAGACATGTACCTTCCAACGTAGTACTTTGCCGAGTACTAGGTTAGTACAAAGCCTTGAAGGTGGCTACGTATAATCGTAACCTTAATCCTTAGGGGGTATTATCCTGGTCATTCCTGCAAAGTAAGTAATGCAATGTAGTAAGTAGTAGTATGTAGTAGTATCTAAGTTCCGTTTTCACGCGGTATATTGATTATATGAACAAATAGAAGATGGTATCAAAATATGATTGGATAGAATTCAATACAAATCAATACCTATTTCTACGTAGTTACGGAAAACAGCTGTTTTTTTCATATTTCTGAATCGGCCGCATAGTAAAAGTTATGATTACTTTTACTCCCAGAAAGATAGCCAATTCATCAAAAATCACCCAGGATTTAGGACTACCCTACCTGTAGGTACCATATTACCTAAATTAACCGTGCCGCAACGTCATAAACAGCAAGTGTCAACTGGTTATTTATAACCACTACCTCGTTGCAGAACGTAAACTTGTGCTATATATCTAGGTACCTCAGTCGAAAACTAGGTTAGATTACAACAACAGTTTTATACTGTTATCATGATAAGCTGATAACGCCCAATCGACATCAATATGTCATTTTCTCAGAAGCTTTAGAATCTTCGTCATTTAAAAATGACGCGCCTTTTTCTGTTTAAATAAATAAACTGATAAGTTGCGTTCGAAAGATAAAATTGTCGAATGTGTTTAATTTCGTACAGTTAGCAGTGTCGTGGTTGCATCACTCGAGTCGTGAGTAGCGGCTGCGGCCACTACGCTGAGTACGCTGTCTGTACACAAACATTCCCTGTGCGAACGAGCGCTCTTTGTTTTGAATCAAGTTTCAAACAAGATTTCTGACATGTGAAGACACAAAATCACAATGGGACTCTCAACAAATTGCTGGAAATATCTCGTTCTAACCTTCAATGTGTTATTCGCAGTGAGTATTTTATTGTTTTAGTGAAAACTTCACGTTTATTTTCGTAGAATAGAGCTGTGCCAGCTAATTTCCTCTTTGTTGTCATAACAACTATGTTTAAACATGCACATAAAGGTCAATAACTTCAAGTTTTGTAAATTCTTTTCAATCCATTTTATTACTGATTATAGAATATAGCAATAGAGTCGCTGACACACATTTTATTCATTGCTGTGATTGCAGGGACTTTTTCTTGCGAGTGCATTGTACGATCAATCAATAGAACACGACAAAAACTAATAGCATATTACTATTTTGACAGTGGCGCTAGTGGTCTAACCTTTTTCAATGTGACAGAGTAGGGTAAAGACATTTGACAGCTCAAACCAATGACGTTTAAATTTGGTCGGTTTATAATAGTTTTCTATAGCAGTTCCGTTTATTGTCAACAGATGTCAGCTGTTGTGCTGTTCGGCGTTAGCGGTTTCCTTATTTACAGGCTTTTCGTATACCGGCATTTCATTGGCGTGAATGCGGAATACCCAGCCATACTTCTGTTAATGATGGCTATAATCACCTGTTCCATCGCATGGATCGGCTGGAGAACTGCCAAGTCAATGCACCAGATCCATGTGATTATTGTAAGTACCTATTCATTCAATTTCGTGAGTCATGAAGACGGCTACGGCTGGTGGCGTGTCAGTATTTTATAATAAACGCGTAGTTATCTAATTGATCCCAGAGTTAACAGATCAACTGTATGATTGCAGTACAAAGGCCGGATGATAGATATAATGCTAAGAATTCTTGATACTCGTCGTACTAGGTTGACTACGACTATCAGTATTGTATGTGTGTGGATACAGCTTATGTCCCAGTGTCTAAATATTGACATTGTCTATGTCCACGATCATTTAATTAGTTAATTAAGGGATATCGGCCTCGGCATCTAGAACACTTCAATTAATTTTGACTCACTGTTCTGTCGATCTTGCAGTAGAGCTACCTATAGATACCAGATGGATAACTCAAGCACCATACGAGTTCTGTTAATCAAAACATAGGGTTCAAATACTGTATAGGTTCTGTTACTAGTACCAATAGATATATAATAGTAGACGAAACTGGAATATTTCGCTGCGGGATCCAAGCGCTCAAGACAGTTGAATAGTTTCTCCGACAGTCACCGAGCTTCGCTGCCTTGGCGCTTTTCTGGTTGCAAGATTTGTAGTGGACGGGTACCTATGGCGCAGCGGACGTAACGGGCCGATTAAAAAAAAAACTGGAAGCTGCTATGCTATCCCTGTGTAATAAAAATAATAATGCATCCCTTACCTTCGTTCATAAATCTATTCAGTCTCTTTCACGTTATTATTCGGGATAATTCGAAAGTTTCGGACACCTACGCTTCTTAACAGAATCCAAACTAAAACATACAAATGTAAAATTTGTAAAAAATGAATCTCACGGTTAACAAAGAAGCACTTGAAAGGGGCACTTGAGGTCATAGGCCTCCCCCGAGCGTAGTCACATCGACCAATAGATTGCTTCTCAGCTCGCATTCTTTAGCGACCAGTATACACAGAACATAAAACAGATTAAAACCCCATTGTCCATTTTTTTACCAGATTAAACGCAAAGCCTGGGACATTGTATCTACTCATTATTAATAACAACTTTTACCCTCATATTGCGAAAAAACTGGGGCTATTGCTTTTTTTTCGCTCAATAAAAAAAGAATATTGGGCCAGCCAACTCGTCTGCTGAAAATCATTGGATGCGCTTTATACTAAGTTTTTGATGGTATATTTCCAGACGGGAATCCTGATAGTCCTGGTCGTTGTGATCGAGTTCTCATGCTTCGTTTGGGCGATGGTGGTGTGGGACAACGTGGAGATCGACATCAAGTCCACCATCATGCACTACTTTGAGCACGCCCTGCAGAACACTGACAGCAGCAACGTTGACACGATACGATGGGACAGGCTGCAGGTTAAGGTGAGGATCTAATGTATTATCATCATCAAGTCCACCATCATGCACTACTTTGAGCACGCCTTGCAGAACACTGACAGCAGCAACGTTGACACGATACGATGGGACAGGCTGCAGGTTAAGGTGAGGATCTAATGTATTATCATCATCAAGTCCACCATCATGCACTACTTTGAGCACGCCTTGCAGAACACTGACAGCAGCAACGTTGACACGATACGATGGGACAGGCTGCAGGTTAAGGTGAGGATCTAATGTATTATCATCATGATCAAGTCCACCATCATGCACTAATTCCAGCACGCCCTGCAGAACACTGACAGCAGCAATGTTGACACGATACGATGGGACAGGCTGCAGGTTAAGGTGAGGATCTAATGTATTATCATCATGATCAAGTCCACCATCATGCACTAATTCCAGCACGCCCTGCAGAACACTGACAGCAGCAATGTTGACACGATACGATGGGACAGGCTGCAGGTTACGGTGAGGATCTAATGTATTATCATCATGATCAAGTCCACCATCATGCACTAATTCGAGCACGCCCTGCAGAACACTGACAGCAGCAATGTTGACACGATACGATGGGACAGGCTGCAGGTTAAGGTGAGGATCTAATGTATTATCATCATGATCAAGTCCACCATCATGCACTAATTCGAGCACGCCCTGCAGAACACTGACAGCAGCAATGTTGACACGATACGATGGGACAGGCTGCAGGTTAAGGTGAGGATCTAATGTATTATCATCATGATCAAGTCCACCATCATGCACTAATTCGAGCACGCCCTGCAGAACACTGACAGCAGCAATGTTGACACGATACGATGGGACAGGCTGCAGGTTAAGGTGAGGATCTAATGTATTATCATCATGATCAAGTCCACCATCATGCACTAATTCGAGCACGCCCTGCAGAACACTGACAGCAGCAATGTTGACACGATACGATGGGACAGGCTGCAGGTTAAGGTGAGGATCTAATGTATTATCATCATGATCAAGTCCACCATCATGCACTAATTCGAGCACGCCCTGCAGAACACTGACAGCAGCAATGTTGACACGATACGATGGGACAGGCTGC
Source organism: Mamestra configurata (assembly GCA_002192655.3). Lineage (NCBI taxonomy): Eukaryota > Metazoa > Arthropoda > Insecta > Lepidoptera > Noctuidae > Mamestra > Mamestra configurata. The sequence continues at coordinate 468,889 of NDFZ01005495.1, read as the reverse complement.
AGGTTAAGGTGAGGATCTAATGTATTATCATCATGATCAAGTCCACCATCATGCACTAATTCGAGCACGCCCTGCAGAACACTGACAGCAGCAATGTTGACACGATACGATGGGACAGGCTGCAGGTTAAGGTGAGGATCTAATGTATTATCATCATGATCAAGTCCACCATCATGCACTAATTCGAGCACGCCCTGCAGAACACTGACAGCAGCAATGTTGACACGATACGATGGGACAGGCTGCAGGTTAAGGTGAGGATCTAATGTATTATCATCATGATCAAGTCCACCAATCATGCACTATTTCGAGCACGCCTTGCAGACAGCAGCATCGTTAATACAACACGATGGGACAGGCTACACGTTAAGGTGAGGTAGAATGCCGATGGCAAAATGTTTCGTTGTTTGACCCAAAATTCAGAAAATCTCTGTCGAACCTCTCCCTCCTCTGTCGGCGCGACGACGCGAACGCGCGGAACTTTGAGTCTATCAGGGTACGAATAAGCATTACTCGTATGCTATAGTGAAAAATAAAAAGGGAATAAGTTCCTACTTTGATGTTAATGTCAAAATTCCTTAAAACAACCCCGCCATTTTGACTTCATTACCAAAAATGTATCATCTTCCTGCATAGTCTTACCAATGTTTTCTTCTCATTCCAGTTCGAATGCTGTGGCGTGTCAGGCCCCAGCGACTACACGTCCAAGGGGCAGGTCCCCTTCTCCTGCTGCGGCCAGGGTCCCCTGGACGCCATCCACAAGCCCTACGCGTCTGACTGCTCGATGCTGTACCAGCGAGGATGCGGAAAGCCGCTGCATGACTACGCGAGGCAACAGCTTCTATTGGTCGCTATGACAGCCTTAGCAGCGTGCATTTTGCAGGTGAGTTTGCATGTTATGGAGTCTTAACACAGTTACAGCAATGGCGTGTTATAATAGAATTGTCAAGCGCCAACGTATCGCACGTCACGCACGATTTTGAAAAACAGCGCCAATTACTTTCGGTAATAATACTTAGGTGGCAAGATGCTACGTATACTCAAGCGGGATATAGGGTCGCGGTTGTTATCTTCTTGTTATGTTTGCCCTTTAAAGGTCAAGGTGGCCAATGTGGCCACCATGTGGTGGTTAGGGTATGCATGATGGCCAACAGGCAAACCCTAGCGTGTACGTTATAAAACTGTACAGTTTTTTTTTTATGAAACTCGGTTATACCTGTCGACCATGCCCGCAAGGGTAAAACCATCCTAGCATGTATGCCCACCTTCAGAGTGCGGGTAATGCATCTATAGTTAAAATATCATTGAGTTATAGTCAGCGGTTTTTTTTTCTGGGCTTGAACGATGATGGTCACCTACCCTACGTAAGAAAGACGTGTTGTGCTTGTTGGAAGCTACTATTTGATGGAGTTCTGAGTATCTAATTACCACTATTTTAAGTGTTTAAGTGCCTTGAACCGTTGCTACGACGGATCCATGAAAATATGATATTGTCTTCGCCCCGTCGAAGGAGCTATACGCTATGGCCGTCGACGCCTGAAAATTATTATTATATTTTATACATTTTATCATTCTCTCGAGATCTGGCCGATGGGAATCGATGGATGAGGTCTGCCACAGAAGTCCTAGAACGAGCTTGACCTGCAAATTTGGGGACGGTATTATATATAATACCGGATATACGGATTACAAAAAATGGTAGGTATACCTACCATTTTTTGTAATCCGTATATCCGTAAGATAAACTTTGTGAGGTTGTAGGGGGTAATCTCTGGATCTACTGAAAACCAAGCTAGTTCGTCACTCAGTGACGATTGGGAATTTCTTGAATGATGACTTCATTTTCTGCGTCATTATTACAGTAACACTAGTAGACAAACATCGTCATCATAGCTCGTTGCTCACCTAACTAATGTAGCAAGCATGATGCACGACTTGAGGGGATATATCTTCTATACCTACTAATATGATAAAGCTGAAGAGTTTGTTTGTTTGTTTGAACGCGCTAATCTCTGGATCTACTGAACCGATTTTGAAAATTCTTTTTGTATATGATAGCCACATTCATGAGGAATGCTATGAGGTGTACGGAAAAAAACGGGATATGCGCGTACGAGGTCGCGTGCAAAAGCATGTATAAAATAATATTTAAAATCGAAAAAAAACGAAGGCCGTTTCTGTTATCTTGGCATCACAGATTTCTCAGACACCCCTAATCCGATGTCCCGTCTACAATCCACCGGCATTTATTTAAATTTAGTCAAGTATTTTAAAAACAGCAACGACTAAATTAGAATACAAATGTCCTTTTCGATTAGAAAGTTACTTGATTTGCGAATAAATAAAAATACTCTCAGACCCAGACTGCTTAAATGAGGGGTGGGCCCCGCCAAACAGGTTCCTAAATGTCCTTGAATCGCCCAATGTGACATCGTATGTCTGGCCATATAGAGGGGTTACGATCAAAGCAATACTATTATTTGGCCATAATATTTTTATTTTGGCGTCCTTTTCTATTCTCCCCTAAGGACTCTCCCTTAGGGTCGGTACTTTCAAGGCTAAACGAAGCATTAATCTTGGGGTGCAAAGATGAATACTAATGTCGTCTCGTCTGGCTAACATATTGTTGAGTCTAGAATATTGGTAGAGAGTTTCAAATAGAACGCAGGCTTTGCATTTAAAATCAATAAATTGTGAATTTGACCTGGGCGATTTTTTTTTATATGACGCTTTATGATATTTCTGACAACTTTGACTCTTGTATAATTTCTTCTAAAGTTGATAAGCAGTTTGTCTGAAAAAAAAAAATTTTTTTTTTTTGTATGGAGCGAATCACGTTTAATTTTTCTTCAATTGTACGAATATGTTGGGTGTATGGCGTCAGTATATGATAGCTAGGGTCATTCTCTATCCACGAAAAAATAAATCAGCGCCGGCCATCCGCAGCCGCGCGAGTAATCATTCGGTAAAAAAATAATATTTTGTATGAAATTTTTTGCCATTTAAAATAAATTCAAAGTATATTTTTTGTCTCATTTGGCTGTTTTCACATTCTTTTTAGTTAAATGTATAGTTTTAATAGCATATAGGTACTTACAACTAGTAATTCTGGTACAGGTTTAGTTATTATTGCATGTTATCAGTGGCACCTGCATTGTGATTGATGACTCATTAGTTTGTGCGCTCGGCTAAGCACATAACAAACGAGTCACCGAAAAATAATTGTCTCTGATTGGCTGTTATTTTTTAACTACTTGCACGTTATCTATTGTTATCGGTAGCACTTGCATTGTGATTGATGACTCATATGTTTGTGCGCTCGGTTAAGCGCATAACAAACGAGTCAACGAGAAATGCTTCTCTCTTTACAAGAGTAAAAGTTGTCAGGAATATCATAACGCGCCATATAAAACAAAATCGCATCGATAATGGAACTTTGTTGCCTATGTCCACTAATTTTCAGTATGGGCCCACTGTGCGTCGGCTCAAAAGTTCTTACCTACATTCTCAATTTATAGTTTCTGCTGCTTGCCGTCTTATTTCGGAATGATCTGGTGTAGTTATTAAAAATGTAACTTTGTTTTGTAATCTTTGTGTGCAAGCTAAAGCTAGCTCGTCTTAAACTGACATTATTCTCATAGCTTCACCAGATAAATACTTATAAGTAGCAACTCTCGGTAATTCAGTTTTTGCATCCAGTTGACGTCACCTGCCTGCCGTTCTCAGATCGTGTTCCACCTGACTGGGTAGCACCCCATGCTTTTAAGTCCATAAGTTTACAGTAGGTATTTAATCAGAAGAAAGTTGAGCGCTTACTTCGAAATTTAAACGTCGCGAATTTTAAAATGTAAAATGAAACATGAAGAAATCGCAAACAATTTATTATCGCTGTTTGCGGACTGTAGTAGGTTATTCAAATTTCCGTTTTTAATCCGCTACGATCAAAGTTCCTAGTCCATGCTGTCTAATTTATTTATGGGTCTGCTTCAATTGGCCTTCTATCAAATACCTATGCGCTCTTTTCCATAAAATTTTCTGCCACTAAATTCAAACCCGTTCCAATTTTAAGACCAAATACATGTACCTACTCTGTCCTACACATACGTAACCATCTTTTCCTCATACATAGACTAGGTACCTACATACACGTGTCTCGTGACCAAGCGACCTTTTAAAACATGGCCATAGGCAAAATATAGCTGATCCCAAAGGACGGCTAACCTCGAAACGTCGGTACATCGGTGACACTCTGAATAACAATGGTGGCCTTGTCATAAACAATTGCGCGCCATAATTAAACGTCAAGTCTATGGTCCCTTGGGTTTGTTTTAATGAATCATCGTTTTCGGTTTGCCAAAGGATTGGCTGAAAGGCGTCGATAATGTTAAGAATTTTAATGTAAGGTTGGTACTTGGTAAATTGGTAATATGTAGGCATGACGTTAAACTAGTAAGTATCTTAATATAAAAGTAATCTGTGACCACTATTGCAAATTTCCTCGTAGTGGTCGCACGTGCTTACAGCTTAAGCAACTGGGGTCCCAAGTTAGGCAAAGTGCTATCGGCTATTTATATCATGGACATGGTCATCATGATCTCAGTACCAGTCTGGAGTCTTCGCACTGGGTGTATGTCCGGCTCATGGCAATGGGCTTTATAGCCTTACTAGCACTTCGCCCTCGACTTCGTCCGCTTTCTGAAAATAAAATATAGCTTATGTTGTTCAGTGATGTGATAATAAAGCTTTCTACGGGTGAATGATTTTTCAAATCGGTCCAGTAGTTTTCTAAAACTATACATTACAAACAAACAAACACAAAATACAAATCTTTTCTCTTTATATTATATATTATTGTAGGATTACTTAGACCTTTGGTTCTATGTAGATACCCTTTTACGGACATGGGACAGAAACGAAATGTGGTCGTAACAAATAATTCTGCCTAACCCTTCAAAGAATACAAGCGTGATGTCATAGAAAATTCAATACGTTTAACAAAATAATTTTTAACAACACTTATCTGAACATTTGGTAAAAATCTAAAGGAGGCCTACGAGTATGAAGCACAGGATCAATATTTGCCCACTCAAACCATACCACATCCTTGAGAAAGGATAATTTACGTTAAAAGCTCGCAAAGGTCAAACAGGTCGCTCCACGAATGCCAGACTCACATTTGACTTTACAAGGATAAATAAAACGCGGGGAGACGTTATCGCTCTAACGCTCAGCGATAAGGCCCTTGAAATATTAAAACGATTAACAAAAAAATATATTTTGTAAGTGTGACTCTTTTTTTTTTAATCAAGAACATTGTTTCCTTAGGACAACTTTTTAGGCCGTAGTTAACTCAATATAATCAAAAGTTAAGGTTAAACTTCGTTAAAACGCGTTTTTCGAAGAGAACAAACTTGAGCTTGAGTTATGGTGTCGGACATAAAAGAATAGCACCATCCCATCACTTCCCGTAAGTGTCGTAAGAAGCGACTAAGGGACTCACCAGAGAATGTGCAGCAGCATTTTCTGTGCATTGCAACAGCTACACTGCGATCGCCAACCCGCCTGCCAAGCGTGGCGATTATGGCAAACCACTTCTTTGGGGGAGGCCTATGTCCAGCAGTGGACGTCTTTCGGCTGATATGATGATGTTGAGCTTGAGCAATGCATGGTCACAAATAACTGTATTACCTAGTTATAACAATCAGTCAAAAAACGCATTTCGACGAACCCACATTTTTTGACTATCTACTGATTAAGTTAACTGATGATTAAAAACTCCCCCTTAGTGAGATTAAGTATTTATCAATCTTTACTTTAGCCTGTATACCTGTCATACTTTGGCATTCAAAGAAGGATTTAACATATTCCAACTCCAAATCATCAATTTAGAAACATGCCATGTTTCTCCTAAGTTGTATCTAGACCTACCTAGAAGCATAAAACTTAATTAGCCGTTGCATGTAGTTCTATTAGCATGACATGTCTACAAGTTCGCTACTGGCCACTACATCTAAAACTGGTGTAAATAAAAACGTAATATCTATTTTTAGTGGCCACTCATGTTGGAACGAAGGTGACTGGACATGCATGGGTCGCTCTCGCTGGCAACCGATTAGAAATAAACGAGCGATTTGAACGAAAAATTTAGCAATTTTGTTTTTGTTTTATTATCACGAGGTAGAGGGCGTGGCCTTATGATAAACAAACAATAACAAGCGTCAATATTTCAGTTGTCAGAAGAAAAAAGGACGTAGGTATCACACAACGAAGTAATTGATTTCCGACCTTAAGTTATTAATTTATTATCTTCATGTCGGAAATTGGTTAGATTCTTAGTTTTGTTTATAAACGTCTTTTTTTCTTATGACGGCAGAATAGGGGAATATGCTTGCAAAAAAAATGTATTATTTACACAGTTAATCTAAAAATATACAAAAATATAATATTAACTATTAATATGAAAATAGTATTGTTCAACATTGATCCAAAAACAAACGAAGTCTTACTATTTTGAACAAATATATGTCTCTGCTTTCTCGCGAAAACGCCGATTTCTAGATGTCATGTATTTGACGTAGAGTTGGTATCGGACTTCTCTTTCTAATTGACAACTTTGAAGCTTTATAACTTCATCGCTGATGAAGGTATACTAAAAATAATTTCATAATTGTTAACTAGAGCTAATAACTAATCTATTTTGCGAATAAAAAAATTGCATCCATATTCCCTACTGTCGTTCGGTATTTAGGAATAATATAATTAATGCAATCACGCCGGAACGGATGCACATGGTCATTTAGTATAATATAATTAGCTAGTTTGTAAGCCCTGGCTGGGGGCCTTAAATTCATTTGACGCCACCACAGGATAGTCCGGTTAAGCAGTAACCAGCCTTAGTGTGCTGAACTGCGAGTGGACCCGTCCAAAAAAAAAATACGGATGCACAGATCTGGATAAAATTAGCACAGAGATAGATTATAGTCTGGAATGGCACATAGGCTATCCCGTATATAATATGTTCCCTAGGGATAATTCCTGAAATTCACGCGGGCCAAGTCGCTGGCAGATGCTATTTTAGGAATATTTTAAAATCATAACAGAATATTATAAGAAGATTTTACTTGTGTAAAGAGAGCGAACACAAAGCATTGAGAACCCCATCTTTTGAAAAGATAAACAATCTTTAAACCGACTTCAAAAAAGATGTTCTCAATTCCACTGAATGTTTTTTTTTCTATGTTTTTGTAGATGCGTACCTACCTAACTAAGTTCAAGTTTCCCATGACATTCTATGGAATCTTTAACAGAACAGTAACTCATATTACTTTTATTTGCTTAAGTTTTTTTAATTTTTTTTAATTTTTAATTATCTCAGCTGCTTATCGCAGCTGAGATAAGTGTGGTTCGTTGATAGATTTATTATAACTTAGAGCTTAGGTACCTACCAAGAGTTCTTTGTAAAGGAGATCTTTCGGGGAAGAACTGTCATGCGAGATATTTCTTCCTTCAAATGACTTTGGTCACCTTTGGTTGAGGGATCTTGATTTAATTACAAGCATATGAGACTTTTGAAGTATTATATCCCAGAAGCTAGGTTAAAGTAAATCGGTACTTTTATACCTAGAGTTGCCAGGTCTTAAAACTGGAAAGCCGAACAGACCAGCTAATTTAGCCGGAGTTTTAGGTAAAGTTTAATAAAAATCTTTATTTTTTTAGCAATTTTCAGTGAAAATCTGCCAGACATGGTCTAATTTGGCCGGACACACATTCTAAAAGCCTATGTCCGGCTTTATCCGGACGCACACAACAACTCTAAATAAGTACCTATTTATCAAAATGTATTTTTTTTAATATCTTCCCTAACAATATGTACCTACCATCAATATTGTAATCTCGATGAATATGAAAAACTTACTTTAACTTATAGTACTTATACTTAGGTCCCTATAGTGCTCGACACACTAGCAGTATTGACCATTTGTCTAGCACGGGATAGAGCTGAAATCTTCAAAAAAAAAAATACAGTGAAGGTAACCTAATAAATGGTTCAAAGAAACGTTAACTTCGTGGAATTACTTGATATTAATTATTCTGTCACAACAATATTGACTTCTTTTTAATCACCAAGGGAAAACCTTATGAGTAACAGAATTCCCGAAATATGTTGTCATGATAAATTACACCAATACTAGTATTTAGGTATTGTTGGTCTTGAAACACTCGGGTTATCAAAGGTTGACTGACTGGATGTCAACGTTGACTCATTAGGGGACAATATAATACATTATGATATTTTACACAATGTATTTTTCAATAGCCACCTATTAAGCTTATCTGAATGTTAAATATTTATTCTACAAATCAATAAATATGAGTGGGTAAGGGCTTGGTTTGTTGTTCTCAAACTTATAAACTTGTAAGTGGCTGAACGGCTGAATAGAGTTATTTATTTGTTATTTTTTTATGACTTGTAAAGACACCGAACAAAGGCGAACTTTGTATTTGTGCTACAGATTTTACCTATAATGTTCAGTTTTAAATCGAGCTGGTTACCTATGTAGTTTATGTAGTTGCTTAATACCTACGTACCTAAACAAGTTCAGAACAGTACCTTCCACCACATTATTTAAGTTGTAACAAAATAATTTTTCAAACTCAACGCTGTATACATACCTAAATAGCCATATTGTTACCTACATATTATTCACAATGATAAAAATAGAGCTCAGTACAAATAACAAAGACGTTCTATTGTTGTTTGTTCACCTCGTTTAAATTGTAAGTGACATCATAACCGCCAGACAAGTTTAATTTTGTCTCTTGCATCAATCGAAACTAATTAATATTGCACCGAAATAACAGATGAAATCATTTACATAGGTAGAGAATAATACTCGAAATTTACTACTAATATAATTATTAGAAGAATTATATATACTTAATTATTATTAGTAATATATATAATTATTATTCGTAATTATTTATAATTATTATTAGAATTATATATACTTAATTATTATTAGAATTATATAAAAGCTCTAGCTTAAAAGTGGCGCCAATAACGGAAAAGTTGAAAGAGAACCGCTTATCTTGGTATGGTCATGTGAAGAGGAGAGATGAAATGCATGTAACTAAAAGAGTTATGAATATAAATGTGGATGGATGGACAGGGAGAGGGAGGCCAAAGAAAAAATGGATGGATTGTATTTGGAGTGATATGATAGGAAAGGGAGTTAGTGATAGCGTGACGGTTGACAGGACAGAATGGAAGAAAAAACGTGTTGAAGAAGGAAGATGATGATTAGAATTATATAAAAGAAAGAAATATTTTTTTTTATTTGGGACTCGCACAAGACAGACAAAAAGTAAAATTAATTAAAAACTAACAGTACCTACCTAATTATTAGTCAATAAAGCAAACATCATGAATTTAATCTCAGCATATACTGCGGTGCGATATTGAAAAATATATATATATCACAGCGCTGGTATTCTGATAGAGCTTGTGATGCCACGGAAATACTAAACAAAAATATACAGATACAAATAAAATAATGTGTAAATATGAAAACATTTAAAAAAAAACACACACATACAATATGTACTAATATAATAAAGCTGAAGCGCTAATCTCTGGAACTACCAGTCGGATTTGGAAAATTATTTTTGTATATGATAGCCACATTCATGACGAAGGCTATAATAGGCTATACGGGAACGGGAAATTCCTACGGGAACGGGAAAACCTGTATATGGGCGTATGAAGTAAATAATAAAACATCGACCTATTGCAATATCTATAAATAGAAATGAAAATGAAAAAATATTTACTTTAAACAAATCACTGGTTCACTGAGCAGCGCCTCGACAATTCGACTTTTCCCCCCAACTACTCGATAACATGACAAAAGTGAAACAGAAAAAAAGGGTAAACAACGGCTGCACTTCCTCCCACTTAAAGTGCACCTCACTAATATCAGGGGGTTGCACTCCAATCTCGATCCGGTCCATCATCACCTTGAGGCCGAGAAGCCGCACCTGTTTTTTCTGACGGAGACGAAGATAGCAACCCCGTTGGACGTGGCGTACCTCAACTACCCGGGTTACTCTCTTGAACACAAGTTCAAGAAGCAGGCTGGGGTCTGTGTGTACGTCCGCGATGACATTTGTTGTCGTCGTCTCCGTTGCTTTGAGAAATCGGGTTTTTCTGCCATATGGCTACTTGTGGACACTGGCGTGGAGAAATTTCTCTACATCGGCGTTTACCGATCGCACAGTGGTGACCAGGAGACAACAGCACTGTTCAATTTCCTCGTGGAGTCGACTGACGTAGCCCAACAACGGTACCCAACAGCGAAGCTCATTTTTCTGGGGGACTTCAACGCCCACCACAAAGAATGGTTGTTCCCGTACCAGAAAACTGACCATGCTGGGTTAGAAGCGCGCAAGTTTGCTTTAACGCTAGATCTAACCCAGCTGGTGAATGTGGCAACACGGGTACCGGATGTTGACGGCCATACACCCAATTGCTTGGACCTTCTGCTGACAACTGATCCGAACAGTCACTCAGTATCGGTCTCAGCCCCGCTGGGAACATCTGACCACTGCCTGGTGAAATCCGTGTCGACCTGCTCTCCTCCAGATGAGAGCCCTAGAGGCACGAGACGAGTATGGCGATACGAGTCAGCAGATTGGGATGAGATGCGGCACTTTTTTGCGTCTTATCCATGGCGGCATGTGTGCTTTTCCTCGGGTGACCCGTCTTGTTGTGCCGACATGATTGTGGACGTGATTCGGCAGGGGATGGAATATTTCATTCCATTCTCCGACATCCCGCTCGGTCACAAAACCCGGCCTTGGTATAATGCAGAGTGCGCCCACGCTGAGGCCCGAAAAGAGTCTGCCTACCAAGCTTGGGTCAAGGCCCGCGACCAAAAAGTTAGAGCACGCAGGGTTCGCGCGAGGAAGAGAGCTTTTAATTCTGCCGCTAAGTTCTGCAAGCAAGTTCTACGTGGGGCACGTTTTGACCATGTTGGACGTATCGGGGCCAAACTAGCATCGCACCCTCCGGGTAGTAAACTGTTCTGGTCCCTTTCGAAAGCGGTTGAAACGAACTTTTGTCGGCCCACTTTACCACCAATGCTGAAACCTGATGGGTCGCTGGCCCACTCTGCAAGTGAGAAAGCAAATTTATTTGCATCTCTCTTTGCTAGCAATTCACGTCTGGACGCTGGCTCCAAGCAACCACTAACTGTACCTCGTTACTGTGACTCTTCGATGTCGGAGATCGCAGTTCACATGAAAGAGGTACGAAGAGTATTGTGCAGTCTAGACGTGAACAAGGCCAGCGGGCCTGACGGCATTTCAGCGAGAGTTTTGAGGCAATGTGCGCCTGAACTGTCTCCTGTGTTGACACGCTTGTTCCGCCTCTCTCTTGAAAAAAGAACGGTGCCAAAATCCTGGAAGCTTGCGAATGTACAACCTGTGCCAAAAAAAGGCGACCGTGCAGACCCTGCTCATTATCGACCGATCGCCATTACCTCCATTCTGTGCAAGGTTATGGAAAGGGTACTGAACAGTAAGTTGCTGACCTACCTTGAAGACAATGATCTCCTCAGTGACCGTCAATATGGCTTTCGCCGGGGACGGTCAACTGGCGATCTTCTTGTGTATGTCACGCACTGCTGGGGCGAAGCCATCGAGAAACACGGCGAAGCACTTGCTGTATCGCTCGATATCTCGAAGGCCTTTGATAGGGTGTGGCACGCAAGTCTACTCAGCAAGCTTCCTGCTTATGGCATCCCAGCTGATTTTTGTAGCTGGATATCAGACTTCCTTAGTGAACGGTCGATCCGAGTAGTCGTTGACGGCTGCTTCTCTGACCTCATGGCTATTAATGCCGGAGTTCCTCAGGNAAAAAAAAAAAAAAAAAAAATTAAAAAAAAAAAAAAAAAAAAAAAAAAAAAAAACAGCCTGGCCCATTCATAACTATGTTAGGGTCAGCTTTCAGTCTAACCGGATGCAGTGGAATACCAGTATTGCTGAATACCAGTATTTTACGTGGAGCGACTGCCCGTCTGACCTCTAACATACAAACTAAACTAGAGGAGTAGGGGATCTAAAATATATCAAGATGTTTCTCTCATTCATTACATTATGGTTTTTCACCTACCCAATTTAACAGCGTCGGTATAACAGGTGGTATGGATGGAATGGGTATTCCATCCATACCACCTGTCATACCGACGCTGTTCGACGTTTAATATATGTTGTTGTATAATGTTGATGCAAACTAAAATTGCATCACGGTTTTTTTTTAAATTTTGTCAGTTGTGTTTTTTTTTCAAAATCCCAATATGGCAGTTTTCGTTTTCATCAAAATCGGTCTCGAGGCTCCTTACGGTGTTTTTCAATATTCCTCAATTCCTCATAGTTTAGGATTGGGCCTTCAACGTGCACTTTAAAAATTCATTCTTTCTGTGTTCAAGACCGACAACTAGGGCCTATAGCTTGTTTTAATACCTAAATTATTAATTCAGACTGGAACTACACTAAACCTACCTGCCCATAGAGAATATATTATTTTTTTCCTGTTCCTTATCTGTTATTTCCATGAATACAATAGACATAGTAAGTTTAATTACTAGGCACTATATAATTAATAACTCAATTAACTTGAGCGAGTTCAAGTGTCAATGTTGAGGTCAAAACTAGAAGGTCAGACGTAACTTGTGTCAGCTTCAATATTCGAATTATTTATGTTTAAAAAAGTTTATGAAAAAGTCTGAAGTAGTTTGCGAACTAATTCCAATATTCATGGTTACTAGTCAAAGAGTTGGCCACGAATAATGGGAATATAATTAATAATAATAATACATTCTTTATTTCTCCTGACAATGACAAGCTAATTATTTGTTTAATTAGCAATTTGATTTAAAATAAGTAGATCTTTTTAGATTCTGTATGGTGTCGGACGTAAATGAATAGCACCATCCCATTCCCGTGGGTGTCGTAAGAGGCGACTAAGGGACTCACCAGAGAATGGGCAGCAGCATTCTATGAGCATTGCAACAGCCACACTGCGATCGCCAACCCGCTTGCCAAGCATGGCGATTATGGCAACCCCCCTCCCCTTTGGGGGTGGCCTATGTCCAGTAGTGGACGTCTTTCAGCTGATATGATGATTGATGATGATGAGATGTTTTTAGGAATGGAAACTCTTGTCTCCTGTAAAATTTACCTAACTAGATAAACCGGTGAGCTTCGTACCACCTAAAATTGATTTATTTTGAAAAGAACAAAAAAGAACAAATCGCTTGAGCCATTTTCGAGTTTTTGCGAAACTAACGCAAGGCAATTAAATTGTATTAGATAGAATAATGCTACTTCCATCCATTATGGATAAGGACTATCTTCTCATCAGAGAGGCGCATATCTCTGTAATCTAGGGACTGTGCTAGGGACCACATGGCAATGCCATACTATTGTACCCACGAGTTACAAATCAGAGACCGTTAAAAAGTTGTCAAACCGGTCCCAACAAATGGTACCACGTCGAATCTTACGCAATCATAGAAAGCTGTGCACCATTCGCGGCGCCCACGCATGACCAAATCAAGACCTCTGTGACACCATCAAATTGCCCCTTCGACGCCCTTTTTATGGAACAAAGAGGGGGAATGGAAGGTCTTATAAAATGGTCGATGTTTTACATCTATTTTTGTAGTAGGCAGTAGTGCTAACATTTGAAATAGTGAAAGTGATTTTGTTTTGTTTGTAGTGTGACGTCATAATATGATAATTTGTATGCAAGATCTTTATTGGGCACCTGTTCATTTATTCTATTCATCTGTGTAGTTTGTGTCTGCATATTCAGCCTACGTCCATCCACTGTTTAATTTCAACCTAGGTAGAATGTCTCTCCTGCTATGTTCATTATTCTTCAAGATTATCCCACTGGTATTTTTGGTGTATTCGAAGCAATATTCAATTTTGCCGTCTCCTTTGTCTTGTATGACGTTAACAATGTAAATAGGTACCTACAAGGACTCCTAGGGTACTTAAAGACAGGGGTACTAACCCTGCCTCTTGAATCCGTCTGTCTGAAACTCTCAATCAATATTATAAGTTCATCGTTCTAACCCAACCTTGTACCTTTGTACTTAGCTAGCTACTTTACTATATTTTGCGTACCCAAGTGGGTACATCGTACCCATACCCTTCAGGAGGTCGTTTGGAGATTGGAAAGGAACTTTTAAGGGCTCAGCAATCATCGTCCGAAAATAAATCAATTTGGGAGAAGTACTGGCAATTGACTTCGTTTCCTCTTCTCATCATAACACATGACACTCCTATTTGAGTTATGGAGATAAGTACCTAGTTGATTAAGAGCGGGTTTCTGAATTTTGTATTCCGAGTTATGTGATATAAAAAGTAATTGTAAGAACGTGAATGTGAAATCCTACTTAAATGCCAAATTAATGTTGGCACTTTGGCAGCTATTCAAGTTAAAGCAGAGTTTGACATATACTTAACTTCATTTGGTTAATTCATAAATCAGTGGTATGGCTTGTGACTTGGAAGAAATGGTTTGTCATAAAAAAGGAACATATTTCCATGATCAAGACCATATACTTGCACAGTTTAAGGTCACCGACTTACAAAATTTACACACATAATGATGAGTCATGGGTGCCTGTATAGTTTTTATGTGCCTTTTGACTGCATTTTGGCTAACACGTGATCAGAACATTACCTAGAACTTAAGAGTCTAGACGTAATGTGCTACTTCCTAATCGCAGATTTATAAAACTTATAACGAAACAGTCAGCTATTAATCCTAGGTTAACGATGATTTTGCTTATCTTGATTGTAATATCAAAAGTTTTGCATATTGCAAATGGCTGAAGTGTCTTCTCTTAGGAAACGATACAAATTCTAAACTGTGACCAGTTGATGACCATGAATAATATATATATATATTTTATTCGATATCTTTAAGGTTTATTTATGTACTTCCCTATCTATAGTGGCGGGTGGGCATTTTTGACGTTCAAAAAGACTTAAGACAGACATTTTAAGCCCAATTGATATTTTTAAATTATTTCAGATTTTATTTATTACAAAGCATTTCATTGGTACGTTGATTTATATACCTATTTTAAAATTAGGAACCGGAAGCAATCAAGAATTTATCGTAGGGATCCTGATCATTCCTCATAAATACTTGCACTAACTTTCGATTGCAACATTGCGAGTCATCATCTTTCTCTTGGTAATGTAGCCACTCCCATTCTCGACATATTTCTTGTCACACAGCCCATCTTTCGTTTATTAGAGTAACCCTACAAGTGGAGGACCACTTGTAGGGTCACACTTAAAGCCATTCACATTAAACGAATTGCGAGTAAGTGTTTAAATTATGATGGTGCCAAGGTACTTCAGTTAAAAACTAATAAATTATTACGACATAACCATAAAGGTACAAACGATACAGGGCAACAAAAACCTTATCTCGGTATAAACAATAACTCGGTCTGGCGCGATAAGCCAGTGTTGAAACGCAATGACACGACTTTGCTGTGACTTTTATCGATAGTTTTTTTTTTAATAAATGTGACTCTTTTTTAGTAACTGATGCTATTTTTGTTAGTTTTTAAGATCAAATCTTGCAAAAGAACCCCTATCTTGAATCCTACAGAGTTCACATTTTACATGTTGGTTCGATTTCGATGACAAATTATTTTTTTCAGTTCGACTACTCATAATGGATTCGGGTATGTAATGCCACAAAATATGGAGTTAAGAATGATGGTCACTGCAGGACAATGATGAATCAATTTCGAACGCTTGTGGCATGGTATTCGATCACTGGTGTGGTTAATGAAAATGACGACAGTCATTCAACTTTTACTTGTAAAATTATGTCGACGTCGATACGTTGTCTACATTTCCGAATAACCAAGCTAGCTCGTCACCCAGTGACGATTGGGAATTTCTTGAATGATGACTTCATTTTCTGCGTCATTATTATCACTGGTAGTCAAACATCGTCATCATAACTCGTTGCTAACCTATCTCATTAATGTAGCAAGCTTGATGCACAATTTGAGGGGAGTTCTATACTAAAATAATAAAGCTGAAGAGTTTGTTTGTTTGTTTGAACGTGCTAATCTCTGGAAGTACCAGTCGGATTTGGAAAATTATTTTTGTATATGATGGCCACATTCATGAGGACGGTTATACGGGAACGGGAAAAAATGGGATATCCGCGTATGAAATCGCGGGCAAAAGCTAGCTCTCGTATTTTTAAGTAGCATTCGTATTCTCATAATTTTGTTGTTTTTGTCATTTGTGTTCCTGAGATGATATTACGACTTGAATTTGAACGCTTTTGTACGAGAATTGGCCTCCAGATCTATGTTTTCTACGAAAATGTTACGTCGGTATGAAGTAAAGGAGAGGATAGTAAGATTAAGCTTTACAGGGTTGTCAGGGATTTACTTAAGCTCTAGCTTTGGGTAAAGTAGCTACTGCTTCCCTTGATGCATAGAAACTGGGCGTATCTTATTTATCTTGAGGCTGGCTGGCCAGTTGCCAAGATCTTCTTGAACCGCTGTTGGTGGAAATGTCTCGTGGTTAGTCAGTCCCCTACTTCTTGAACCGATTTTCGAGAAGACAAAATGTAGGGGTCAGTGACAGACTAACTACTAAGCCTTTCGGTAGCGTTTGTCATTTCTATACCTACACTTTGGATTTTTTGTAACGAATGTTTGTTTAAAGCCTCTTAACTGACCAGTGGCTTTAGTGCGAAATGTTTAATGTTCTGGATTACGTTAGCGTTAATGTCAATTTTTATTGAACTGAATAAGCGCTGTCTGGTGACAATAACGGAAAACCTTTTTTTTTCCAAACAATTTGACATAAGCGAACGTTTACGTTAACACGATCGAGTACGTTTATAAACTCGAACTAAGCCCTCTGTCCTTCTGGATTTAAAGAAAAATAATTCACAAAAAAAAACATGGTTTTTATGTTATCGACACACGTAGGTACAGCACATCCCTATTACACATCAAACGTAGTAAAGCTAAATAATTTATGAATTTACGATGTTTGACCTAAAAACGCGCGTTAAGTACCAATTTCTTTGTGGTTATAACGTGAACTGAAAAATATGCCTTCCAACAATCCTTGAAGTTCGAGTGTTGTGGTATTTATGAAAGAACTTCAATGTTTGTCCTGATTTTTGTTTAGTCTGTATTTTCCATGATTATGTTGGTGACAATGACGTTTTGTGACGATTGTTGGTTCGACGCTTATTTGGTTTGTCAACCTTTTGTGGAATACATGTATATATCACAAATCACAAAAGTTTATATGTATTTTAAAACAATGTTGGTGAATAGCATTGTATTTTATATAGGAAGGATATAATATAATAAAAATAAAAAAAACACCTTTGCAATTCTCAGTTCAAACGTGTGAAAGCAAGTGAATATGTATTAGTTTACTTTTTTGTATGTTTAATTTGCTTATTTTATCTATGGGCCTTTGTTGCCTGATAATAAAGATTTATTATTATTATTATAAACTGGCCGGACACACATCCAAAAAGCTTTATCCGGATGGCGTCGCCTAGCTTGCTAAACGGGGATTGAACCTCCGAAAATTCGCAGAAAATAGGTAGATCAAATCATCACTCCAATTACCTTCTATAATTTACTACAAAAATTCTTAAGCATATTATGTAAACCAACCTACACTATACTCCATTGTAAAATTATACAATAACAACAACTTTATCTTTTCATTGCTTAGAAACAATACCTTACCTTGAAAGTTAATTCAGTAATCACAGGCATTCAAGACAATGCGAACGGTGTTGCCATAGCGCAAATATATTTATGCAAAAGGAAATATTATATCACACTAGCTGACCCGCGCAACTTCGTCTGCGTCACATTTTTCATTGATGCTCCGCTCCTATTGGTCGAAGCGTGATTTTATGTAGCCTATAGCTTTCCTCTATACATGGGCTATCCAACACAATAATGTTATGACCCAGCCTGTCCCTTGCTGTTCCTCTCAAAATGACGCCGCTAGCCGATGTCCGTATCCCACAGGGGATGCCCTAGCTAGCGGTCATGTAGTTTTAATTTAGTTTGTAAGCCCTGGCTGGGGGCCTTAAATTGATTTGAGGCCACCACAGGATAGCCCGGTTAAGCAGTAACCAGCCCTAGCGTGCTGAACTGCGAGTGGTCCCCGACACAAAAAAAAAATTAACGACTGCTTCGGGCTGCTACTGAGAAACTCCAGACGGAAAAAGCACACCATCATCCAATAGTCGTAAACATCCATCATACTTGCCAATACCTTGAACACCGAGACCTTCTAGAATCATTCATTCAGGCTTATAGGCTATGCCCGTGACCTAGGCGTCCAGTTCTAGGTCAACTACCAGGAATTGGTGACAGAGCCTAGATTAGAATAGAATGTTTATAAGCCAGCATTATTGATCCACGTGGCACCGTAATTTCACGGCCGCCACTTTTCATTTTCTATTGCTTAATAACATAATAAAACTCATAGTTATTTTTGTCCAGTCATACACTAACTTTTTTCTTGCAGGGCCACATAGCGTTTCCACTAGTTATTACAAAATAAAACTATCTCCATAATGGGATTTTTGAATTTGTGACAGATTAAGTTTTCGATAAAATTGCTACGTGCCATGGCATAGGCCACTTTCTCGTTTTGGTAGGTGACTATCCTCAGCGCATCGTCAAGTAGGTAGTGATAGACAATTTCGTAGTTCACTACTCTAATGTCAAATGTGTTAGACTACGTGGCCACAGAGTCAAGTTTGGCGGGCCACGGGCCGGCCGAAGTAGTTTTATAAGTTCATCCATCGAAACAAAAGCGCGACCTTATGGAATAATGCCTGACCAAGGCAAAACACTAGAACTTATAATTAATGAGAACGGGCTCATAGGACATGCCCTTGCTCATGACCTAAAAGCCTGGCTCTAGGTTCCGAAGTTAGAATAAATATGACCTAGAAGAAAAAAACGTTCCACGTGGCACTATAATTTAACGCCTATCACTAGCTCTATCTATTCATTCTATTTATAATGGATAATAACAACAAGAAACCCAGTTTAGGTAATCCATCAAAACATGCGTGCGTGTCCAAAGTAATATTAAAAAAGAAAAAGCTGTTTAAAAAAAAGAATAAGTTACCTATACTTATTTTTACGTGTCATGTTGTTGGCAACACTAAACATTAGGCACCACGATAGATGCGCGGGAGTGAGGTCATTGTATTATGTAATATTTAAAAGGCCATTATCTTGGAGCTAATTTTAAATTCAGCACGTAGGAACAAAGAATTTGGTTGGTACGCTAAAATATTTTGACTTGTTGTGATATTGTGTCTGTTTTGACAAAGGTCGCTTTGTTTTTGTTCTTCGGACTTATGGTTAAAAATGTTAAAGTCGTTACATAAGAGATCGACAGACCGTGAAGATTTTTTCCTCAACAAAGATCTGCACTGTTTAGACCAAACGAGCCAAAGTTCAATCATATCTACCTTAAAAACGGGCACAGAGCATTATTTTGCTGTGTTATCTAATTTGGGCCATAGTAAAAAAAAATCTGTAAGATTATTTTAGTAGGTTTTTTTATTCAAATCTATAGAGAAATTGCTAATAATCAGTATTTAAACAAATGATATAATATGGTTAAAAAGATTTTTTTTTATTAACAGGTATGTTAATGTCAGGAATTATATGAAAAAATCTCTACTAATCTTTTGAATCATCATCATAATCAGCCGAAAGACGTCCACTGCTGGGCATAGGCCTCCCCCAAAAGGGGTAGATTTTGCCATATTTGCCACGCTTGGCAGGCGGATTAGAGATCGCAGTGTAGCTGTTGCCATTGTACAGAGAATGCGACTGCCCATACTCTGGCGAGTCCCTTAGTCGCCTCTTACGACACCCATGGGAAGTGATGGGATGGTGCTATTCTTTTACGCCCGACACCATACAGAACTTCTGACTAAAAAAATCCAAATCTTTTGGCTAATTGAATCGTATTTTATTAATTAGGGAAAACAAACAGTAACACATTACATTTTGTAGAAAAATACAAAAGAATACGTTCAAATGTGTAACAGTGTTACCAGGAACATTTTCCGCGGAATACACATACAAGATCTTTGCAAATCATGCGATTTTAACTAAAACATAAGAAAAACAATAATTTCTCATAAATCGTAAAAGACGTGAAAATAATTAAAACTACTACTGACTGTGTTTTGAGTGCATTGTTTTTTAATTTTTTAGAGAGTTTATTGATTTCACGATTTTTCACTGAAAATAAACAATTTATTATAATTAGAAGCTATTTATAGGTACCTACCTCTCGGCTTATTTTGCATAATCATGGCTGTAATATTAGCAAATTCTAACAGTTTTTGCATGGTAAATAATTCTGTCGTTCGTTTCAATATTGCAAAAAAAAACACTTATCATTTGGTGTCATTCACCCGCAACAAAATTATTCAAACAACATTTTTATATATTAATAAATTAAAAGATTTTTACTTAATCAATTAAAAATATAGATAACTAGCAGGATTAGACTACAGAACCCCCTGTACACAAAATAGGATTTTCTTTTTAGGGTTCCGTCCCCGTAAGGTAACCAAAGGAACCCTATTACTAAGCCTCCGCTGTCCGTCCGTCCGTTCGTCCGTCTTTCTGTCTGTCAGCGGGCTGTATCTCAAGAACCGTAATAGGTAGACAGATGACATTTACATAGAGTGTGTATTTCTATTGCCGCTACAACAAAAAATAATCAAAATAAAAAATTAAAGGGGGCTCTCATACAAGAAACGCGTTATTTTCGGTTTATGGTACGGAACCCTTCGTGTGAGAGTCCGACTCGCACTTGGCTGGATTTTCATCATCTTCCTGCCCTTATCCCATGTTACTTGGGGTCGGCGTAATACCTTTTTTCAAATATTTTTTTTTAATACGTGATTTTGTGGTGTGTGCGAGTACCAAACCACTTTAATACAAGTCGTTTTAAAATAGTTGAATGAGGTTAGTGACGCACGTAATAGGAAAATGTTACGTTTTGGCGGGAATATCTACTAGATTCATTGTGCTGTGGAATGGAATTCCCTGTCGAAGTTTGGGTTTCTTGATAGCTATCGATACACGGTGGACAAAAGTAAACCCATACCTACGAGCAATATGTTTTAGGAATAGGTTCTTCCATTGAGCGTACAACTAATAAGTACCGGATTCACTGCCGGAATCTGTGGAATTACTCATTATTACATTACTTCCAGGGGGGCTACTCTCTAAGCCCGAAGTCCGTAGTTTCGAGCTTAGTTGTCCGTCTTTTAGTCCGTATCACCTAACCACTGAGAATTAATGACAACACGATTTGACAGTTACTGTCAAATCGTTCGGTTAGTAGGTAATATTTCAATGTACCTACCTATGTTATCGAAAGGCCCGTGTTTGACCACTATCTCACTCACCTGATAGTAAACGATGATGTGGTCGACCATGGAGCTCGCTTTCCTAGAAGTAACTTGAATAAGATAGTTCCAGGCTCTTAGCTAAAGGACCCCCAGGTTATAGCTACAACCTGGGGGTCCTCATTACCTACTAACCCCTGGTCATAGATCGTGGCTAATTAATAACAGCCGCACGGGTCGATCTTTAGGTTAAGCAACGCTTGCCGAGGTTTGTCTGTGGATGGGTAACCATCTTAACATTGCGAGATTCCTCCGTGCCTCGGAAAGCACGGTAAGCCGTTGGTCCCGGCTGTCATTTGTAGATCTTTGGCAGTCGTTACGGATAGTCAGAAGCCAGAAAATCTCACACCAGTCTTACCGAGGAATACCATGTTACCCAGTTAATGGGTTGTGGAGGTCTGGTAGGCAGCCGCTCCACGTAAAATATTGGTATTCAGCTAAATCCGGTTTGACAGGAAGCCGACCCCAATAAAAATTGGGAAAAGGCTAGGCAGATATAAATAACCCCTGGTCATAGCTAGTCTTCCACCCACTAAAGACGCTAGCACATTTCCCATTAACCCAGCTACTCTAAAATCTGCTAACAGACAAACGAAAAAGTGTAAATCAGGATTAGAGCATAGTTATCGAGTAGCAGGGAGCGTCGACGGGCCGGACAACCTTGTTCCGAATTATGCGCCCGCGCCGATGTCGGTGACGTCAGCTTGGCGGGCGTGGTCGCGGTACCAAGAGGAGATTCGGATTTTAAATGAGTGGCGGGAATGTCGTTTTGAGAACAGAATTAAGCTACATCTTACGGCCGGTTTCAATAACGTATCTACCTTTAACCAACTGTCAAATTACCTACCAACAACAGTAACTGAAACGTTATGTTTTAGAGGCAAATATAACGTTTTCGTAGATAAGTTATTGAGACCGGCCGTTAGAAGAATTACTGACTGATAGGCTCCCAGTTGAGATAGGCAGACGCTCCAAGTAAAATCATAAGTATTGAATTTAGACGACACAACATACCTACATATTTGAGGCTAAGCAGGCAGACAACGTCTAGTAATAACTCTAACCTCCATCTTAAAGATATAGCGGGCAGATACGACTCATCCTCCTTAGGTGATATAAATCAAAGATATATAAGAAAGTATATAGTTTAAAAACCGACACATATGGATTGACAATCATATTATGGATGATTATTATTGAGCCCAGGCGACATGTGACCACACCCATTAATTCTCCGCGGCGGTACCTAGTGATATAAATTAGGTAGGAACCACTGCACTAGTCCATGGGGAAACCGAAGCTATGGGTAACATTTTTTTTTAAGGATGGTAAATCATCAAATGACTTTTTCCGCTCTGGGTGGAGTGGAAGAGCGTGTCAGACTCTTACTGACTAAAACCCATCCGTGTTCCTTCTAAAGCCCTTTGCGTTCCAGGGCCGCGGTGACTCTTTCGAACAAATTCCGCATCCCTGGCAGCATAGGTACCCTTGCAGAAGGTATTTCAGTTTAATAGCTTCAACTGTCAGCTAGGAAACACCGGCCTCATCTACGGTCAAAATACAATATCTCCTCTCAAGTAAGGTCGTCAGTCACGTTGCCTATATCTTAAAAGTAAAATAAGTAGGTACAGACGGAAAATTAAGACTTATCTACTGTACTGATTTGTTCATAGATACCGTAGCTCAGATGGTAGAGCGCTCGCTTAGCATGCGAGAGGTACCGGGATCGATACCCGGCGCCTCCAATTAGTTTTTTTTGCTATTATTGAAGAAAATTTTTCATGAGGTTCAAAGTAAGAAAGCATGTTTATCGTCATCATGAATATCATCGTACGTTTAGATTTTCGCATGTCAAAGTCTCCAGGGTTCCATCTATTTCTGTACCAATATTCATCAAAATCAGTTCAACTATTTAGGCGTGAAAGCGCATCAAAACAAACTCTCTTCCGTACTATAACAAGTATATTAGTTAGGATGACACTGTTGGCATTTCCTTATTTTCAAGTGTCCACAGAAAAGTCATAATTTTAATAAATGCTATTGAATATGCTTCAAACTTCTGTGTGCAACTGTACCAAATTAACGAACAAAACATCGCGAAATGACCTTCCATTTACAAAAACGTTTCCTCCATTCAAAAAAGAGAAAAACAATTTTTATTTATGGCAACATTTAAATGAAACACAAATTCTCGTTTGTAGCGTTTTCTTGCTCAATTTAGCAATTTTGTTCACGGTCATACTCAATAAGCATAAACTTATAATTTGTTAGTTTTCACTCATCTATTGCAACACGCTCTTATTATTTTATAACATGGCAAGTGTAAAAAAAAAACACAACATTCGAGTCAGCTGATAAAATGCCACTTAATATGTCAGAAGGTTCATTCTGAAAATATTTCCCTATTACCCCACGTAAATCAACTTTAATTAATCAGCATTTTTCATAACAAGTTTTTGGATTCTGAGCAAATTTTAAATTCAAATTGTTTGAAGAAAATTTGAATGAAGAACCCATAAGTCGATTGGAAGAGAATGCCAACCAACGTTTGGGTTTCTGATATTCAAATAGGTACGAATTAAGAATCTGCTAATCATTACTTAAACTAAGCAAATAGTTAAAGCGTATTTATGAATAAGGCTGAATATCTGTTTATTTTAACTAATTTAATAGTTAGTTTAATAGTTCACATTATATCAATGAGCTCATAAATGCCAACCGGGAACGTTATGACATTGAAAAACGACCACCTTAATACGAAAATTGCCGTGGTGTAGAACAGAGGATGTCTAAATAACGCGTCATTAAATGCAATGTACCCGCCCGCCATCGCTAGTATGGCCTAGTCTGTAGATACACTACGTAACACTTCCTAAATCCAACTACTAGACAATTACACGCGATTATAGACCGTATACCGATGATGTAAAAGGTAAAATACTTTGATGGCATGGAATAGATGGAGCGTGAATTTTTTTGAACGTTGTACTGTGTACATTAAAATAATTTAACCATTTTAGTCTTTAAAATGTGTCCTACAGACCGTAATATTGGATTAAAAGTTTGAATTGATTTTTATTGAGCTATTGTGCTGTGAAAAGAACAAGCCTGTTTTTTTTTCTTGTGCTCGGAAAGTGAGTCAGATAGAGCATTTACAGTTTTTGTTCGATAAGCACTTGATTAAACATCCTGGTTGGTCTTCGCGCCTTAAATCTAACCTTGTGTCCATGTCGTAGCCAAGTAGCTTAATCAGCCGTTTCAATTAAAGCCTAGCTTTTTCATTGAACTGCGCCGTTTAATCAGAACATATTATTGAACCAAAGTGACACTCACGGCGCTGAAAAATCGGCGCAGTTAAATGAAAAGGCTAGGCCACCAATTAAACGGCTGATGGCTGCGACATCAATATTACAATGCATTAATGTAGAAGTAAAGTTATTGGGTTTATGAAAAAACTGAATAAGATGTAACCACCTATTTATATGCACATATTTAATTAGGATCAAGCAAGACAAACGAAACATAAATATTGAGTAGGTAAAGTGTACCTAATGTTCTCATAATGTTTGCAAAAATTAAATGACTATATCTTGCTACTATTTTCTTATTAGCAATGTAATAGGTAAGTACTTACTTACTTAACAATTTAAAAAAAAAAGAAAGGAACATCTCAGTAGCGAGTAGGTGTAACAATGAAAGGTCTGTCCACGCAACATGAATCATTTCGACGAGATATTAATTATATCTAATTATCTTCAATGAGTGCAATGGCGGATGGGTCACTGGCGGAACATAGATATAAACTTTTATTATATAATTTATTATCCGGACATAGCAATGAACATACACATTAAGTTTCTTTGTAAGTAATTAGAAAATATTAATTAGATTACTTCCGCTTGTAAAAAATAACCTCCAAATTTCGTTTGAAACTGAGACTTGCTAGTTTACGGTAATTTTGTTTTTGTGTGTTATGTGCATTTTAAATATAACCAATTGGATTACATTTTTAGAAATGTACCTTAATACTTTTTCCAGTTATTTTATAAAGTAGTGGTGGTCGACAATATTTTTTTTATAAAAAAGTATTTGTAAGCATTTTTAAAAAGAAAAAAGGAGTGCCTTCTCTATTTGTATACACTTTGACTGTGCCAAATTACATACTCCTCCGTCCGCGTATTTTTTGTAAAACAGGGCAAAAAGTTTTTGCTTCACGTACCTATTCATGTATGTACACATGTACACATAACTATCCGTATAATTTGAAAATATTTAACCATATAATACAAAATATTAGTATTTTATACATTAAAAACCCTAGTAAATTTAAGTACCTAATATTGGTTAATATGACTTATGTCATGAGGTAAATATGAAAAATATTTACTTGGTATTTAAATCTGTATAAAGTAATATTAGCCTTAAATGATTCACGTTGTTTTTAGGGATCCGTACCCAAAGGGTAAAACGGGACCCTATTACTAAGACTCCGCTGTCCGTCCGTCTATCACCAGGCTGCATCTCATGAACCGTGATAGTATGGTATGGAAACCTTTGTGCGCGAGTCCGACTCGCACTTGGCCGGTTTTTTGTTTGAACGGCACTATTAAATTAATATTTAATTTAATGTCCTGTGAGCAGAAGTTTCAGGAAAATGAAAAACAATTAAACGCATTGTTAAAAGCACACAGGTAGAATCGATATTTATAGAACTTATTCCGCGAATTACTATGACAAAATACATTGTCTGATTCCCCCGTTCTATGTATACTATTGTTGTATTTATTAATAAATAAAACAATACAATAATACAAAAAATAACGTAATCCTCAATCATAAAATTAACATTTTAGTTACAAGAACATTTATGTTTGTTTTAAGTGAAGTAGGAAACTAATTTAATACAAATTAATACCTAAGACAAATAACAGTCACTGTTCACATAGGTATTTAATTTACAATCGGATTGTTCACATATTTACATTTAGGTACAGTCACGAGACTAGGAAACATCAATCACTTTTTGTGAATCATTTGTTTTCGAGTTATAAAATTGCGTAATAGTGCTAGTGACGTAAAATGCAAAATCGCACTTACATAGGATCTTTATGCTGAAACTTCACTTGGTGTATCAGTCAAAATATTGGCGTTAGACCGTCAATACAAAATTTACCTTATTAGGAATGTCATAAGGTAGGTTTGTGTATTACACAAGTGACACGAATATTTTGACAAATACGCCAACTGAAGTGCCAAAATTACACTTATAGCAACACTGCAAAATCTTTTAGGACATAGATAATGGCGTTATACATCTCTTTAAAGAAGAAAACACAGTTTCTTACTATCTCAGCTTGCATCAATAGAACTTCAATGGTTTTTAAACGTCAGCAAGAAAGGAAAGAACTAGATTCAAGTTCTGGATATTGTTTGATAAATAGGAAATCCTGGATAGATTAGTTTAGTGTAGTGTTATAGTTTATTAGTGTAGTAGTTGGTTTAGTGGTGATATAATCATTGAGTGGTTGTTTTCCCGCAGCAGAACGATTAGCCATCAGTAGTACTATCGATACATTAAGTTAAAATAAAAATGTTTTTGTTTTCAAATAATTAAAAAAATATATTCATAAACTCGAAAGCGTGAGAAGCAATAGTAACTCACTAGACATTGTCAGCATAGCGGCGGCGCGCTAACAAAATGAAAAGCGATTCATAAATGTTCAGAGCAAAATAAGCTTCCGCGCGTAGTAATACGGCATTAACTTGCTTGTAAGCACGCGGCGAGTGAGGCCCCGCGCATCGCGCGTGGCATCCATTTATGTTAACTTATTTGGTACCTATAGTGTGTTACATAAATCAGGAGTACGTATCAGCTGGTAAATACGCGAAGGGCGACGACCGCGGCCGCTTTGTATGTATAACTATTGGTTCGAAGTCGCTTTCGAGTTTTGTTTGTAACAATTGTTATTCTGCCATTTCTTGATTTTAAATTTATTATTTTTCATAAATCGATTGTATTACCAAGACAAACTCATTTCGCTGCGGGTAAACCACCATTAAAATTTCACGCTGTATAGGAAGCATGTTATTTTATGTCTAACTACCAAAACAACAAAAAGGTAGACAAATAGGAATCACATACAAATCCTTGACACCCATACAGTTATAGATTTCTATTATTTAATTAAACACAACAGGCGTAATTGACTTTAAATGGTCCTTTTGAGCGTGGCTCCATGTATCCGATTCCGAAGTTTGAGGTTAAATGGAGACTGGCCATAAACAAGCATGTATAGGCATCTAGACTTTAAGACGATACACACAACGATGCCATACCGCATTCACATAATACACAGGATGTCGTGGTCGTTACGTCATCGCTTACTATCAAGTGAGATAGTTGTGAAACCACAAACGCGAGCCTACAAAATAACAAGAAATATGACGATCTCTCTTCGCGACAATCTTTATGCTAGCTTAACCGCGAACTTGGAAACTACACCTTGAAACTTTTTACGATTTCAATCTGTTACCTACGGCTGTAATTGATCATTCTACCGATTAGTGCACCATTAAATTTCTAACATCCAGTTTCTGCAAAGAAACAATCGACAAGTCACATATTAAATTGAAAAAAAATAAAAAAATAATTGAAAATTAACTCAACAAATCTCAGCAGCTATCAAATTCTCACATTCATTTTGCGATAATTTTCATAAACTGGTCCTGAGACGCGTTATACTCAATCCTGTAGGCCGTCAGTACCTATAGTTCATTATTGTCATTTAGTTAGTAGTTTAGTACACCTAAGTACAGCCCAACTAGTACCCGAAGGTCTAAGTCTTAAACCTTCGGGTACTAGATGACGATATAAGGCGTCATGACGTCATATATCCATCAAGCCATGCTTCAACCCTACCATAACAATACAAATTTATGGTGTCTGTAATCCTTTAGCGACTCGCATCTGAGTCATTGGTATTCATAAATAATTCAGTACTAGCACTTCGCCCGCAACTTCGTCTGCGCGGATTTAGTAGGTACTCCACAAACTTCAACGCCCCCTCTAACCCCCTTTTAAAGGTTTGTTTTGGAAAGTTAAGCACAACTACTTTCATCAATTACCCAGCCATTTTTACTGCTCATTCTGTGGTCTCAGGATAAGCGCAACTATTCACCCCGTTCACCCCGTCAGGGGTTGATTATACAAAAATTATTAGATCTGTATCAATAATCCGACTTTTAGTTTGTTCATACCAATTTCCACGTAAATTGAAGCAAGCAATAAAATGTTCTCCCCTAACAACTGCATAACCCCTTTTCGCCCCTTTTGGAGTTTAGTTTAGAAAATCCAAATACTTGATATTCTTTTTTTTATCGAAATCATTAATGCCGTGTTTCAACTTCATCGGCCCAAGCATTAAGATTCTCCCCAGGTCGCTCATACAAACCGCAACATTTTTCTTCTTTATAGCATTTTTATACCCTCCGTAACTTTGAAAAGAAAGGTCCGATTTGAATAATTCAAACTGTACTTTACCTGTACATAATCAACCACCAATTACCAAACCATTTAAATAGATATGGATTCATATCATAATACCAAAATCACCCCTTTTCCATTCCAACCGGGTTTTGATTGAAAAATTTGAACAAAAAGCGGACAATCACCGCTTTTTTTTCAAACTCATAATTTTTCAATCAAAACTTTACTTACTTAACCATAAGAGTTAGACATATGCCCTCGCGGATTTTTTTATAGGGATGGAATAATAAGTACTTTCTTTATAGGGAATAATCATATCGGATATAATCGTAGTACAGACACATCAAGCTACCCGAAACTGTCAAATTTTCCCAATCAGCCTTGAACCTAATGCTTTAGCGATAAAGTTGAAAATCTATTAAAGATATTTGACGGTTTGTTGTAGCTTGATATGCTGGCGTCTGTACTTTATTTTTATGTATCATCAATAGTTTTCTTAGCGCATTTTGCTACTTTGGGTTACATTATTGCAATTTTCGGAGGGAATTCAATTTTTTTTTTCGAAAATAAATATAGCCTATGTTTTTAAGACTGTAGCTTTCTAATGGCGAAAGAATTTTGAAAATCGGTAGTAATTTTTTAAACAAAACGAAACAAACAAACAAATAAATCTTTCCATTTTATAATATTACTAGCGGATGTCACGCGCTTTCACCTGCATAGTTCCTGTTCCCGTGGGAGTACGGGGATAAAATATAGCCTATGTTACTCGCTGATAATGTAGCTATCCATTGCTGAAAGATTTTTTCAAATCAGTCCATTAGTTTTTAAGTTTATTCGTTACATACAAAAATACAAATCTTTCCTAAAATAAGTAAAGATATTATAGTTTCGATTACAATGTAAGGTCGAAGCTCCTTGTAGGAGGCGTACATCATCGCACGTGACCTTTAACACTCCAACATTAAACTGAAGTGCCAACAACTACATGTATGGTGCGATATTGAAGAAGTTTGTTTAATTTTAGAGGCTAACAAATGATTTTAGCTAGCTGTGCTGACTTAAGGAAAAAACATGAAGTACCTACGCGTTTGTACGCGTACCTTTTTAAAAAAAAGTAAAACGGGACGCTATTACTAAGACATCGCTATCCTTCCGTCTGTCTGTCTGTCCGTCTGTCACCAGGCTATATCTCATTAACCGTGATAGCTAGACAGTTGAATTTTTCACAGATGATGTAGGTATTTCTGTTGCCGCTATAACAGCAAATAATAAAAATCAAATAAAATTAAAAATTAAAGGGAAACAAGAAACATGTTTTTTTCGGCTTATCGTATGGAAACCTTCGTGTGCAAGTCTGACTTGCACATGGCCAGTTTTTTTTCATTTTTTCATAACTATCATGAGTAAGTAAGTAAAGGAAATTAATAATGATTACAACGAACTTTCAAAGATTCAAGATATAGTTCATTATTTAAATTCGGTTTTAGAATCAATATTCATTTTATATCATCGTTGTAACATATATCAGATTATATCATAATCCAATACCATTAAAAGTCGCGCAAACTAAATCAATTAGCAATGTGTAATATTTAGGTTACGCCTAATCATTTCAAGGAATGTTAAACATTGCAGAATTAGCTTCCTAGTTGCGTCATCTGACACGAATATTTTTTTGTGTAAACTTTAAAACTAAGATATTTATTAAGGTAGTTTGATTTATAAAATATTATTTTTTATCAAAGTATATTTTCAAGGTTCACACTTGCCCAAAGCCGGGAGGAATGGAAGGAAGTCAGGGAGGTATTTGCCCCGGCGGCAGTGGGACATCACACAACAGGCTGAAATAAATAAATACAATACATATATTTTCCTTTATTGGGCATTCTTTATACATCAGAGTCACAGTTCAATGTTATCATGAAAATAAATCTAAAATAAATATGGCGGCAGTGACAGAAATAGTCGTTACGTTGACCGCCATCGGCCATTGTTATTATTTCGAATTTGGAGCATGTTTGAACGGTGTATAACCATTGGAGTCGTGTTTCAAAATATCTCAAATGTCATTCTTGCGTGTTCTGAGAACTTTTATTAATACTGTTGGAAATGGGGCTGATATTCCAGAAAAAATCTGGCTTGGTTGTGCATATAATTACTTTTTGACCAAGCAGTATCAATAGAGTCATGAAAAAAAGTACCTGGAGTCGAACAAATTGTTATATACTGATTCTATCGTAAATTAATGAATTATTATCTTGTTTCCCTATCTTTGTTTTCTTCGAATGAAACTAAAAGTGTTATTGCCTAAATGCAAAAACCGCGCGAAGTCAAAGAAAAAAAACCAAGGATGTTCTGGCTCCTAGCAAAAATCTGCTCTAGGTACTTGCTCTAGGTAATCGCCGCTATCTTGTTTTCTTTTTTAATTTAACTTCTGCAGATATTTAAAAAATGGTTAGCAACGATGTTGGTCATTGAACTCGTTGATGGTTACTACCACCATACAATGTCATTCATTCATTAGCCAAAAATCATAAGCACTGCAGTGTTAAGAAGGCTGTGCTCTGTTTTATAGCAGTATCAGTATGCTAAAAGGATAAGATGGACAGTTATAAACTATTCTAATGAACTTGGTCTAATCTTCGATCGTCCGGCACTGTTTGCCTGATGAATGTCAATCCTGTAGGACTTCTTTCTTAGTACCGAAGCTTCCCGTTTTGTACGTGTTCCTTCCTCTTTGCATGTGCTTAAAGATATTTAATGATGTGCCTATCATTAGTCGTATTTATTTTAAAAAATAGTCTCCCAATATTATGTACAGCCTAGTGGCAGTGACAGACAACGGTTTTAATTCTATGCATGGAATTAGTATGTATTCTACAGTACAATATTGTAGGTTATGGTTTGACTTTAGACTACATACACCCTAGTCTTCACGTTCTGAATGGATTTCATCTATGAACCGCTTTCAAACTTCGGAAGTAACTGATTTTCGAATGTGGAACACGTTCACACGTTTACGTTTGGGTCATATTTTCACAAGTTTTGTTATGAAAACGTGTAATTCCGCCGAAACACAATTATGTGACCGATGACATAAAAATAGAAAACGTTCGCTTATGTCAAATTGCTTGGAAAAAAACGGTTTTCCGTTATTGTCTCCAGGCGGTGCTTATTTAGTTTCATATACAAATTGCCGTTCGTTTACGCTAACGCGATTGAAAACGTTAATAAACTCGCAATAAGGCCACTGATAATATTAGCGACTCTAAGATATCCTAGCCGTATCCGTCGCGCGTCGCTGACAAAAATGAAGCTTATTAAATTTACAAAATCATAAGAATACCTGAATATGGATCTTTTGGACCGTGGCCTAAATCGGAAATAATGCCGCTGTCTTCTTTTTCAATAAGTACAATTTCCAGAAACAATTAGGGTTTTCTGAAATGATGTAGCTTTACCAAGTGGCGGCACTGAGGCGTCAGGTAGAAGGACCTGACAAAACGATAAGGTACCTTGGTACATATTTCTTTACAGTGGTCTCGAACCTACCTATTTTTCAGTATTTCTGCTGACATAACGCCTGCCCTACCGAACCGAACGATTTCTAATTAATAATGCAACTAGATTCTCCCGATTATTTGACCGATTTTCAACAATTCCTAGATGGCATAACTTTTCGTTTATCTTTTAAGGGGAAACCATTGTTTTTTTGCGTAACATCTCGAACGTCGATCGATAAATAAGGATATATTTTGGGGGATTCCCCTATGTCCAGCAACTTATCTACAATATCTACCGTTTTTAGGGGATTTTCCAAGCATCTGTGAAATAAATGGGAATTCGATTTATTTTCTTGAATTAGAAGTTAAAATATCTGTCAATCAAAATCCAAATATACCGATTTTACTTCTTTTTTTTTAGGATGGGAAATCATCAAATGACTTCTTCCGCTCTGGGTGGAGCGGAAGGGCGTGTCAGACTCTTACTGACTAAAACCCATCTGTGTTCCTTGTAAAGCCCTTTGCGTTCCAGGGCCGCGGTGACTCTTTCGAACAAATTCCGCAACCCATACCGATTTTACTTGACTAATAGTTTTTAGTTAATTGACGTTCACGTCATGTTTACAGCAACGTTACCTACGTTTTCGAAGAGGAGAACCTCTCACCGAAGTAGTTCCGGGCCAGCTGGTGGCGTGAAATTTCCCACATTTCGCGGATGTATTTCAACGGCGCCCACAACGTCTTTCAAGCGTGAATACGATCTTTGCAGCAACGCTCCAAACGCTCTATCTTTGGCTGTCATCTTCATTGCTGTCTTTCATAAGGGGAAGGGGACTGAGAATACAGATCATCATCATCTGCCGAGCCTTTTCCCAACTATATTGGGGTCGGCTTCCAGTCGAACCGGATTCAGCTGAATACCAGTATTTTACGTGGAGCGGCTGCCTACCAGATCTCCACAACCCATTAACTGGGTAACACAGTAGTTCTCGGTAAGACTGGAGTCAGATTTACTGGCTTCTGAAGTTCTGACAATCCGTAACGACTGCCAAATATCTTTAAATGACAGCCGGGACCAACGGCTTAATGTGCTTTCCGAGGCACGGAGGAGACTCGATATGTTAAAATGGTTACCCATCCACAGACCAACCTTGGCAACCGGTGCTTAACCTTGATCGACCGTACGACTTTTATTCTTTTAGCCACGAGCTCCTCCTTTACTGAGAATACAGATAAGCAACATAAATGTAGCCAGACGTTAATGAATGAAGGTATAGATTAAGTAAACTTTGTAAATATTAGTCATAATTTCTAAGAAAAGGCACAAGTCATACAACGCACTAAGTTTCTTTCACTCATATCAAGTATTGCACCATACGCGCCATCCACAATACAATGCTGTCGCTCTGTGTCCCTATAAATGTCTTTGGCGTCCACTCATGGCGGACTCTTTTGTCTAAGGAGGTCACACTGTCAAAATAACCGTTCATCAGTTCTTCGACGGTCCTTCCCCTTATTGCCAGCCAGCAGGATGTTTATCCAACGGTTACAGAGAATCTTTAAATAAATAAATATACAACGGATCAAGTCACATGGGAACTTGGCCATTACGGCCGATCGCATTGTCGTATTGATAAAAGTATCAGCAGTCTATTCTGTTTGTGAAAACTTAGGTGCAGTGAGGGTGACGTGAACTGTCAGTTCACATAGTTAAAGCTATGGCTCGACAGCTCAATTCATGCTCACTTCTACCATGGGACATCTAGACGCACTGCAAGTTACCATCCCTACCTTGTTGCTATTCCACCTATTCGCACTAAACGTTTCCAAACGTCTTTTATAATGCGCACAGCAAAGGAGTGGAACTCTCTGCCTTCGTCTATGTTTCCGAACGCATACAACCCTAATCTCTTCAAAATTAGAGTGAACAGGCTTCTTCTGGGTAAGCTCGCTCCATCGTCGACTTTGTCTCTGTCATCTATGACCTAGACTAGAGTCAAGAGCAAACCCATATATATATACTTCACCGAAGATTTCACGATAAGATGTTTACAGTTAGGACTGCTGCTGCCGCTAAAATAGATAAAGTACGATGAATTTCGATGCTTCTGAAAGAAAAGCGATAAATCTTGACCGTTGGAAGGAATGGACGGAGACTTTGGCCAAGCAGTAGGATAAGAAACAATAATGTCGAAGTCGATGGATTTACTTTCATGATCAAAACATCAGAGTTGCTTGAAACCATACCTAATTGTTTGAGAATACAAATATAAATTCTTCATTGTGAACTGGACAACGAATTGGTGTCAAAATCTTAAAATACACAATACGAAAATGACGAGTGCATATTAAGCTATAAACCAGAGGAAGCACGAATATACAACGTTTAGCAGTAATCAGCAGGCCTGTCTACTTCGCCTTTTCCCAACAATATTGGGGTCGGCTCCCAGTCAAACCAGATGCACCTGAATGCCTTGCCTGCAACACAACGTCCACAACCCAATAACTGTGAAACAAAGTACCCTTAGGCAACACTGACGTCAGAATTTCTAGCTTCTGACAAGCAAAGATCCACAAATGAACCTACGACTCACAAGTGCTTCGCGAGGTACAGGTAGGGGTCTCGGTATGTAATGGATCACCCATCCATGTCCCGACCTTGGCATGCGTTGCTTAACTTTGAAGTTTGACCCGTGTGCGGCTGAAACTTTCCAAATTAAATGATGATAATTTGTAAAAAATCATTTAAATATATTTTGACATACTTAATGTCGTCGCAGGTACTTAGTTACTTACAGCGACCGACGAAGCGGAAGGTATCTTCGAGAAAACATTAGAAAATAGTAATTTCATTTAATACCTACCTGCTTGGATACTACGAGTACAATGCAATGGTTTTTAGGGTTCCGTACCCAAAGGGTAAAACGGGTCGTCTGTCTGTCACCAGGCTGTATCTCATGAACCGTGATAGCTAGACAGTTGAAATTTTCACAGATGATGTATTTCTGTTATTTTTGTTTTCTGTTTATAACAACAAATAATAAAAATGAAATAAAATTAAAAATAAAAGGGGCCCCCATACAAGAAACATGTTTTTTTCGGCTTAAGGTACGGAACCCTTCGTGTGCAAGTCCAACTTGCACTTGGCCAGTTTTTAAGTACATTATTCTAAGTTTGGGATAACATTTGTAAATATTAAAATGTTATGTTAAATATTAAAATTGACACATTAACGGCCAGGAAATGTTTACCAGCCTGCTATCTATCGAGTAAACCCGTATTTGTGTAGATAAAACAGCACTACAGCTTACTCATTTGGACGAGAGGAAATTCGAGAAACAATGTGTATCGCATCTGGATATTTTTTGATAGAAAGCAAAGCGAGCAAGGTAAGCTCGCTCCATCGTTGACTTTGTCATCACGGACCTAGACTGGAGTCAAGAGAAAACTAATCTCAAATTTAAATAAAACCGGCCAAGTTCGAGTCAGACTCGCGCACGAAGGGTTCCGTACCATTATCTATAAAAACGGCAAAAAATCACGTTTCTTAAATATTAATTTAATTTTATTATTTATTTTTATACTTAGTGAATATATAACTAACTTAATATTCTGTGAATATTTCAAGCTTCTAACTGTTGCCGTTATCAATATCGAGTAAAAACGAGCAAAAAAACACGTTTGTTGTATGGGAGCCCCCCCCCCCCCCCCCCCCCNAGAAACCGTAGACGAAGTGAATATTAACTTATCGATTCATGGTGAATGTTGTAATCAAAATGATTGATTTAATTAATCGGAAACCCAAAATTAAAGTACCTACAACAAACAAAAAAAAGACCAGTCTGAAAAAAAATCCGGTATTTTTGTTAATAAATTGCCAATTTAATAGATTTCGATGTTCGCTTTCCGAATTTCAACTTTGCCACCTCGTATCTTCTCCGCTCGCGCCGCCATATTGGAAAACCGGCCGAGTGCGTGTCGGACTCGCGCACGAAGGGTTCCGTACTATTATCTATAAAAACGGGGAAAAAAACACGTTGTTGTATGGGAGCCCCCCTTAAATATTTGTTTTATTTTAATTTAATAATTTATTTTTAAAGTGAATATAATACTAAATATTCTGTGAGTAAATTTTTAATTCATTGTGTTTTTTAGTATTTGTTGTTATAGTGGCAACAGAAATACATCATCTGTAAAAATGTCAATTGTCTAACTATCACGGTTCATGACATACAGCCTGGTGACAGACGGACAGACAGGCGGACAGCGGAGTCTTAGTAATAGGGTCCCGTTTTACCTTTTGGGTACGGAGTCCTAAAAATACGTGATTTTTTGTTCACTTTTCCATTCACTCACTGAATTTATTTCATTATTGTAAACTGAAAATCTGATGTTATTGTGGAATTTCAACAAAAACGTCGTGTGTAATGGGTTTAAAACGTACTTGCATAATTGAAAAAAAAGTGTGTATCTTTTTATCTATGATATTTTTTCCCTTATTTGTGCTATTATTGTATGTCAACGTCATCATCAGTCAGATTGAAAGGTGTCGAATACCACGAAGAATAAAAGTAATTTGAGAAGTTTTACGATTCCTCCACAATCAGCAACATCTGGAAAAAAGGTATCTAATACGATATAGTTCTTGAAGAGTTATTTTGAGCTCCAAATAAGGCCACAAATCGAGAGTTCAACAAGGAATTTGGCACTGAAAAGATCATAAAATGCCTTCAAAAATTAAAGTAACGCCTCCAAAAAGTACTAAAACGGCAACATCTGGGACTACTGACAATCAAACGGATATCATATTAATGGAATCCACAGTCAGTTCCACAAATCATCGTACCGTCAGCCTGACCCTAATAATGAAAGGCACCTATCCAAGTCCAGGGGAATTTAATTTGTATGCCTATTTTAACGGTGTTATGATGCTATCAGGAAAATGGGGTAACGACGAGATTCTGGAGTCTGAAGCGCTGCCTATTCTAAACCTGAACCTTGAAAACATTCAAACAATGGTCGCCAATACACCTTTGATTCTTCTTCTACGCGTCGTCGGAACAAAAAGTCCAAAGGATTCAGATCCTTTAACTAATCCGGATAACCGCGCCGGTGCAAGTGTAGATTTATTTCCATTGCTGTTGGGTGAGCAAAAAATATTGTTAACAGCGCCGTTAGTTTCTATTAATTCAGGGGAAAAGACCGACTGTTCGGTTATAGTTCGCGCCATCTCGCCTGGCACCAGTGATGATAACCTGGTTCCTTTAGTACTGACCATGATTTCAGTCAACTGTATGCCAGTAGCCAGAGAGAACACGTTCTATGTGAGTGCCATTGGACTAAATGAAATACATCATCCAAAAGCTATAAACTTCAATTTATCTCTGAGTACACCCAGCGCTAAGAAAATTGTGTTCGCAGCTGTTAGCGCTGCCGGTTATGCCGCCGATACAGCAATGAACGTCCACACTGAAGATCGGTTTATTCCAGATGATTTACAATGTCAAGATACAAGTAGCTGTCGTTCCTTCTATTGGAACGCTATGAGACGAGTGCTGGTTGACCCAGACAGGCTGTATGAAAGATTGTCTTCACCATTTATGATCGAAGTGGCGGGAGTGCCTCGAACTGGAAAAATAGATGTGCGAGGACGTTATATGGGATTAGTAGATGCAAGAGTGTTATTAGAACCTGGTCAGATGGGTGTCACTGTTTGTTCGAAGTTGATACTTTATAATGAATCTAATACACCTGGCAATATCGGCCCAATACTTGATCTTCCCCCCACGAGTGCTAAAGCGAGTGCGCGTGACGTTGATCCAAATGTAATGGATGAATTCGACCATGTATCCTACGCTGTGATAAGATTAGATTTAACAGATATTTTAGTTCCTAAATCGAAACTGGAAAATCTTTATCATTTAATGGGATTTGCTCCATCAGAAGAGCGCGATGTCCCTGTCAATGAGGATTCAGAATCCGATAGTGTTCAGCTTGAACCTGGAATTGATGCGAGGACCATAAGAAAGGAAGGAGGTGCTCTGGCCGTGCATAAAGAGCTAAGTGGCCTTGCTTGTAAGGGAATGATCCCAATGAACCAGGGTATAAAACGAACTGCTGCGAATCGACTACTGATGCGAGTGAGAACAATGCTCAAAAGTTTCCCTCCGGGTGAATGTTCCTATCTAGATTATGAGGACACAGTGACTGGCCAGCATGCTGCGAGTAGACGAGCAGTGACAGCTTCTTTTGCTCCTCAACCACCACCACCTCGTCTTCCGGATAAGAACGCTGCAGCCAGGTGTCGTATGGCCGGAGATATTAGAATTGCCAATTCACATTTGGAGACAAGCTTGAAAGTGGCAGGAAGTTACGAAAGCTCATTAATATCTAAGGTTTTACGTTGTCTAGAAGATCACAAAGATGAAGATGCTAAGAAGTACTTGTTGGAAGCTTTAGGAACTTTATCTAAGAATAGATACTTACTATGGATTTTTGGTGGCCTAAAATTTGATGAAGTAAAGGAAGGCAAGGATAAAGCCGGTGCAGCCCTACGCATTGCTCTCAAAGGTGAATATTCAGACGGCACGGGTAATGCAATTGGTTGGGCGGCCATGCATACTTTCCATCACTGCAATAGCAATATGTATGCAGCATTTGTTGCTGCAAAGAAAATGAGGAAAGCCTTTTTGTTGCCGATAGAGTGGGACCGGCATATAGAGCGATGGATTAATACCAGTGGGGAAGAAGAAATATATTGGATACCAGGAGTTGTAGCAAGTGATAACCCTTTTTTGATTGCAGCTGCGTTTTTCCTTTGCCTT
Source organism: Mamestra configurata (assembly GCA_002192655.3). Lineage (NCBI taxonomy): Eukaryota > Metazoa > Arthropoda > Insecta > Lepidoptera > Noctuidae > Mamestra > Mamestra configurata. The sequence continues at coordinate 429,517 of NDFZ01005495.1, read as the reverse complement.
CGATGCTACAAATTTTCCGAAAAACTTTTGGAGTGTCTTGAGCACGGCTGTGCAACTCGTGGCAGCCGCTTTGACTTTAAAGTATGTCCTGATGTGTATTACTTGCGGGCTGCATCACTTATTCTAAGAAATAAACTTGATTTTGCTATGCAAAAGATTAATAAAGCAATACATAAGTTTGGACCTACGCCTAAAATGGTTCAAATGCATGCAACTTGTCTGGCTCGTAGTCGGAACTGGGATAAGGGATGTGATAAGGCGCTACAGCAAGCTGAAAGAGCCGGTTCTTCGCTATGTTTCTCGCTTCTGTATTCAGCAGCATTGTCTGAGTTTAAGGTAAATCCTATGTCGGCACTGCAGAGGGTTGCGAGTGCACACAAAATGAATCCTTCGGGTCACACAGCACTACTTATTGGACGAATTTATGCTGTGATGGGCAATCAGTGGTTTGCTGAACGTTGGCTGGCTGCTGCTGTGAACACTGAACCCTTATTGGCAGATGGATGGGCAATGTTGACCCTACTGGCATTGTACGACAGAAACTTAAACAAGGCGAGAGTTATGTTGCGGACAGCCAGGCAGGCGGGACCTGTCAGTCCAGATATCGAAGAAGAAATGAGAGTAATTATGAAAATGGTGGAACTAGACCGATTGCCAGACTTCCTTGTAAAGAATCTGTGTTTTTGCGATCATATTTGAAATCAACCTACCGGCTTGCCTAAGGTCTGCGAATTAAGTACATATTTCGCTTTTATTTTTTCCTTACTTAGATATGTTTATTCAATTTCTCGGTACCTATACCTACGCTTAATTATGCCCTCTAGCTCTTAATTAGTTTCCATTAAAAAAAAAAATTAAACGTATTGTTTTTTTTTCTGCACCTATTGTTAAAACGCGGGTTTGGGGGTTTTGCAAAGAGCCAGAAAAAAAATTGAGTGGTAAAGATAAAGATAATTTTATTTGTCAAAACATGCGTAAATAATCTTCCAGTATTTATGGTATGTAGGTTGATCCGAAAATATCAAGTTGTGGACAACAAATACTTAGATTATTAGATTATCGATAATCATTCGATCTATGTTAGACCAAAGTTTTCCATTTATTTATTTAATTTCCCATGAGGTGTGCAACCAAACAATCCTAAATTTAGTTAATTATTAAGTTAAATATTCGTTTACGATTGAGATGCATGATCAATTGATTACATATCTATGGACTAAGATCTCAAAGCTGCCAGACCTCTCTTATTAGCTCACTAACAAAATTTGTGGGATAGAGTAGTGTTAGTATGTACTTTTAACATATACATACCTGCTAGCTTGGGCCGACGACGGCCGATTTCCAGGTATAAGTTGCTAAAGCCAATAAATCACTTTTATTTTAAGTCTGGGTGTTGATTTTTATGTATGTTTTACAAACTATTCAATTATATTTTAACGACTGATTAGTCATTGTAATAGTCTAAGAGCTGGTCGCCACCTCAAGTGAGATCCTATTCACAAGGCTGAAATTTGGGCATACATAGTTTACTTAGTAAGTGCAAATTACGAAAGCCAGGATTTGGGAGGACGCGAAGCTACCTCCTTGACTACTGAAATGCCGTTATGCATCACAAAAATAAAAACAAATCGTAGGTATTTTCCCTTGGGATGATTTCCGACTTTCACACAGCTAGTTTAAATTAAAATTCTGGGCCGTAATTTCGGGTACGTATTCCCGAAATTTCATAATACCTATAGCTGAAATACCGACGTCCAAAACAACGAAATTCAAAATACCGAAAGTTTTAAAGCCGTTATATCGAAACATAAAATACCGATGTCCGAAAGGACATGCACATCCATACAATCAAGATGTCACGGGATCAAAAAGTGAGCTGTCATTCCATCTTGATTATATGGATTGACAGCTCACCTCGTGATCACTTCACCCAAGCCTTCACTTCGACATGTTATCAGAATCAACCGGCTGTATTGTATAACTTCAATCCGCTGTTCACATGAATATATGTATAACAGAATCAGAGCACGTGGATATCCAGTGAGGGGTCTCCAATTCACATCATTATCTCGCTTGCCGCTGACGCCCGTGGCCCGTGGGTGGTATCCGATTGCACGACGTGATTCAATCGGGATCATACGAGGATATACGATGTCAACTAAACACGCTATGAGTGCTTATAACGTTATCATAATACTCTTCTGTTGTTGTATCTATGGTTTGTAAAATAACAGATTTTTACATGCGGTACTAGAACCGCATGTAAAAATCAGAGATAAATTATTTTTGGTTATATGTTTGGCTTTGGGTCTGTAAGATTCATAATAAGTGCAAATATGCAATAAAGTACCAAGATTCAGCGGTTTAGCCGCAAGAGTATAGTGGCAGAGGGCCGAAGGGCCCGCGGACGGACGGATGGACGAGAGTTATAGTTCCGTTTGGATCCTTTGAGTACAACCCTTTTTTTTTTTAAGGATGGGAAATCATCAAATGACTTCTTTCACTCTGGGTGGAGCGGAAGGTCGTGTCAGACTCTTACTGACTAAAACCCATCCGTGTTCCTTCAAAAGCCCTTTGCGTTCCAGGGCCGCGGTGACTCTTTCGAACAAATTCCGCAACCCTGGCAGTTGGAGTACGACCCTAAAAAGAGTGAAGATTAAAAAATAATAAGATAAAATCGACTGTTTGTTTGTAGAACGTTATCTTTGGGAAATACTTTCATTGAGTGCCATAAGGTTGGTACTTTTATCCCGAAAATGCGTTTTTGTGGGATGAGCCACATGAACGAATCCATGAGAATAATTTGGTTTTAGCGATTTCCTTTTGTAACAAATTATTGACCTTTACATGTATATACGTAATTGTAAATGACCTAATTGAAATAAATGATTCAACATTGACAGTGTCATGCATTTGGTGCATTTGCACTTGTAGTGTGTAAAGCCATGTTAGTCACAGTTTTCTGAGGTTTTAATTGAGGCGTTATTACCATTGTTCGAATTACTTAATGAAGTATCAAGTTATTGGGAGTTTCCAAATTCATAGAATACACTACAAAACAACAATCCAACGATATACATAACATTTATTCAGCTATAAGCTAAGATTTTCCATTGGCAAAAATGACAAAACTCTAAAAAAAAATCATAAATAATGATAATTTCTTCAAGCCCCTTTGGGGGATGAAATTTGTAAAATAGACTTTAGGTATACAAATTATATTGTGCCTCAAAAGCAGCCGTTAAGTTTTGTTTGCATAACTCGACATGGAACTGCAATTTTGTTTTGTTGATTCGTTTATTTATTTAATACCTAAATGTACGGATTTTTTTTAATCAGAGTCAGGCCAGACTCATCAATCCCCATTCCACGCTTCTGCGTCCATCCAACATCTAATGACGATTATTAGATTGGCACCAAGTACGTACTCACTCGATAATCTGCACTATCAATTCCTCAAGTCCTATGCTACTCCTAGGGGCCAGCTTACCCCACTATTGAAGATAGCGACACATAAGATGCACTGCGTCCTGCGTCCATTAGTGCACTTATTGTGTTAACAGAACCGTGGGTGGTGCTGGTGCCAGCAGCTGAACTCAGCTCACTTTTATTATGAACACTACATGCATATGCGAAGAAGTTGTACTTGGTAACGAAGTCGGGAATATGACGGATGTCACAAAATAAAATGTCAAAAAAAAAATTGGTTGTCTGTAAAGTCGGTTTACGGACGATAGTTTAACGTGACAACGTCATAACAAAACATTGATGAAATGATCGTAACGTTACAATGACCGTAACGTTATAATGAGTCATCATTGTCGTGCGTGCAGCCGTTCATCGATTTATTAGACGTTGTCACGTCAAAAACATCAAAATCGTTTGTCGATTGAACCATTGCTGTATGGTTCACTTACTGAACAATCGAAACCAGTAATATGTGTAATTTGAATTAATGTGTGTGTGTTTTTGTTATTATTTTATTATGTGAAATGCTATGATCCGTTGTTGGTCGAAATAAACGTTTATTATTATTATTATTTGCGAAGACATCGCTGAACAAAAAAAACATTCACTAAATTTAGAACCTCCTCCTTTTTTTAATTCGGCTAATACGAGTTATTAAAGCGTTGCGGGTGAGTTCTACTAAAATCATTCTACCAGCCTTTTCACAACAATATTGGAGTCGGGGTCCAGTCTAACCTGATACATCTGAGTACCAGTATTGACCTCCACAACCCAGTAACTTGAAGAATACGGTACTCCTTGGCAAGACTGTTGTCTGATTTTCTGGCTTCCGACTATCCGTTACGATTGCCAAAGATCTACAATTGACAATCGGGGCCAGTTTTCGAGGTACAGAGAAGTTCAAAGTCTGGTGTACATGTAGATGTAGGGCATTTCAAGGATGGATGAGTACCAACTTTCAATTTGATTGAAAGTGATTGAGAAGTTAAATATCGATTTGTGAAAAGATTTACAGCATCATCTTAGGATTAGTGATCTGGAGTGAAGAATTTCCTCGAAATACTTGACAAGTACCATTTATCTTGCATCTTGCATCTGACTCTTGGTCTTGATAGAAACTATTGCTTAACAGCTGGGTTTAGCTATAGTTTCTTTAGAATTCTACAAAGACCTTGGTTTTACTTAAGTTTTACTCATCTGTATCATTATTGGAGCCATCATCATAATGAAGATTATTCCAATAAGTGTCTGTTGCCAGAACGGGATAGTGCTATTCGTCTTGCATAGCTCCATCTTTCTCTAGAGCTGAAACGATTATGGCTTTACGACGTCACAACATGGCCGCCGTAATCAAACAGCAGTTGTTCTGCGAAAAACCCAAATAACGCATGATTCTCTGACTAATCAGTACAATTTGAGAGATAAAATGATCATTAAGATGACACGCGCGATGACTACCAACCAGGTTAATCACCTTAATAAACACGAACAAATAATAAAAGCAGATAAAAGTGCGGTAAAGTAGGTACGAATCAGACTTGCATGTGAAGGATTCCGTACCATTATTATGAGTCCTTGCTTCTTGTCTAGCAAAATCTCATGATTCTAATTCAAAGACAAGTGTCGGATAGCTTTTGCGAGTAGGTTTCGAAAAATTAGGTATTGCGAATCGGCCACTCGCACATGGCCGGTTTTAATTATTTTTTGTTATAGCGGCACTAGAAATACTCACTGTGAAAATTTCAATTGTCTGCCTATTACGGTTCATGAGATATAGGACGTTAAAGGACAGACAGACGTACAGTGGAAGCTTAGAAACAGGGTTCCGATGGTTAACCTTCGGGTACGGAACCCTAAAAAATATAGTCGTTTGAAAGTAGGTATGGTCATTTCTTCTAGCTCCAATTTATTCCAGTTTGATCATTTGATATTTACTGAACTTGTTATAATGTGATTTGGTTGCCGAACTGGATTAACTGCTTTTACACTGTGGCCAACCGGCTTTTTACTGCTTTTAAATTTTATTGAATTAAAAGACAGCATAGTGGACAGTCTTTTTTCCCAACTTTGTTGTCTCGTTTCCATTTTTGTCAGATGCAGCTGAAATTCAGCATGTTACTTGTAGCAACTGTTTGCGCGAGGGAAAGGCTAGGCCTTCGCTCCAACCGCCGTTACAGAAGAAGACACCCCGGGCGAGCGTTGGGTGGCTCACTGTCCGATCACCACCAGGCTCGGGTCGATGGCGCGTTGTGTTCCACGCGCGCCTCAAAGACATGTCAGCATAGAAGACGGGGCCCGCTAGTGCCACAGCTTGCCAGGGTTGCGGAATTTGTTCGAAAGAGTCACCGCGGCCCTGGAACGCAAAGGGCTTTAGAAGGAACACGGATGGGTTTTAGTCAATAAGAGTCTGACACGCTCTTCTGCTTCACCTAGAGCGGAAGAAGTCATTTGAGGATTTACCATTCCATAAAAAAGCAACTGTTTATCAGATCTTCAGAACCCAGTTACTGGGCATCACGCTACCAGTCGATAAGAAAGTTTGTCACACTCTCGGGCTTCCAACTACCGTAACGGCTGTCTAAAATCTTAAAGCAATGGACCTTTATGTTTTTTTAATAAAGGACTGTTTAACCAATATTGTAGAATTTTCTATAAATAAAACGGAATTGAATGTACCTAGTTTACTTACTGGCAGTATACAAACAATCTCCGCACAATTTGCTAGCTTACGAGGAGAAAACGTAGATAGTTATGTACGACGTAAATTGTGTTTTCCTGCTGTGCGTGTGGGTGGCATCGTCGACAGTTTTCTCTTCATATTTATATTACTAACTTTGAAATATCTTTGAATGGAAAGCTTGTATTACGCCCTAGCTGGCACACCATTTATGCCTGGAGGCTTAATTAGTTTGATTTACTTGTTAATGCTTGAGTTTATTTGTTTTTGATGGCATAATGGAGTGTGCTAGCTAACAAGTGTCAATTAATTTCATTGACTTACATATTAGACATAAAATTTTCCGTGTCATGTTTTGTAAACTTTGCATACTGCTGTATAAATTCAAGTTTTTATAACTTAACAGATAGATGTGTTTCTGGGGAGTTTGTTGCGCCACTTCTTCTTCCCAGCTACAACACTAGGAAGTGGTGACGGGCGGGCGTTTTGGGTGACGTGTGTTTATGTAGAAATTTGACGTTGAAAAAGTGCTGGCACTCAGCTTAATTTGAATAAATGACTTTTGATTTATTTGATTTGCTCTTTTTCTATTATTTTTTATTTTATTTTCTCCTGCTTTCTGTCAGCGGCTTTGCTCGCGAGCCCTTAACCGTCTCAAGGGTTCCATCTATCTCTGTACCAAAATTCATAGGAATCGGTTCAGCGATTTAGGTGTGAAATCATTACAAACAAACTCACTTTTGCATTTATAATATAACATTTTGATTTTCTTCCCGATACGCTAACGTCAGTGGCTCTCAAACTTTTGTGTGGATTGAAAAATCTTGTTTTAAATTACTTTTCATATATAATATTTTATTTCGTTCCAGCATCTTATATCTCATCCCCTGACCTTACTCAAATCAATCTCTTTTGTTACAGAGCACAGGCATATTCTGCACGTTCTTCCTCGCCCAAGCCATCAAGGAGAAACGCCGGGCATCCATCAGGAATTCAACTACTATCAGAGAATCGACGTTCGCGAATCCTGACGATTCCCTACTCGCCTCGCCTACTGCCCCGGCACCCACCTTGCCTAAGTATTAATAGAATAAGTAGGTATTGATAAGCCAAGAAAGAATAAGGCATCGTTTTCTAATACAAAACGATTATCGCGCGAATACGCGATCGTCGCATTAGTTTGGTCGGCAAAACCGAAAGGCGCCCTTTGTCTGGTTTTGCCGTACAAATGAACGCGACAATCGCGTTTTAGGACGACTCCTAAACCAAGAAAATAATGTGTAGGTAAATACATGACATGTGCACAAATTATGATGCAGAGCAGACTACAAACAATAAATGATTATTCGTAGGATGCAGGAGACTTCAAATGATGATGGATTTCAGATTATGTGTTGCCGTAATATGTCCAGTAATTAGGTTTTAATTATGCATACATAGCTATTTATATAAACACGTACCTATGTGCACTTATTTCACTATACAGAGTATCGTGAAAATAAGTACATCTTTTATATTGCTTTCAAAGACTGTTTGAGAAACATATAAATGCAATCCTTTATAATACAACAATATTGTTTGTTTATTTATACACAGCGGCAATGAATACTTGGACAGTTTTAGTTAGTATGAAAATAATATTTTATTAATGTGTAAAAAAATATATTAGAATAAGTATAAACGTATTATTTCGTTCTTGCCGCAAATTATTCATTAAAGTATGATAACAAACCTATTTATAAAAATATAACAGTAAAAACTCCGTCCGTTACTTTCACTTCCAATAAATCAATTGATAAAAATAATTGCTGTCCCTGACGCAGTCTACTATCAAATAAATGATGAGTTCGTCGTATTTCATATTTCCCATTACACATAAATACATAATGCACTATTATTCCTAAATTGGCTGCAGCTATAAAATAGTTTATACATCTTTCCTTTAGTTTTTCATGTGTTATTTATTACTTCCCAGAATTTGATCCTTATAAGCAACACGTTCGGATGGTGTAATAATAAACAGGATGTGTTTTTTTTTTCAAAATGAACCGATTTTTCATAAATCCAATGATGCAGTTTTAGTTGTTATCAAAATCGGGCTCGAGACTCCTTTCAATGTTTTTCGTTATTCCTCATAGTTTCAGATTTGGCCATCTACGCACACTTGAAAAATTCTATTGTATAGTAAACAAAAAATCTTAGTTTACATAGCCTGTACAAAAAGATGGCGGAAGCAAACACTAATTGCATTGTTGGTCTAACTCTGTTTGTTTAAAGTTGTAACGATGTTTGAGTCTTTGGTTACACGTAGTTTGAATACAATGAACACTTATATCGAGTACAAATTAGGCCTGTTTTGCAATAAAGGGGTAATTAACCTTGACTATGGGGGCTTTGCAATAAAAATAGAGGGAATTTTTTGCCGTGAGGCTTTATCAGAACCTTTCGACACTTCGATACGACTCGATTAATAGTGAGCCATACGACGATTCTCACTGCCCATGAGTTTATTTGAATTCAGAATTCGAGATAGTCATCAAATTTTGAAACTACAAACTGTATATCATGAAAACAAAGTTTAAATTCGCCACACTAACAACAAATGATTATTTAAACATCACCTTAAAATACACAAGTTTAAGTCGATAAGACAACGTGATGGCAATGGATTGAAATGATCTCGAATTATAAATTCAGTATACAGACTCATGTGCAGTCCAAAGCCAGATATAGATAGGTATGTGTTTGCTATCAAACCCAAATAGATCTTTACAGCCTAATATTTAGATTAGCATATAGTTGCCTGAGTTTTCTCTTCAATTAAACTCTATTCTACGTATAGCGGGTCTGACCGAATGTTTTGTTTGAGAAACGCTGCCTGTAAGGCCTTTATGTTGTTCCGTCCAGTGTAGTTACCAAACATTGTTATTTGTTAATATTTTTATACCTTAAACTTTTTGACCCTTCATGCTGCTTCCAAGTCCTACTTTTTTATACATTTATAATACCTACATACTATGTAGTTTTAACTTATTTTTAATCAATGTTTATTTTTGTCTATTTCCCTCCGCATTATACCTGCCAGTCTACCAACTCTGTTCTAGTTTTTCCTTGCGGTTATCCTGTTTTTGAACTATTAATTCAATACGCGCGAAAACATAACCCTTCCTTGGCAGGTAAAAAAGCTATTCAATTTTATTTTGACGTGTTCTTGTGACTCTGACGAATAGGATATTTCCAATGACGTCACGGATGAGTTGTCTTAAAAAACGATATTAATTAAATCTCTACTATCTATCTATACAAATAATAAAGCTGAAGAGTTGTTTGTTTGTTTAAACGCGCTAATCTCCTGAACTACCATTCGGATTTGGAAAATTATTTTTGTATATGAGAGCCACATTCATGAGGAATTCTATAGGTTATATGTGAACGAGAAATTCCTACAGGAACGGGAAAAAACGGGATATGCGCGTACGAAGTCGCGGACAAAACCTAGTTGTCCATATGAGTCGACTGTTAACGACTTATGAGAAATATGAGCAATGATAAGGTAAATACATAGTGCCCTTTTGCCCTATATGTTTCACTATAATTTATGGATAAATGTTAAATTAACATTGAGTCACTTTATAACTCTAAGCCTGAATCAATAAATGTCCGGTTTTTTGTCAAAGCAAAGTCATTGATTTGCCTAGCCTTTTCCCAACTATATTGGGGTCGGCTTTCAGTCAAAACGGATTCAGCTGAATACCAGTATTCAGTTTTTTGTCAAAGCAAAGTAAATAATAAATATTTACCATTACCTACTTTATTGATAGTGTGTGGCTAACTGGCTAAAATATAGGGTTATATTTTGTTTATGATATACCTTCGAACTACACTAAGGAAACAATTGCAAAAAAAAAACTTATTTCCAAAAGCCCGTCTACAAATAATCAGGTAATTTGGTTACTGCGCAGCGACTCGCGGAGTGTTCAGAGCCGTCATAAAGTTTGCTTTATTATTATCTAAAGGCTAAAGCAATAAGAACAGGGTTTCACAAAAGAATTGTTGCAATATTATCATCCTTTTAATGTTAGAATTAAGTAGTTACTATGTTTAGTTTTAAATAATCTGGTTATGTTTCTTCGAATATTCGGCTTAACAAAAATAATTTATTTTGTTAAAAAGTTTTATAAATATCCAGTTTTGTTTTTCCCAGTCTGTATATTCTGACGATTTTGCCTCAAAACAGGGTATTTTGACTACAGTCAGCTTCGTAAATGGCATAGTTATTATTTCACGTTTGCTCATGCACTCATGTATGTTTACCGTCAATCAAGGTAGCGGCAACTACCGAAGGAAAATATTTTCCTCAAGTTCTGATTTACCAAGGTTGTGCAATAAAGTCATCTTACTCACAACAACTGCATTCTGACGTCATTATCCAGACTCACTGAATCAAGACTGTCTTTGTTCGTATTATATTGCACTATGAAAACAATGATAGCGTGCACACCCATATCAAAACTACTAATAAAAGAGAAACTCTCTATACTCGATTTGAGAACTTGATAGACATTATGGTTGGTACCTAATGTCTATCAAGTTCCCAAATCGAGTCCATAATAGACATAAATGTTTGTGGCTCCTGACTTCCTGAACTTTTTGGGTTAGTCTTGAAAACTAAGTTTAAATTAATTTCTGAAAATCTGTGCGTTTACATAGAGCATTTTTGGAAACTTATTATGTGCGTTTATCGAAAAAATAATAAGTCGGCCCTTTATATCGGGTTCGAACTTTACTTTATTCTTTACAAATCTTACCAAAAACGACTACAGTGAAGTTAGTTTGACATGTGAAACGTAAAAAAATCCAAGATGGCTTTTTCTTATTATGAACGCCAGATCAGTTTATAAGTAGGTAGAGTTAAGGTTTTATTATGATGTTATTACCCTATTTACTATAAATTATTTATAATAGCATTAGAATAGTGATCGTGTGGGTTGTGTGCATTCAATAATGTGATTTTTTATATCCGGAAACTAGTACCTACTGACAAATTTATATGTATACCTAGGTACCTAAGAGTTTAGATATTGTATTGATTTTTGTACGTTTTAATACCAATAAATGATACTGTATTTAATGAGTCCTTTTACTTTAATTTCCCATATTTTTACGAAGAAAAAGACTTAAATATTTAATTAATTATTTCTGTATACCATTTAGCACATACCTAGCATGGTATTTACATCTATGTTACCCGTTCAAAGGGGTAGGCAGAAACGCCAGCTGCTGTAATTTTACAATTTTCTTAAAACAAATAAATAATAGGTAATATAATTAAAACTTCTAGCAAGGAGCTACGAAGCCTAGACAAAAGAAATCAATTTGTGTTTCTATTTTTTTGCTGGTACACAATAATGAATTTGCAAAAATAAATGCAATTTTAAACATTCATTCCTAAAAGACAAAAGAAATGCCTCAACTTTTTTTTGTCTTCTTTCACTAAAATAAAAATCAATAAGGGGTCACTAAAAACTTTGGAAACCACTGATTTTCGTATGTTGATTTCCGTTACGAAAATTCAATTACCGCAACAAAGCTATACCTATCTACTATCGCAGAGTGTAGTAGTCTACTGTTTAGGTATAAGTCATATGATGATTTCCCATCCTTAAAAAAAAAAAGGTAGAAGTAATTCCCAGAAAAACGGATGGTTCTAAAGTTCTAACTTCTATGAGATAATGGAGGCCATACACTTTAGGATTTGCATGATGGTTTTAGCCGTGCATGCATAACCGACAGCCATAACCGAGTTTCATAAAAAGGAAAACTTTACAGTTTTATAACATAAAAGCTTGAAATAAATGCAATTTTAAACATTCATTCCTAAAAGACAAAAGAAATGCCTCAACTTTTTTTTGTCTTCTTTCACTAAAATAAAAATCAATAAGGGGTCACTAAAAACTTTGGAAACCACTGATTTTCGTATGTTGATTTCCGTTACGAAAATTCAATTACCGCAACAAAGCTATACCTATCCACTATCGCAGAGTGTAGTAGTCTACTGTTTAGGTATAAGTCATATGATGATTTCCCATCCTTAAAAAAAAAAGGTAGAAGTAATTCCCAGAAAAACGGATGGTTCTAAAGTTCTAACTTCTATGAGATAATGGAGGCCATACACTTTAGGATTTGCATGATGGTTTTAGCCGTGCATGCATAACCGACAGCCATAACCGAGTTTCATAAAAAGGAAAACTTTACAGTTTTATAACATAAAAGCTGGGGTTTGCCTGTTTGTTAGCTTGTAAGGTTATAAGTTTAAAACCATCATGCATACCATAGTATTTATGGCCACCTTAAGACACGGGAGCCAAGGCACGGATAAAAGCTAGTTGTGAAATAGGACGAAGCTCCATAACTACGAACCGAGCTTGGCTGATGAAAAACAGATCTCTAGATTACTTAAACCTCAGACTGGCGTCTGAGAGGAACTTTTATCCGAATGGCAATGTAAGTAGGAAAGTTCCATCAAAGCCCGTCACCTCCACCAGTTCATCCCATCCGTTCGTGAGCGGCTGGATAGGACATGGCTGGAGGTGGATCACTGTGTTGCCCAATTTCTCACAGGTCATGGTAACTTTAACAGTAGGTAAATTATTTTCTTTTAAACTTGTGGCTTCGCCTTCCTGTCAATGTTCTACATCAGACATTGAATACGAACAATCCGCTCATCACATCTTATGGGAGTGTATTCTTTGGCAAACTGAACGCAATATTATGTTATATAGTATTCAAGTTACATCTGGAGTTGTTTACTATACGGACCTTGTAGAAACCAGAACAAATTTCCGTGCATTCAAGCGATTTTGCCATACCTGTTACTGGAATCAAAAGTAGCTCACAATTTAGGACCCATTAGTATTAGTGTTAATATATAATCCGTGGTGCTTGGCAACTGGGCTTAACCCAGTTGTAATGTCCCTTGATGCTTATTGGCCTAGCCCAATTCTATCTCCTGCTTGAATGGAGGGAAGTGGATATTATTTTTTTTCTACCCTTTGTATTTCATTTCTGATTAATTTCGTTGCGGGATCCAAGACAGTTAAATCGTTTCTCCGGGACACGTCGAGCTTCATTGACTCGGCGTTTTTTTCTGGTGGTCGCCTCTGTTGATTCTGGCTTTCAGGAGTTGCAGTGGTTGGGAAAAAAACTGCTGTGTTTTGTTGAGTTATGCGAGCAAAAATCATATTAAAATAACCTAATGCCTGGAAAACCTACCGCACCTTCTAAAAATTAAAAAAAAATAATGATGAACTGTTCTGTCGTAGGTAGTGGTACCTACGTCAAATATTCATCAATTCTCATCTCAGCGCAGCGTATAAAATCGAAGGGCGTAAATATCTATGTAGGTGTGTAGGTAGGTACGTATTGGAAAGTGTTCGCGAGTTCTTTACAAACTTTCTCCCTCCGCCGCTTGTTTATGGTCAGGGCACGAAGCCTCAACTTTTTGCTAAGTCCAATGGCGAATCGAAAGCGAAATAACTACATGCATAGGTACCCGATTGGTATTCGTAATACAGTCCGTCTGACTACGAAATTGCGAAAATGAATTTACTGCTTTTTGTAATGAAACCAGTTTTGCATAACCGTTGTAAAGCAATGATATTTTTTCCCGCAAAAAATTTCGAATTTCGAACGTCCACCAAAGGCAAGAGATTTTTACGAATTAGCGTCTACAACGTGTAACAGAATAAACGCAATACCTCTTAAGGGGTTCTCATCATTATGAACAACTTTAACCATGGGACCAACACTGAAATCGTAAAAGATATGTAGGTATCAAATATTTAATCGGTTAGATAATAGGTACCCAATTATATTTGTGTGAAATAAATTTCGTGCAACTTGCCTGTTTTTTGTGGAGGCTAACCGCTGACCATGGCTGCACAACCTGAACGTCAACCGTTCAATTATTATCAATTGTGGCTGGGGCTGGCCGCCGCACGGACAAATCTTAAATATTTCCTGTCGTTTGCATCCAACCTTAAATGGTCAAAAATGCCATAGAGATTCCCATGACGGATTGGGGATTACTTTTCAAAAATTTATCCGCGTAGTCGCGTACACGTCGAATAACAGAGCAACTATCAAACATCGGAATAATTCACGTCAAACAAATTATGAAGAAAATGTATTGTATGTATACATGTTGTATGGAACAACTTTGTTGTTTTACAATTCAGCTAATATGTAAAAACTATGTTAATTATTGATTTTGAGGTAATACGAACAGAAAGTGTTACCCAACCGGCGAAGTACAAAATTTTTAAGAGCTCGTGTTTGCATCCTCAAATCTCAATCATCAAAATTTATTTTTAAGTCTAAGTAGCTACTATGTAGCTTTAAATAATCTAAGTAAACTAAGTATAATATACCTATCTCACTCACTCTTGCATCTTTAGGTCTCGAACGAAGTAACTCCTCGGTTTGTAGACAGTAGTAGTAAAAAAAGAATTAATCTTTTCGAGGTGGGCGGTTAAAATATTCGTGCTCGCTTCGCTCGCTCTAGCCTCCTTTGTTCTCAGACTTTCAGAAGATACTTCTGAGTTTGTAGATAATAAAAAATAACTAATGTATCGGAGGTTGGGTGCTTTTTTTGACGTCGCTCTAGCATCCTTTGTTCTCCAACGACTCCAACTTACGCTTAACTCGACAAAGGAACATCTTTAAGTATGATAAAAAAAACGTAACGTATCCGGGAAAAACTGGAAAAAAGTGTTAACATTTTTTGAGCTCACTTCGCTCATTCTTTCATCCTTAGTTTTCGAGGTTTCGGTTAAGACACAAAGTAACTTCTCGGTTTGTAGATGATAAAGAAGAACTAATCCATCCAAGATGGAGTGCTAACATTTTTGAGCTCGTTTGACTCGTTCTAGCATCTTTAGTTCTCCAGCATACGCTTAAGGGCTGGCGCCTACTGACGGCACGGCATGGCATGGAGCGGCATGGCACGCTTCGGATCCCGCGACGATCTTGCGGTATACCACCACGTCGAGACGAAAGCAAGCACAATCTCACTCACTCTCGCTCACTCGTTCAGTTCAGTATTGTGCTAATATAAAATTTGTTGTGTATTTTGTTAAAATGATCTTTGCGGCGTGCCGTGGCATCTTGTGGAATGTCACGGTGACGTGCCGTAGTATACCAGAGAATGACGTGACGTTCCGCGGCAGCCGACACGTCGCGTCATCACACGAGCTGTTTTGACCTACCTATTCGTATTAAAATAAAATATTAAATAATGGCAGTTCTAAACTCATCGAAATGAGATCAAAAAATATTTTTCCACGAAAAAATCCTTTGTCACGCCATGCCATGCCGTGCCGTCAGTGAACGTCAGTCCTAACTTCCTAAGGTGTTTGCGTAGTGGCAGCGCGCGAAATTCAAATTTTCTTGTGTTTTTTGCAATTTGCAGGTCAGCTTCAGGTTGTAGGTAACTTTATCAAAGTATGATCCGCGACCATAACCAATTCAAATGTATTTACATAATTATAAACATAAGAATAATAAATAAATCGACTAAGGGACTCATCGAATAATGGGCAGCAGCATTCTCTGTGCATTGCAATAGCTACACTGCGATCGCCGACCCGCCTGCCAAGCGTTATGGCGATATGGCAAACCTTTCGGGGAGGCCTATGTCCAGCAGTGGACGTCTTTCGGCTGATGATGAATCAATACATGCCCTAACTTAGATTTTGATGCATATTAGTTAGATTTCGGAAATCTAGTTAATATGCATCAAAATCTAAGTTGACTTTGACCTCTGAGTTTGTTTCGGTGTTTCTTCCCGGGTAGTTAGCTAGCAAACACTGGCCTTTTTTTATGTCGGGGGGAAATCCTCATGGAAATCCTCCACCCTGGGGCGGGTGGAGGGGTCTGTCAGACTCTTACTGACTAAAACCACCCCGGTGTTCCATCTCCCACCTACGCCGGGGATCGCGGGAACGTATGCGACTTCCGCAATCCCCGGCTGAGCAAACACTGGCCTCATCTAACTTAAAATGACCAAAAAAGATTGACGTGTAAAAGTGTTATGTTTAACCTACTTGCTAAATAAATATCATTTATCACATATATGCGGTCCCTACCTAGAATATTTGAAACCCGTTGGTTTTGTCCCCGTTGGAAACATTGATGAGTAAGCCCTGAACTGCAATACGCAACGCAATGACGTTGGCAATACCTAAATATGTATTAGTTACCCATTTATTACTTGTTTTAGGATATAGGTGCTGACACGATCCCGGAAAAGCTTAAGGAAAAAATATTATATTTTTTCTTATATTTAGGTATTGCCAACGTCATTGCGTTGCGTATTGCAGTTCAGGGCTTACTCATCAATGTTTCCAACGGGGACAAAACCAACGGGTTTAACAAGCGTTAGTTACTTGCTTGTTGAATATTAATTAATTAATTGAGTTTAATTATTGCTTCGTATTTTAAGCCAACTTTAAGAGTTTGAATCTACCTGCAAAATTCGGGCGGCAAGGACAAAATTGTGGATTTCGATTAAAAGCACACATCTCATCTCTCTGACTACCTACCTACTTGGAATAAACTTTTTAACATAACTAGGTAGGTAACCTACACGGGAGAAATATTTCCATGGGAGAAATACGAAGCATTGTGAACCCCAAAGGCAGTAGGAGGACCTACTATTAGGATCACTGGACTAAGAATGTGTTGAAAAATAATAGGTTAAGTAGGTACCTATTATTATCCTTGCGTCAGTATTTAATTGGTAGAACAAAAAGTGATCGTGTCTGTCTGACTCGCAGACATTTGGATAGGATAGGTATGATGTAGCCATGACCTATGTTGGTATAAAAACAAATAAGCAGGTACTTCCTTAAGTATTTTATTTACTTAGAAAGGTACTTACCTTACGTACGAAACTTTAAGTCATTCACATAAAAATTCAGAAACATAGGTACTACATAGTCATTAAATCAATAAGTGTATAAGTATAGTGTATAGCGTATAAGCTACACTTTTAACGGCATTAAAACCAAATTATACAAAATCTAAACTTGCGACGAATCCTGTGGAGATGAAATATAAAAGCGGGACGGAGCTGCAGCCGTCCTAGCTGCGTTGTTGTGGTGTGAGCGAGATAGTCGACAGGTGAATGAGGGGTCATGAATAGGCCCTCCATACCGCTCGTGGTTTTATTGGGACTTCGGGAGAAGAAGGGACAAAGGATCTTTAGGATGATTTTTGAACCTTATTAATTTGAAAGAAAGCTGAAGTCTTTAAACTTACAATCTTAATTTGTATAACTTAAAAAATAAAATAATGCCTACTTAGTACCTAATTGCAATTATCTAGTTTTACTTAATCTAAGTTCTTATATTATATGTTATAGCATAACTATAATTCCCTGGAGAATTAAACTTAACGAAAAAAAAAAAAACCTGTTGCTCATTATTGTACCCATAGTTTCTAAAAATATTGTAATCATTGTTATTCTGTGTACGCTTACTAATAATTTGTAACTGCATAGGAATCCTAAAAGCTTCCTGCGGGACAGGCCCAGCCTAGTGCAGGAAGTCTTTGAAAATTCTTGTAGGATTAATTTTTATAGGAACTAAACTATCTTGTATAACACACACAACAATTTGTAACCTATATTTTTTTTTTAATAAATTTATTCTATTCTTATTCTAATTAGAGAACTTTTCCCAAATGGTTCCGCTGTGGGACGTAATGCAACAGTCTAGAAAAAAAAAAAAAAAAATACGCAGTGGGTGCCTATTTTATAAATTAAGAGAATGTAACACTTAAAATAAAACCTGGCATCTTCCCTAGCTACATTATATTAAAGGAAACAAAACAAAAAGCCGACAATAAAACCTCAAAAACGGCTCCAAGTACGCAGAAACTGACTCAAAGTAAACCCCCCGATGGTCACCCTAACCATGATTCATGGAACCCGCGCGGGGCGAGGGGGGGACGCGCCGCCATCGCGATCTCCAGCTTATTTTCTTTAGTAGCATTTCCAACGTCAAAGCAGGTGGGTCACGCTCGCGCTCCGCTCAAATAAACAAGTAACCGCGAGTGACATAGTGCGATTGTGTGTGAACATATACCAAGTGTGTGTAACTCTTTCAAGATGGGATGTGGAACGAGTTTTGTGAAATATGTGCTGTTCTTCTTCAATCTGCTGGTCGCGGTGAGTATTGAAACTCGAAAGGGCGGGCTCGGTTTGGAACCGGTTTGCTTGACTTTGTTCCGGTAGACGGCTGGCGGCTTGACCAGCCAACAGTGAAACTGACGCCCTGCGTTGACCACGAATGATTGAAAGTTCCAATCCGAATCGAACATGTGGTTTTTCCAACTTTTAGAAGCACGATGCAGCGATCTTATTAAAATGGGTTTTCACTAGATTTTGATTCCTAACTTACAAACTCTAAGTAGTACACATTAACCAACTTTTCGTTGTTTCCCTAGTTTTCCGAAGTAGGTAGGTTCTGCAGTCTCAGTATTTCTCAAACAGAATTTCTTGCAATGGTCCTCAATAACAAGCGTGGTAGGTAAACTTTACCACAATCTTCTATTTCTGTCTCTCGTTCGTATTTAAAGAAGGAGATGCAATACGTCTTCCTTCTCCGTCTGACTGGATTCAAAGAAAGAATTCGTGGGGTAAACCGTGCTGTTGTTGTCATTCAATGTTTTTACAATGGTATAATTTGTACATTGTAGTAATATTAATTTTGAATTATATAATTATTTTGAGGATACCTCCAAATATTGTTTAATTTGAAATAGGTGCCTACTCATTCAAATTATCTATATAAAAGTATGAATTGCATTGTTTTAGTTACAATAATATTTTTACAGTTAAATAAATTGTACATTATAGTAGGTACTACATAGGTAATAATACTACCAATTATTAAATAGGAAGTATTATTTTTTGAGGATACTCATAATTGAAATGCAACCTTCAAATCTCCTTGATATCCCCACACGCTATAGGAACTCGCTTTTAAACTCTAACAAATTCGGTTTTATTCCCGTACCGTCACGAAAATCCTTGTGCTGTAAAACCAAAAGCAATACGAACCATAATTATGTCACAAAATTCGTGATAAAACAGCAGCGCTTCAAGATAAATAAATGAAAAATAAAATTTTATTATTCTAACATTACAAGATTCATCAAGATCATTAAGTTTCCGCTCAAAGCGGTTTCTAACGTAATACGTTTTAAATAGTAGTGACTACCTATCCAGATGAAATCATGAATCACGAACAATGCCGTAAGATGCCGGTCGCGTCAGTTACTGCTTATTGCATTTTTTACCACCATAACAGGCATGTCGTCAATGTCGCGAAGACAAACAATGTGACATCATGGATGTTTATAGTGTTTCATTGGAAGGAAGCTGCCCACAGTCTATATGGCCATAAAGAATTTTATCTGTGGAGCAATTCTCGTGTTTTAAAAGTACCTAGCGTTCGCATCGCAGACGCAAACTGTCAAAAAGACCTCAAATTGCCCTCCATTTGGAAATAGTCATCAATACAAAAAAAAAGTTATTTTGTAGTAACAAGAACAACACTGATGCAACTTGAATCTTTTTTACACAATAAGTTAGCTATTTACTCAATTTTAAGTACGAGAACTTTTAATCAAATCGAATGATTTATCTACTTCTTGAGACATCTTGTAACATTTTTGTTCGTATTGTCTCTCGTAGGTACGTGTCTCCACGGACCGCGTTTTGGTTGAGCATCACGTAGCAAAACAAATGACTGACGCTCGCTGTATCTTGCTTGTTCGTCTTATTTAAGGCTGTTGCTATGTGACATGTGAGATGGCGCGATAATTAACCGGTATCATCCAAATTGGAGATAAAAAATACAGTCGAATTGAGAACCTCCTCCTTTTTTTGAAGTCGATTAAAAAACATGATCAGGATCACTGATGAAAGAGGCATGGTTTTGTTTTTTTTTTTACTTGTTATAATAATATTATTTAAAACTAACAATAAGCCCTTCAATTTTATAAATATCACAAAGTACAGCTTGAAAAACCTTTTTTAATTTTTTCTAGTTTGTCCCCCAAAAGTGACCTCGCTATTCCCCGTACTCAAAATTTATTTATTTACGCGTTTGGGTCACAAATTCGTTATGTGTACAAAATTTCAACAGAATCGGTCCAGTAGATTCGGAGAATAATGTCTGTGACAGACGGCCAGAGCCAGACAGACACCCGAGTGATCCTATGGGATAGGGGCTCCGTTTCTTACGGATGTTCGGAACCCTAGAAATTATTAAAATGTTCCTCAAAAAGCATGTCATTCATGAATCTTACGAACTTAAGCAGAACATTAACATATAAAGCCATTCTCTTCGAATGAGACAAGTAGGTACCTAATGTCAAAGAACCTGGTGCCTTGACAGTAACAGATGTACAAATATTAGTACTATACTGTCATCTTGCTCACAGCTTACATTTCATTGAATGTAACATGTCTGACCTTGGCTCGCAAGTACTCACAACTGCTTGGTACTGGAATAATTACATTTTATACTAAGCCACGCTCTGGTGCTGTTGCAATGACAAAGACCTGTTTTAGTGCTCATTCGATAAGTTTTAACGACGTTCCCTCGACCAAAGGAATTTAAAATGCCGATAAAGATATTAACTTGGTGAAATAAGTACCTATTTCGAGACAATATTACATGTAGATTTTTTTATTGAACAGATTAAAGAACTGTCTCAATCAAAGCAATAAACCCCCGCGTGGAGAAATGTAGAAAAAAGTTCTATAAAACTGATCCAAACTAATGGTTTCCGCAAGCCTCGGGAAATACTTATTGACCCAAATGAATGCGCTGTCCCATTTAGAGCAACTAACTAATGATCTAAGACGAAACGGTGTCCCTAATGGTAGAAACACGTTTCATTAATTACGTCTAAAAGCTTATAATTGTGGTTTAAAACGTAACGTAAGTTTTAGCCCATTAGTCTTGCAGTTTAACGTTAAACTACAACCGTTCGACGAACATCTACATTTGTATGTAAAGGTGGGCTGATGGCCACCTTATTAATTTCCGTGGGGAACTAGGTCAACAATGAAGATAGCGTGATAAAAGTCAATTTTCCCCACTCATTCACCCTCCGAAAGTCAACAGGTGTATTCATTGAATAATTAATGAAGAGATACTGTCTTGTTTTGGAAATTTTGTGTGGGAACGTTGCTATAAAAGTCACGTTAAAAAACAAAACTTTTACTTCATGTTGAAGAAGTGACGAATGCCTACTACAGTTTTGAGTCGACAATCAACGTGAACCAGTAGTTTAACGATTAACATCAAGGCCAATATAGATTTTACGTCTTGCAACTCAATACAATCGCTTAGTTCAGCTTTTATGAAGGTTATACTCAAGTCCTTGTATTTTCCTTAGAACTAGGTCAAAGAAAAGTCCCTGGTGTGGCTCTGAAGGATAACGTTGTGTTCGTGACTCAAGGCTAGAATTTCCCGAAGCTTATCCTCATGCATGACGTAACCTCAGCTGAGGCATTTGAATAATCCTTGCATATTTGCAATCCTCTTTGCTAACATGCATTTCAAAATGAGACACGTAACTGTCTAGTTTTATACACCACTAGCACTGCACCCGCGATTTCATTAGCTTTCTGAAACTAAAATATAGCCTCTAAGTTATTCTGAGAATAAAGCTTTGTACAGGTGAAAAAAATACAAATACATACATATTTTCGTTTTATATTATAGTAGCTGCCGCCCGCGGCTCCTCCCGCGTGACTGACGAAAATTATCCCAAGGGAACATAATCCCAGGATATCCTATGTCCTTTCCCGGAACTCAAACAATCTCTATACCAAATTTCATCTAAATCGGTCCAGCCATTTGCGCGTAAAGAAGTAACAAACATATACACACACACACACTCACAAACTTTCGCCTTTATAATATTAGTGTGATAAGTGTGATTATAATAAATATAATATACACCACAAAAACTAGCCTCGTAACTTCCAAAGGACTGTTACGACTAACACTTACGACTTTGATGATAGTATTGATGTCCTAAGATGGTTCTTCATACCAATAAAGTTTACTGCCAGTGATTAATCTGGGCGTTTTGTCCATTGTTCGTTATTAAAGTCATCGTTGACGATACAGCCATAATCCATGATATTCAAACTGGGTACACGTGACCTGGTCAGGGTGACATCATCGCTGCGACCGCCTCTGCCGCCGACTCGGCGCCCGCAACACTTACGTGCTTGTCTTGCCCTATTATTACTTACTTTTGTTGAGGTACCGTACATATTTTATTTAGGACATCTTCCACTTGACTAAGAAAAATAGTAATATAGAATGTAGGTACCTGTTTCTTCTCAAAAAATTCGAATATTTGGACGCACTAAACCACCATTTAAATAAGCACGTGGGCCTGCTAACTTGCTTCACAAACATACATTTCCGACTACAATTAAAAAAGTATTCGCTTCCTTGAAAACGGTTAGTAGACGCCGAATAATTTCGGTCCGAGTCCAGAAAAAACTCGTTTTAAAACTGGTTTATCGTATACCAGTGTTGCTAATATCCAGCGTTGATGCAATAGTTTTTTTGTAACAAACGAACACGTCCGCGGATATTGCGCACACAGCCTTGCCAACTACTATTTGCGTTTCTCTTTGGAAATCCTCGGGATTATTTGATAAAGTCACTCACTTCGGCAAATAAAGCCTTTGTATCCTTGTCGCATACGTACGAATGATAATTTTTATGTTTGAATAAGCACAAAATTAAAAAATAAACAAGAAAAACTTCATGATGTGCAGAAATACGGGTTTTTTTGTACGCTTTAAGGCAAATTCTTAGTCTCAATTACCAAAGCTGTGTAACTTAAAAATACGCGTTTTACATAATCAATCATACATAGTGAGATCACGATATATTTCCTTGGAAAACTTTTCATATGAGAATCTCTTACGAATGAAACCAAATCGAATTCTTCTACCTACCAATATCAATACATTTTATGCCACCCACAGACGACCTTTAATGTTCGGATGACGTAACTATTTCAATGTCAATAAAGGATAATTATCCAAGGACCATCTCGCAGTTAAATCCGACCAAGTATCGGTCACATAACTATATCTTCTTCATATTTTTGCAGATCGATTTAATCCAGCAAAATTGTTTAGTGCTTGGAGTATTTATTCAGAATCCAACTTCATTTTGGACGAATAATGTTTTTGTTTTCGGCCATTACTTGGCCCTTGTAGGACTTTTCAAAAGAAAAGAAACCAGTAAAAGTAGGTAATATCAGCCAAACTACACTTGAAATGGTTCTATCTGCAATGGCATTGAAGTCAGCGTTTGGTTTAGAATAGTAATGTGTGTTGTGTACTATTCAGTAGCTCAACACCAACACGTGATCTGGTTTTAATTAGATTAACTTCCTGCTATATTTGCTTC
The DNA here is from genome assembly GCA_002192655.3 of Mamestra configurata. Classification (NCBI taxonomy): domain Eukaryota; kingdom Metazoa; phylum Arthropoda; class Insecta; order Lepidoptera; family Noctuidae; genus Mamestra; species Mamestra configurata. Next base: position 405,850 of record NDFZ01005495.1, on the reverse strand, counting down.
TATCGGTAACTCACTAGATATCAGACCTTTAAGTGCGATTGATTAGCTTTAGGGGAAAAAAACAACCGGCTAACAACTAAACTAGTGTAAATTTAATTTGGGCCGCGGATTTTTTATCAAACTCCGAAACCAAAAAGTTTTGCAGCCTTCCCAGAGATTTCCAGTCTTTATGGTGGTCTTTATACATCAATACCTCATGCAAACCCGTTGTTATGAATCGAAGAAGTAAAGACAGTTAATTCGGACTCGAAACTGTCTCCCCGAAAAAGAATCCAAGGTTTCGTTCAGCCCACAAGTTAGACGTCATATAATGACTACAGATCGCCATGGCCTGTCTCTGCCCTTCCGCCCTCACCTCCTTCCTCGTCATTGTGGCTCGGTCAGTGACCTCACTTATGCAATCCACGCCATAGTTGTACACCTGGTAATGGTATTGGCTGGGTCACGCACGTTGTGTAACCTCGCAAGCTCTTCTGATGAATTTTTGGCTCTTGAAGCCGTGATCTGCGGACCGTGAAATTGTGCGATGAAGATTGATTTTAGTTTGGAGATTATGGCTTACATGGTCTGGTTTTTAGGCATTGAATTTCAAGAGCAAGATTATGAATTTGAAATCAAGAACAAAGTAAGATGTTAGAGCAAAACTTCTTCAACAAATCTTGTCTAAACTTTAAAGCCCTTTGTTTAAAGCCCAAAGCTACTCAATGTTTGACAACTTTCGGCTATTCCCAGTGGCTAAAGAAAACTCATTATAGCCCCAGTGATGGCTCGTCAATCATCATCATGGTGTCAGTTTTGTACTTCATCGTTAAATTGATTTCGGTTTGATCGACAGCCGTAAATCCGGGCAACATGGTTTACGAGATAAACCATGCTTCTGGTAACTGGAATCTGATGTTAAAGTAGGGGTTTATTTTGAGTCTATTGGAGTGTCCACATGTCCTGCTGTGAAACTTATTTTCCCTTCTTTTCTTTTGGAAGTTTTCGGAACCATCAGGCCCCCATACAGTCGCACTTTTTGGTTCAATTCACCATCAAACTGGGTCCAAACAAACAAGTTTTCTTTTAAAGTCACGTACAAAAGCTTTCACAATCGTCGCTTATTGAAATATGTAGGTCGTTGTTGTAAAAACATTCGATGCCCAGCGTACGGTCATAAAAGTGTGTGACGCCCCATTATTAACAGCAACCTGTATTTATTATGGTGTTCAACCTTCCGTAACTGCTAAAGGGTGCTTAATGGCAAGTTTGAGGGAAATCGGTCTATTTCGTTCTGGCAGAAATTAAAAAATATGAAAAGCTTGAGCAAGTCTATCGGGAATCGTCATTGTAGAATGTAGACTCAAAATATGTGAGGAGAATCATTATGTGGTGTAAATTCGACGATGACGGTGCTTGAATGAAAATAAAATTTTCAGAGCTCACTGAGCTCAGACTATTAGCATAATTCCCCTTTCCTCATACCGCTGTAGTGTGAATTAAAATAAAGATGTTCACATACTTTCTTTGTAGTGTTTTTTATTATTTGTATAAGAGTAGCCGATGTCACTGAGGCACTGTTGGAGAACGAATGTCTCTCAATGACCTGCCCAGCTTTGGACAGTAATTCTATTAATATTACAGGCGACTCAAAGTCTGGTTTTAATTGGCGAGTAATAGATTCTAGTTATTTCATATAAATATGCATGTGAAGCGTGTGTTTGAAATCATATGTTGTTGTTAAGTGGTGGCCAAGCGTGTCAAGTCCATTTGGGTCAACGAATCAATATCAAACGCGTTGACATTACAAAAATAAATGTTATAATGTCAACATCAAAATAATTATAAATAACAAAGGCAATGCTCTTGGCAGCTTGCCGATCGGGGGAATTCCGGGTTTTGTGCTCCCTTGAGTCATACGAGTCTGGTTTCTCAGCCACAGGTAAATGGCCTAAGTTTTAGACTAGTTCAGTAACCGGTCGAAATGTTAATCACATTGGCACGACACCGTTATCAGTAAAACCGTTATTCGGTAAGTTAATATGGCGGCTAAACTGCATACATACGCAGAATGGCAACTTGTTCGCAATTTGCTACAGTTATTTGTCGTGACAAATATTTAGAAGGTTCTCCTTAATGTTGAATTAACTTCATCATTGTATTTTTAAAGTGTATAAAATCGATGACGTTTATTTTTATCGAACGCTCTAAATATTACTATAAACTTGAGTTTAGTTACACAAATGCATTAATAAAGATTGTTGCATAAACCACGAGTGTATTTTTTTTCAAGTGAATGCGATCATGGCTGCCATTTCATTGCGTAACATGTGCACAGGATTACTCAGCTGCCGTACATAATCTATACAGTGTGTGTAGTTATGCAAACGCAACCGCCTGTGAAATATCTCGGCCACGGTATACATAACCATACGACTTTTAAAACGAGACGTGTTATAAATTCACGATAATGAAAGGGGGTCGGCAACTGGGGCGTTTACCTCACGCTACGGCGAAGTGTTTTTAAAATTAAAAAAAAAAGTATGATGAAAGGGCGATAGTTTTTTTGTTTATGGACAGACATGACGTGTCACACGGTTCTGCACAAGTTTATATTTTTACTATTTTCTGCCAGTGGCTCCGACCGCGTGAATAACGGAAAGGGAACAAACTCCCGGAATTAAAAATAGCAATGGCGTGATTGAACAAACATCCCTCCATACTTTCGCATTTATAATAGTAGTAAAATTTGCCTACCTAATTAGGCAGGCAAATAATTTTAGAAAGTGATATCGAAACTCCTAATATGGCAGTTAAATACGTACCTATTACACAGTAAGCACACTAATTAATAAAGTTCTTCCTTAGCCAAAAAAACACGGCTGCTACTAACCTCAGTCAAGCTGCGCTAGAATGTGTCCATTTCTACATGCCTTTGATGAGTCAAGCGAGACACCCTCAAGTCACTTTGACCAATGACCTGAAAGAATGCAGGAGAGAAATTAGATACGGAAAGCGAAGATTCAAATGTCAGTCAGAAAGGCATCCACTACCTGGTACGAACGCCACTACCGTGAAACGGTCTATAGCAAACTAATAGGGTATACTGAAAAAAACTAATAAGTTCGTCAGATTTAATTACCAAAAATATTGGACACGTGAACAAAAAATGAAAACGATACAGTGCGTTGAAAACACGCGTGACGTCACTTCGCTGGTAAATCGAAGAAGATATAAGGGCAGAAGGACGATTTTCAAACTCCAGAATTTTTTAATCGTACTGTGTTATAATAATTCAAGTCTTCAATTTAGACAGAATGACAGATGTGTTGCTGGGGACTTTGTTGCGCCACTTCTTCAAAGTTATAGCACTAGGAAGAGCCGACGGGCGGGCGTTTTAGGAGAATGTCTTGACGTTCAAAAAGTGCTGCTACTCAACCTAATTGGAAGAAACGACTTTTGATTTTACAAGGCACAGACCTGGCAAATCCATTTCGTTCAAGAAGTGACTGTGTATCGCCGTGCATTCACAACATCCAGTCTACCTCCTACGTAACATAACCTTAAATACCTGTTTAAAATGGGTTAACAACGCGTTAGATTGATCAACTAAGAACTTGCTTGGCGTGACAATTTACTGTTCGCGACATTATAATGGCGTTTGAGTCCCACAAGTGAGCTGGCAACGCCTGCCAATGCCAGTGCCCCACCATAATGGCGTCTGAGACTCACAAACTAGTGAGCTGGCAATGCCAGTCTTGTTCGCTAATTAATAATATTACTTATCGCTACCGCAGCTACAGTTGGTAGAGTTTATTGTTCATTTGACGTCCAATTAAAGCAAATTGAGGAAAATGTGTAGACGTTGACTAGGTCCGTAATTAAAGTTGTAGTGTAAGTACGGAAATTTCAAGGATTGATAAAGAAAGAAATGACTAGTAAAATACACGTGGACGTTGCGATTAACCTAACTTTTTCATGTATTTTCTTACTTTCTATTATAAATCTCGTGCTCGAGCTCTTGGACACTGAAACTGGAACTGGAACTGGACTTGATGATCTTCAAGATTAAGCTACGCTTGCCAAGGTTGGTTTGTGGATGGGTGACCATCTTAACATACCGAGTTTCCTCCGTGCCTCGGAAAGCACGTTAAGCAATAAGTCCCGGCTGTCATTTCTAGATCTTTGGCAGTCGTTACGGATTGTCAGAAGTCAGTAAAATCTGAATCCCAGTCTTGCCAAGAACTACCGTGTTACCCAGTTAATGGTGGAGGTCTGGTAGGCAGCTGCTCCACGTAAAATACTGGTATTCAGCTGAATCCGGTTTGACTGGAAGCCGACCCCAATATAGTTGGGAAAAGGCTAAGCAGATGATGACTTTCTATTATAAATGCGAAAGTTTCAATGGATGTTTGTTACTCAACCACGCCAGAACGGCTGAACGGATCTGGATAAAATATGACACAGAGATAGATAACAGTCTATAGCACATAGATTAACTTATATCCCGGGAATAAGTTTCCGACATTCTCGCGGGCGAAGCCGCTACACGTTGCGCTAGTCGAATTTCTTAATTATATTATAAATTTGAAAATATGGATGTTTGAATCTATCACGCCTCAACAGCTCAACAGATTTATACGAACCATGTACATAAGGAGACCATGACCTGGATTAAAAGATTAGTATTTAGGTATTTTAATACCAGTATATCGGATCATTATTAGTATTCCCTTCAATATGGTGGAGCTGAATGGTGCTGATGCACTCGTCATGTTCGTGAATGGGCGCCGTCAGTGGAGACTGGTCATCCCTTAGTTGTCACTGGCTCATTTTAATATACTATAAATTGTTTTTTATTTCTTTACATTATTCTCATATATAGAAGCAACAAAGTTCATGTAACCAGGATTTTTGTAAACATGAAATGTTTTAAAAGAGTGTCCGTGGAGTTTCTTGCACGTTCTTCTCCATAGAGATCTACGCTTTCGAACGTGCAAATAAATAAAAAAATAAAATAAAATAAAATAACTTTAATTCAGACCAGAATATGATAGAAGATTATATAGAATATAGATTCAGAAATAGCTTCATGTTTTTGACGGACTGACTTTGACAATTGAAAAGTACCTGTTAATGGTTTATTTGAAACTAGACCAAAACAAACTTCGTACCGCCTCAGAATAATTTTTTGCCGTGTTTTGTTTTTGTCATGTATCAGAAATGGCGTTGTATTCGAAAATGTTTTTTTTCCAATGTTTTAATAATAATTTTGCTATTCAGAGCAAAGACAAATTCAAAGAACCTAAAAACTTCAAAATCGGTCCAGCCGTTTTTGAGTTATAAATGGTGTAACTAACCCGACTTTGTTATAGATAGATAAATGCTTTGAGTAGAAGGTTTTTTTTTCTAATAATAAAACACTTAAACGCAGGTGATGCTGCAGGCTGTAGCTATATCCTTTTTCTTCTGATAGGTTTAAATGAGACTAGAGAAAAAAAAAAAACGGCATCTAATCTTCGTCATACGCAATAATAGCCATTGTTCTGTGTGAACTATCAACTACCAAATAGCATACGAAGTTGGTAGGAGTTGTGAATGCTAAGAATGATCGTCATTTCCTCAACAGCTCAAGTATTTCGAGGTTTACTTCCATGAAGTGATACGGATCTTCGATCTAAGTGGCTATGTAATTACTTAATTCTGACCAATACAATGTCCTTCAATAGGACGGTGTTATTAAACAAAGAATCATCGAGAAATTAAGAACATCAAAAAAGAGTTTTTAGTTCAGATTTTATTTGTCCGTTAGGCGTCAAGATCACAAGGTATTAAAATAAAATAAAAACGTTTTTTTTTAAAGATTTTTCATAATGTTCTCAAAACTGTTCGAAAATCAAACTTGTTTTCGAAGTTGGAAGTTAATTGTTTTCTCACCATTTAAACATACTTCAATTGCTTTGTAACCCAAAACGCCGTCCAACAGTGGGCGTTGCTCCTAAGTAATTTAAACGCCAAAAGCTGCTTTGGTCAATAATTACAATATTGATGTACTCGTAACATCAATATTGTAATTATTGACCAAAGCATTTCCAGATAGACAGACGTCATGACATATTTCTGATAACCTTTACCCGATGAGTGGGCTTTGAATGTCGGGCAATTGTTCAGATAACGTCGATTAAAATCCGCTGAATATCGTAAGCGACTGACGGTCATTAATAAATGTCATATTAAAACGCCTCCAATCGATAGGTAGTTGCGGGATTCAGTAGATATTTTGTGTCATACGTCTGTATTTTAGAATTATGCTCTATAATATGAAAATAGACTTGAATTTTCTAAGTGTAACACTCAATCGATAGTACCCAGACCGATGTAATACGTTATTCGTATTTGTAATTTTATTCAATGAAACTGAACACTAAGAAAAAATTGTTAACTAATCTTACACGGTCAATAATTGGATACATTACCCTGCTGGTAACTAACTACCTTTATTCTTTACCTACTTTTTAGACTGAGAGCATTCTGTTTCATTCGAACAATTTGCAACACGAGCCTGTAAACATGTCGATGTGAAAAGGCTTGGGTGAAGCGATCACGAAGTGAGCTGACATTCCACCTTGATTACACGGATTGACAGCTCACTTCGTGATCACTTCACCCAAGCCTACACTTCGCCATATTTACAGAATCGCACTGAGATCTCCATAATATATTTTTTTGAAAATTAACATCTGTATCTTGCAAATTGTTGTTTTTTTCCACATAGTACCAAATCGTTTTGAACATAAAATTTCATCCGGTTAGCAACTGCAAATTCGTGATTTTCTTGTTATCTAGAAACGAAACTTTCAAAAGTTATATGAGAAGTGCTAAAAGTGATATTTTTTAAATATCTATACAAATATAATAAAGCTGAAGAGTGTGTTTGTTTGAACGCGCTAATCTCTGGAACTCACAGTCGGACTTGAAAATTATTTTTGTGTATGATAATTACATTCATGAGGAATGCTATACTTAGGCTATACGGGAAGGAAAATTTCCTACCGGAACGGGCTATGCGCGTACGAAGTCGCGGGAAAAAAGCTAGTCTATAAATAAAATATTCCAAATTTCTTGCTTTTCTTTTTCGTCTTCTTGACAAACACATGTATGTTTTTGTTGAACATCATCAACAGTTATGATAGGTGATAATGATAACAAGAAAGCCCGCACACAGCGTCTGTAAAAAATAAACGAGTAGCTACTCTAAACATTGTAACTCGTTAAAAACTATATTGTCGTGTTACTATTGAATAAAAATAAAAGAAGACGAATACACGCGACATTATTAAAAAAAAATTAAGAGGTTAAGATAAAAAACAAGTTTATCAAAGGTCAAAAGTGAGTTACGAGTAGATTACATACCAACATAGCGTCAACATACAATTCTTAGATTACGTAAACCTTTATACATATGTTACGAATCAATTACATCATTCAATACAATACTGGCTCCTGCCATTGGTTTCGCAAAATAAAAAAAATATTCCCAAAGAACGTATTTTCGAGATAAAAAGTTGTCTACGTCCTTCTCCAAAGTGCAATCTATTTGTGTACCAAAAAAATTGGTTGTCTGTAAAGTCGGTTTACGGACGATAGTTTAACGTGCATCATCATAAAAAAACATTGATGAAAATGATCGTAATGTTACAATGAGCGTAACGTTACAATGATTCATCTTATTTCGTGCGTGCAGCCGGCGTTCATCGATTTATTAGACGTCACGTCAAAAATAATCAAAATTGGTGCAGCGGTTTATGCGTGAACTCGTAACAAACAAACACATGGATAGAGTTACGCATTTGTAATATAAGTATGGAACTATGTTTTAATTCGATATGCTCAACCATCTCTTGGCTATCGTAATAAAATACGAGTATCATCAGCAGAACGTACCACTGGTGGCTCTCAAATCGACATATTTACATCTCTGTTTGGCTACTGCCAATCCACCAGCTGAAATCCCCATTCATATTTGCAATACAGGTGTGTTTTCTCTATAGTGGTATGCGGTACAGAGAGTAAAGTCCCGCATACCTCCACTGAAAATGGGAGGATCCTTCGACCAGACGGTTGTTGTGTCTGGTAGGCAACTGCCTGATAGTTGATATTCGGACTGTTGTATATGTTCAAATCGCACGGAGAACTTTGCTTGCGCGATGCAGGATTTGGTCGTAGATGGCGTTGCGGTTCTTTTTGTTGCCGTACAAATTTCGCTTCTTAGTTTTTCATGTGGCGGCATTGATGCCGCTACATCTCCCCTCATCATTCTTATCTCAATATATTTGGGATAGTCGGCGCAGTAAGTCTTTTCCACCATACTCCTGCACCAATCTTTCTATTAATGTCTTTTACAAATTCCATCCATCGATCCTTTGGTCTTCCCACTCTTATGGCGAGTCAAATTCAAAACTTTCCTCAAGACATGGTCCTCATGCCTCTTACTTACGTGACTGACGTCCCCCACCTCACGTCAGGACTCCCTGGCAACAAACACATCTTTCTTTTCATCATTTGGCCTTCCCACTTAACTTACTTAACCCCACTTAATCCGATGCAGGGTGGCGGAATCGGCAGGTGCATTTGTGATCGCTCGCTGCACGCTAAAATCTTACTATAGTAGGCGCCAGATAATCGTGGAATAACGGTCATTGACCCACCTACAATAATTGACATTTTTAATTTGAAAAACGATTCATATTTAATTGTTCAGGTACCTATGAACAGTTATTAGGGAAAGGTCAATATACTTTATTCCACATTTATCTGGCGCCTACTATATGTACTATAATATTTAAATGTGAAAGTTTGGATGTTTGTTACTCATTCACGCCAGAACGGCTGCACGGTAGGGCTGTAACATTGAGAGAAAAAAATCGATTTTTCTCTTTTCAATAATAATCGATTTGGGAAAAGTCGTTTTTTTTTCTACAAATAATCCATTTTTATGGAAAAAATCGATTTTATTCCTATTATTTGGAAGAATGCCTGCTTTTCTTTCTTTTTTATTTTCTATCATTATTGATAATTCCCAAAAGTCATGAAAAAGCAAGAAATTCATCACTTATCGGTGATTTGAATTTTAATAATAATTTAATACTCTCGAGTTCTGTCCGGACTCATTCAGTTGCGGGTTGCCGATTGCGGACGAAAAAATAGCACTAAGGCTACTTTTATCCCGAAGCCGATGGCAGAAGCTACTTCTGAATATTTCTCGAGTCCCATTGTATTGTGGATTGGTTACAGACTTCATTGTTTTGTAAACACAAGAGAGCAGATGCTACCTTACACGTGTTATTGGACTTTTTCTCTCTCTTTTGTACTACAACAGTTTTTTTTATTTCTACCATCTGGTTGTAAGTTATAGTCAGGCTGGTTAAAATCAAAAGTCATTTATTCAAATTAGGCTGAGTGCCAGCACTTTATGAACGTCAAAGTTAAAAAATAAATAATAATAAAGACAGTCCCCCAAAACGCCCGCCCGTCACCACTTCCTAGTGTTAAGCTGGGAAGAAGAAGTGGCGCAACAAACTCCCCAGCAACACATCTGTTTGTTGAGTCAGAAGAAGTAGCATTTAGTCAAAGGTATGCAAAGTATTCTTACAAAAAAACAATACAACAAAGGTAACACGTAAAAACCTAAAACTAAAAAAGTTATGATAACAATTTTTTCGTGTTAGTTTAGTTGGTGTAATCCATAAAGGTTTGTTCTGTTCGTTAATAATTTATTAGCCCGATTACTCATGCTCAACTTTAGCTTCAATGTATCACCAATTAAACAGGAAAATTGCCGTAACTACCCCGATACACAAAGACATACTTACTTAGTCACACACAGTCTGGGTTTTTTCGCGTTAAATTAACCTTATAACCGTCGCCAGGGTCTATCTCTGTTGCGGAATTTGTTCGAAAGAGTCCGTGTTCCTCCTAAAGCCCTTTGCTTTCCAGGACCGTGGTGACTCTCGAACAAATTTCCCAACTTTAGAACAAATTCTGCAACATCTAAATGGGTCTGGAGATTTTGGCGTGAAAGCGTAACGCAAGAACAAACAAACTCTACTAAGACTTATAGAGGTATGCGGTACAGAGAGTAAGGTCCCGCACACCTCCACTGAAAATGGGAGGATCCTCCTGCCAGACGGTTGTTGTGTCTGGTGGGCAATTTCCCGATATTTGATATTCGGAATGTTGTATATGTTCAAATCGCACGGAGAACTTTGCTTGCGCGATGCAGGATTTCGTAGTTCGTCGTAGATGGCGCTGCGGTCCTTTCTTTTTTGTTGCCGTGCAGATTTCGCTTCTTAGTTTTCTTTTTCATGTGGCGGCATTGATACCGCTACAGACTAGGATTGTTATTAAGTAAAGCCATTATATATTTTGCCAATTCCTGAAGCTTCATACTTAACAATAAAACCAGCTATTTCAACGATTCCAGCTAGTTATCCGAGTGCCGCAATTCAGCACACAATCCGTATTCAAAACAGACGTAGCACGAATTAGTACGGAAATAGTTCAATCATGTTTTCAGCCTGATTCGTTCCGAGTTCACATACACGCGTGAGCGAAAGGGGTCACTCGCATGACGTCACGGTATAGGAAATAACACTGCAGCTGAATTACAGACAACCGCACGTTCTGGTAGCAATTTGACTTTGCCTGCGCCTTGTTTTGATAGGAGTAAGGGCGAGTTTTGCGATTCAAGAGTTCCTATGATGTGTTGCTGACAGTACTGGTTCACATGAACATTGGTTGGGGCATTGATTGACGTGTTAATTAGGTCATTATTGCTGTTAAAGTTTTGTTGTGTTGATAAATATATTTGTAGTTCTCCCGACCGATTTAGGCCATGGCCGCCAATCTCAACCGAGACTAGCCATCGGCGCGGGACATATTATTGTGCACAAGTGTGTACGCAAACACAGGTACACTCCCTCTTCTATCACTCTCATATTCCGATGGGACGGCAACCCGACACGACCGGAGAGAGATCTGGCGCAGGACCAACGACTTAACGTGCTTTCCGAGGCACGGGGGTGTCACACCACTAACTTCCAAACTCCGGCTATCACTGAGATATTCCTATTGGAAAAGCCCAATAACACTTTAAGCCCGACCTGAGAATCGAACCCAGGACTCCATGCTCGGCAGTCGCGCTTGCGACCGCGAGACCAACTGAACAGTTGCCAACAGGGATGTTGATAAATAATGAGCAGGGAAAGGGGAAGGGGGGGGACAGAAGAAACGATGAATGGATAATGTTAACGATGAAATAATGTTCAGATGAAGGAGGGGGATAAAGTGACGGGCTGACTAGAAACAAAGAGAAAAACATTTTGTGCCAATTTAACTCCAAGTACTAAATTTGAAGAAGAATTCTAGTTTCAGTCCCGCAACCCTGAGTTTCCATATAATTAAGTAATTAAGTAGTTTTTCACACGACGTTTTATGACGTTCATAATAATTTACGAAAACAATTGAGTTAATACCGTGTGACATGTGCTGCTGTGCCGAATTTCCTTCCGGTGACATTGTGTACTGTGGGAACTTCACTGCGAAGAGAACAGGTATATTCGCCAGTTGTCCTGTTGTAAATTAGTGGGGGTTGAGCGAGATTTGCCCCTAAAATGCCGCTTTGTCCAGAACTTTCCATAAAGTCTAAGTTACATTTTCCAAGTCTATTGGGGTATGGTTTCCGCACTTAGTCCTGATGTTGGACCATTGTGCGTGGGCCATGGCGGCCGTCATTTTAACCAGCCAACCTCCCTCCAGAAGCAGATCAGTCCTCCTGAAGAGTTCAGGATGTCTGTACCTCGATTCTTCTTCTTTGCCGTTACACTGTTGGATTACGGAAAATGCAAAACAAAATATAACCGTCCATTAGATGATTGTGGGTGAAGTCCCGGCCGTTGGTCCCGGCTATCATTTTTAGATCTTTGGCAGTCGTTACGGATAGTCAGAAGCCAGATAATCTGACACCAGTCTTGCCAAGGAGTACCGTGCTGCTCCACATTAAATACTAGTATTCAGCTGAATCCGATTTGACCCAATATAGTTGGGAGAAGGCTAGGTAGATGGGAGATGAGGTGAAGTCAAGTTGGAGCTTTGGAACATAGGCAAAAACCTTGAGCAAACACCAAATTCTGACAGCCTTTTTCACTCAACTGTTTTTTTAAAATACACCTCCTGACATTGATATACCTTCTGCTCAGTATTTCAAGCTCCTGACCTTGAATGAGATAAGAGCGCGCATGCGAACAAAACATCTTTTCATTCTCTTGTTTTCATTTTACTAAAATAAAATCTCGATGGCGAACGCGCCACGTGCACGAACCACGACCGGGCGCTAAATCGGGACCAAACCCGTCAATTACCTACCTCCATCATTATTTTCACTGAAGAAGTTGCTATTTGGTTTGGTAGTATCGGTTACTGACCTTTCCTTAAGACCTCCTCGTTGGAACAATATAATGTCTTCGGGAAGCTTAGATGAAGTGACCTTGATGTGAACACCCGGTCCATTCACACCGTGAAGACTAGTGGAATGCGCTTGAAATCAACTGTCATTTCCCCTTTGTATTGGATTGACAGCTCACTTCTTGTTTACTTTACCTTAACTTTTACGGTGAAATTCTTAAGCTGGGTACTGCCCGGTGTTACGGGCCGTAATGTAACATTCGCAGCGAGCATGTTTTGTTACGCCGTGTCCTAAAATCCGTGTAAAACAAAACACATGCACAGCACATTTTCGTGTTCGTTTCCACGTACTGACTGCACGAATGCTCGCTTTGTAACATGTTACATTACGCCCCATAACACCAGTCAGTACCCAACTTTACAGAATAGCACTACTGTCAATAGTGTCAATTCACCTAGGATAGATTTACCAAAGGATTGAAATTTCACAAGTTTACATAGATTCAGTGTTTTTCTGACACTTATTTTCGTAATTAGGAGAGATAATAGCCATTTCTAGAGTATTAGAGGAGAATGTTAAAAGAAGGGTGGTCGGCAGGTGTGGTAAATGTCGTTTGGAGGAATAGTTAAATAGAGATGAATGAGTTAGAATTTATTTGCTGAAGTATGTTGGGAGATGTTTAGTAAATAGTTCCATGTGTCACGCTCCGGATAGATCGCGGTATTGAAGTTTTTTTTTTTAAATAATACGTGACTTGATTAACAAAAGTGTCTATGGAGTTTCCTGCACTTTCTTCTCCATACAGATCTAGATTCATCTTTCTATCAGTCTGACTTCATGACAATTTGAGTTTAATCAAACTGGCTCTCAGTCTCAACTTCGAAGCAGTCATTTTACTTATGAACCTACAAATGTGACGCAAATCCTCTTTACAGACGTACACTATCTATTTATACTAATATAATAAAGTTGAAGAGTTTGTTTGTTTGAACGCGCTAATCTCTGGAACTACCAGTCGGATTTGGAAAATTCTCTTTGTATATGATAGCCACAATCATGATGAATGCTATAGGGTAACGGGAAATTCCTACGGGAACGGGAAAACACCGGAAATGCGCGTACAAAGTCGCGGGCAAAAGCTAATTTGAAATAAAAAACAGGTGCCAACAACGATAGCATCCATCTGACACATCATTTTAATCACCAATTAAAAAACCTCACTATTAGAAATACCCGCAAACTATTGTATCATGCTGTCGGTACATGACCATGACCCCATAGATTGGGTGGTCAGATAGGCTATCGGAAAGACCACCGATTGAGTCACCGCAGCAACTGAAGTGGCCACTAAAATAAATTATTTACTCATTCGTAAAATTGTTTTTTCGCGGTATTTGCAACCGATGTTTGAATCATTCTTCGTGCTTCTTAGTACGGTGTAAATGAATTTAAAAAAAATGCTTTTAGGAAACTTCGATAATTCCTATCTTCTCGACAGATCACTGATTTGAGATTGACTTGAAAAGGACATTGCAAGAATTTAGAACGTAATCCTTGAATTAAGCTTTCAGTTTTTATGCAGACCTTACATAGAATTGGCAGTTTGGACTACAGATTTGGCACAGTCAACTTTAAGAAGTAGCATGAGCGTACCTATATTTTTTACGTACAATGGAACACATTTTAAAAAGATCCTCATTAAAAAAAATCTTAATCATTTTGGATAGCTGGCCTTTCAGCCAGTGTTCAAGATTTCGGCAACATGTTTCTAAAATGCTTTTTTTTTCTTGTTTTCAGCTCCTTGGCCTAGCAGTCATAGGCATTGGAGTGGCCTTCCAGCTGAACTGGACCGTCGTAACTGAGGAGCTGAAGGCACACTTGACAGTCGCGCCCTGGATGTTCATCATCATAGGAGCTATCATGTTTGTGATAGCCTTCTTTGGTTGCTGCGGAGCTATACGGGAAAGCCACTGCATGGTTGTCACGGTATGTACAGAAAACTACTTAAAGTAACTAAATACAAAAATGAAAAAAAAAAGCCTTAAAAAAATTCTTACGTAGTCCTTATGCCTCTAGAGTTGTCGTAGCATATCGTAGAATTGGCCACTTCATGAAGTGGGTGGCCATTCATATTGGTCACTTTATGAAATTGCCACCTCAAACCTAACCTTCCTCGGTCATACTCGATCTACGATATGGCTCCGACAGAGAGATACATACAGTAGAGGCAGCGTATGGCTTATATACGTCACCGGAAAAAGGCAAACGCCGAAGATTGTAAAATACCGCGTGAAATTATAAACATTTTTTTTTTCTAACTTATTCACGGATATATTGGAAACTATTGTATTTTGATGGGATTTATTGTATACAAAACGATTTTTTCATAATATATGAGAAATTATAATATAATCAAGATTTATTACAATCTTCCGGAAAATTTTCCGGTGACATATGTATACACTGTTGAGAAACAGGCCTTCGTCTGAGCCTTGAGAGGGAGTAGGCTGTAAGTCACCACCAAAGAGATACAATCGATTAAAATTTGGGCCAGCTTGCCATAGCAAAAATGGTTCTCAGAGACATATACCTGTACTACAGGCATCTCTATTTTTTCCAAGAGGCATCCGTTCATCTGTTTGCTATGACGCTACGGAAAATTCGTACTCATTTGGAAAAACCTGTTGGTCTCTTAGTTAAACCAAGTCTTGTAGACTCCGCCACCATTTAAAATGGAACCTGTTTTTGACAATTTCATACTAGCGGAATGACGACATAGACAACCTAATCTAAACCGAAACACCATTTTAGTAAGACCGACGAATACATTGAATAGATTGGCTCAATTACAGGCCACATTTGGCAACAAGAACAATTCACAAAATATTCCAAATTGGTTGACAAACACAACTCCACACACATTGCTGTGTCATTACAAACTTGGAATGCTTGTTCTTCTTCGAAACACGCAATGGAATGTAAACTATGTCAGATATTCGTTTCGATTTCTCACTACCAAGAGTCACTAAGAACCAAGAGTCTGGTGTGTGTCTGAAGTACGGCGACGGAAGCAGTTGTATCATAACAAGACTTCAAACGACTGACACAGTTTCGCTTGTAATGCAATGAACTTACTTCTAATCTTTTTTCTGTATTCTATGGTTACTTGTGTCAATATTAGACCAGAGGGCTTAGTGCGAGTTTTTTAACGCACTCGATCGCGTTAAAGTAAACGTTCGCATACTTAAGTCAAATTGTAAGGAAAAAATCTGGTTTTTCGTGAGTGTCACAAGACGGCGCTTATTCGATTTCAATAGAAATTGACGTTTACGCTAACGCGATCGAGAACTTTTAAAAACTTGCGCTAAGGCCACTGATTAGGTTACAAGGTACTTTGATGTCATTATTACTAGTATTCATCATAATACTGGTAATAATGGTGTAGTAAGGTAACAAAGATACCGCTATGTTATGCCAGAGGGCGTACAAATGTTTGTATTAATAATAGACCAACAAATCAAGCCAAGTCAAGCATTAAAATAAAATCCCTGAACAATAAAAATCAATTATAAAGAAGTACATAAAACAAATAAATTAATAATACTTACATATCAATACAAATCAATGTCCAAGGCGCAGATCGAAGACAAATAATAAGACAATATCAATACGCAATAGGTACCTACTAATGTCAAATTACAATGCTGACATAATATAGGCAACTTTTTAGCGAAAATCTTTACAAATGCGAGCGAATCCGCGAGCAAATACTAGTTTGGAATAAAAGTAGCTATAAAAGACTAACATTTATTCTAACTAGTCATATTTGACATTCCAGTACGCGATCTTCCTGCTGGTGATAATCATCGTGCAAGTGGTGATAGCAGTGCTGATGTTCGTCTATGGAGACACCATCAAGACCAGCCTGGGCACGTCCGTGAACAAGCTGTTCGACGACAGAGCCAGCTATAACGTTGACAAGACCAAGGACGCCGTCATCGACAGTATTCAGACACAGGTAAATAAATCATTTTATATAGGTTGCTTTTTAGGATGACAAATCATCAAACGACTTCTCCCGCTGTGGGCGGAGCAGTAGGGACTCTCGGACTTACTGACTAAAACCCACCCGTGTTCTTTCAAATGCCCTTTGCGTTCCAGAGCCGCGATAACTCTTTTGAATAATTCCGCAACCCTGGCAGGATACACTTCGGAAACAGTGCTCCAGTTTCTTCCATACTATGCCAAATTAAGATGGTCACCCATCTACAGACCGACCTCGGAAAGTGTTGCTCAACCTTGAAGATCGATCCGTGTGGTTGTTATTATGTAGCCACGAGCTTCTCACTTCGCTGCATTCAATTACTGAACGTTTACTTCCGTCATTCCAGTTCTCCTGCTGCGGTAAGAATAGCTATAAGGACTACGTTGGAGTCACCCTCCCCAAGTCGTGCTGCAGCACCACCACCCTCGGCCTGTGCACCGGCATTGACGCTCACCACGGCTGCTACGAGGTCATCACCAAGCTCTACGAGGATTGGAACAAGCCCATCGCTGGAGTCGCCATTGGTGTTGCCTGTATTGAGGTGCGTATCTTTAGAACGATTTGATTAATGTTGCCAATTTTACCCGCAAATTTAAAAGAGCTGCGATTCCGATACGTAAGGGTCTGGGAAATGAACGTACGATATGAGCGTATATTTACGCCCCGTAACACCGTTCAGTACCCTATACATCTCAGTAGCCAAGATAGCGTATTTTGAAATTCAACTCCTAAGGTATTTCAATTGAGGTTTCTATGTTTGACAAAATCAATCCGTTGTCCAACCCAGGTATGGGTGATTCCGGGCAGAAATGGTACTGGTGATGCATTCCTATCAATGTCATTCAAGCTTCAAAAGAGCCTCGTGACACTGAAATGTGACATTGCCCAGATTCTAAGTTTGATGGGAGGTCCATCATCGATCGACTCAGTCGTCATTACTACGGAATAAAACCCGAGATTAATTAAAATAAAAATAAAA
Source organism: Mamestra configurata (assembly GCA_002192655.3). Classification (NCBI taxonomy): domain Eukaryota; kingdom Metazoa; phylum Arthropoda; class Insecta; order Lepidoptera; family Noctuidae; genus Mamestra; species Mamestra configurata. The sequence goes on along the minus strand of NDFZ01005495.1, from coordinate 388,384 downwards.
CAAGCTTTAACTGTCAATATGATGACTTGAAGTGGGAATATACTTAGGCGTAAAACTTAGTCATTAAATCAAAACTAAATTTTCGTTTTTTTTTTCATGTTTCAGGTGGTCGGGGCCCTGTTCTCTCTGTGTCTCGCCAATTCCATAAGAAATATGGACAGAAGGTCTCGCTACTAATATTTTGTACATTAAAACTGGTACCTATGAACACAATTTTTTTGGTTCTTTTTTACTTGTTAACCAATTTTGTGAGCGGACTGTACACTGCATGGCTGATTAACTTTTTTTTTTGGGACACAATGACAGCAAGCACAAATGCTACTTTTGACGTCCAATTTTAAATCGATTTCATTTTATTGACATACTATCTTTTCGAAGATTGCATTTTTTTTAATTTTTAATAAGATAAGTAATAAAATTATTCATTGACGCTTAAAGTAGCATAAAATTGATTCGCCTTTTGAATTTCACTTTAAATTGTGTTCGAAGGGTTTTGAATCTCAAATAAATTGTATGCCATATTATTTGCTTGATTAAATCAAGTGGTATTCATAATAAGGCAAGTTATGCGTTAACTTGAATGTGTTTGTCAAAATTACGCATCCTTTGGTACAAACCATTTGATTTAGGTATGTGCTTTTAGTTAACTTTGTAGCAATAACTAATTAACAATCAAAAAAGTATTGCTATTAAATCAAACTCAGGTACAACCGGTTTTAACTTCATTCTTATTTAAAAAGAGAGTTAAAATTAATAAGTCGGTATGCTTCTCTCTATCTAACACCATACGTATAAAAGAGACTAACTTATTTTCATGAACCGTGCGTAATTTTGACAAAAAGATTGACGTGTAGAAAAAAGTGCAACTGTACCTATATTTTAAAAAAAATAACGCTTATTGTATACGAAATATGCCTAACTAACATTTTTGTGCGCAATTAACACTTAATCTACTCGTAACTGAAACATTTTATCAAGTTGTTTAAGTATATTTATTTAATAAATTCCTTTCTTTACGAATAATATGCAGCCGGTCGATTCTGTAAACATGTCGAAGTGAAGGCTTGGGTGAAGTGATCACGAGGTGAGCTGTCAAGCCATATAATCAAGATGTCACGCAATCACGAAGTGAGCTCTCATTTCATCGTGATTATGTGGCACTTCACCCAGGCCTTCACTTCGACATGATTACAGAATCGACCGGCAGTAATAGTCAGAGGCCGTACTAAAAGCTGGAGACATCAATGTTCTGTTGCAAAAGAGAGTTGCCACTATTCGTTCGGCAGTGCGTTTCAGCAGGTCGATTCTGTAAACATGGCGAAGTGAAAGCTTTGCTGAAGTGACCTGTCAATCCATGTAATGGAATGACAGTTCACTTCGTGATCACTTCACCGACACCGTGAGCCTTCACTTCGACATGTTTACAGAATCGACCAGCTTTAAACATGTTGAAGTGAAACTTAGGTAAAGTGAACGGCAAAAGAGCTGTCAAACCATACAAACAAGATGGAATGAAAGCTCACGTGTCGTTCACTTCGCCAAACTGTACACGGTGAGATGTCGACAGAATAGACCAGCTGTAGCATATTACCGTGTAAACTTAGGTGAAATGAACACGAAGTGTCAATCCATACGAACAAGGTGTAATGATAGTTTATTTTAAGTTCAAGTAAACTATCATTCCATTTAGTTTACACGGTGAGATGTCGAAAGAAAAGATCGGCTGTATAGCTCCATCTCTTTTTCGCAATAGAACATTGTCACCTACCACCTTATTTGCACGGCCCCAGGCTAAGGAAGTAATCGTATTCAGCCTACCGTGCCATGACGTCATTCGAAGGCTTTCAGACAAAGAAAATTCTCACTAGCTTTTTTTGCAGAAGGTTTTTTTTACTAAGAACAGGTCATTGACATAAGCCATAACATTAGGTTGAAAAGTTAATAATGTACCAGCTTTTTAAGGTTAACTAGCTAAGTATTGCGCTATCCGTCGATTCGAATCAAATACTTTACATTGCTAATAAAATAACGCTGCATTTCACAAGGGGAAAAACCGAAAATAAAAATTCATAGCATCTTTTTTTCCAAATATTAATTACCTACTAAATTAAAAAGAATGCTTCATACATATTTTGGGTATCGGGCTCTTTATGATTAAATTATAAAATAATGTATGATAAATAATCATACTTATTATTTATATCATTCATTTATTCAATATTAAATAAAGAATCTCTTCTAGATGTTAAAACTTACTAAATAATATTTATCTCTATTTAAACGCTTCGATTTAAGGAATCTCCATTTATTTTTATATGTAATAAACATTTAGAATCTTGCTACGTGATATTGTATTTTCGTAAAAACTTGTTAAGAAATCTTTAGGTACATAACGTAAGTTACTAGAAAAAAAAGACAATGTTACTACTGTCGACTGTTTTAAGTTTTGATTCGATTATTATCTTATATTTGTGAACGATTTAGGAGTGTTATAATTATTTTGTTAGATATTTATTGAAAAAAATGCACAGACTACGTGTTAAACAGTAAATTTCGTAATATGTTTGTGCCAAATTAAAAAGACCCATGCAAAGGCATATTTAATTATTCGATTTTTCTTAAATGTGGAGGACGGGAATGACAAGATGGAAGAGTAGTGCCTTGCACTGATTGATTTGATAGAATTTTGTAATCAATAAAGAATGTGTGTAATAAATAATACTGTTTGTTTTACTAATCGCACCGTAATTTTAAGTCTATATCTACAACTTGTAACTGTATTAACGCAAAACATGCAAAAATCACTGTGCTTATCATTATGAACAACTTTTATTATGGGACCAACAGAGATCTCGTAAATAAATCTGTAGTTCGCAGGTATGCTGGAAGAGATTTCTTTAGAAATAATCACCTTTGTACCTATTTTTCTGTTCCCTTCTTCTTATATATTTGTTAAATGTACATTAACTGGTAAATTAAATAAATACATTTTCTTGAGTTTTTCAATCAAAAATGTTTGAGGTTTTTTTTTTTGGTATTTCAGGGTTGGTCCCATAGTAAAACTTGTTCATAATGATGACTACAATGATCCCTTTGCAGGTTTTACTTTATTTCTGTTACACCCTGTATAAGCTACCAAGCCCGAAGCTATACATATTGCACAAAATAAAATGTAGATACTTACTTTTATTTTTTGGAATTGTTTGGCCATAGCATGATACCTAGGTAAGTCACGTTTTGTGTAAATAAAAATACTAATCTGCATGTTTGTGGTTGTTTTTAAGTACTTTTTGCTGTAACTGTACTTGTTGTTGTGGGAATAAGCAAATGAATTATTTTAAACCACAAAACTGAATAATTTTTACTTGCTTTGAAGGATTTAGATTATTCATTCAACAGGATTTAATTTTATTCCTGTAATAGATGTTTGTAGTAATATTGTTGTAAATTATTTTGTACTAATTATTTTTGGTTCGCATGGGAGGGTTAAATTTTTAAGCAATAGATATTTTGTATAATATTTATGTTTGTACCTATAATACATTTGTGTTTAATTTTCTACGGTACCAGTGTTCTTAGATAAAATCGTATTGTATTTAAATGTATTTTCTCCACAGAAGTCCAAAATACTGATGATTTATTTTGATAATTTCAGGTATGCCTAAAACGAAGACATCACGAAATTAACATTCGAATAAGAACAATAAAAATCAACGACAGATACAAAAACATAAGTTACTTATGTACAAGTTAAGTTAAGGTTAGCTCGGTCTAGCGCAACTCCCACCTTTTCAAAAATACAACCTGGGACAAGTTTACTTTTGTTTTAAGTTCTAGGAAAAAATTTTTTTTTAAAAAAATAACTGTTTTCTCATTCATTTCTTTTTTTTTTCAAATTCTTATTTCAAATTCTTTTGACGTTAACAACAACAAATACTAGGTACGTGATGATATCATCACATCATCATTTTAAACTTTGACTGGCCCTGGCCTTTGGGTAATACCTACATATATTAATCGACTACCTATCTACGTAAAACGCTTTATAATTTGTTACATACATATCTACTTATAAACAAGAGTAAACATTTCCAGGTCAAGTTATCTCATTAAGACGGTACGTTGTTGTATTTTCTCTGTATCTTCAAGCGTCAATAGAACTTGACGCCTCGTCGATGTCAAGACGCGCTGTACCTTACCATTATAAGTAGTTATTACCTATTCATTTTCTTTTGTTGCACCATTTTATAATATAAAGTTTAGGTACCGTTAAGTTAGTTAAGCGACTGTTTGTAATGTTGATAAACAATATAAATTACTTATATATAAAAATTAAAGTATTTTCATAAATCGGCGTTAATAAATTCTAAGTAGGTACGTCCATTTTTACAAAATAATATTAAAGTGTTAAAAATTGATATTTATGCATTTCTATTACAAATTATTATGTGATTAATTACTCGTTTCACACGTGTAAATAGTAAATGATCGGGAGCAAATGTCTGTTTATTGTATTTTGAATCTCTTTATGTGCATTTCTGATGAAACTGCTTTTGTGGATGAATTATATTGTATTGTATGGAATAAATAAATTTTCTACTTCAACATTCTTATTGTTTTATTTCGGATGGTAGATGCTTTCGTGTGAAATTGGGTAGGTACTTCTAGAGTTACCTACCTATAATCTCCACATTAGAGAGGCAAGTTTGAATGGCTTTTGAATAAAACCCTAACATGGATGACATGGATCCGCCAGTTAAGCTATTTCCGCCAGGACGCCAGGATGTCTTGGGAGAAAATATAAAACGGCTAGCATAAAAAATATGAAAAAACCCTTATGTATGCAATGGTCTGATGGTAGGTATACCTAAGTGTAATACTATTTTCATACTTCGGTTCATACCACAGAGTACTTTTATATTGGTTCATACCCCGAACTACAGAGGTAAGCTACGCCAGCGATACAAACGATGCGAACGAAATATCCGACGATGCGACGAAGTAACATGTTAAAAAAATATTATTTGTTCGGAGAACCCTTTGCTCGCGAGTCCAACTCACACTTGACCAGTTTTTTAATAGGTTTTTCTGTAATGTATAGGTACAGGTATATAGGTAAATATTACCTATCTGTATTTAAAAAAAAAAAATACGATGATGTGTGAGCCCTTTGATTTGGAATGACACACCGTCACACAGTACCTACGTATCTATAGATGGAAGATCTTTTTTTTTAAATTCTTATTTTCCCTCCAAAAAGTTAACCCATTTTCAAATTTCATTTATTCTCGTTACGCGTCCGTATGTGATGTGACAGACTGACAGACAACCGAGGGAACCCTAAGGTATAGGAATACCTAAGGGTTACATTTTTCCATACAGAGGTTCGGTACCTACCCTAAAAATATTTTAGCTGCACGTAGTCTGATGTATGGAGCCGATTAAGGGCCATCGTTCCATTGTGCCTGGCATTGCCGAGTAGGTAGGTACAGTGATGGTTCTCATCGACTTAATTTTCAGCTGGCTGTAACGCCCGCCACCGCTAGAACAACGAGGCAGTTAAAAACCTCTCGGCGAAGTATAGGAACTATAGTCCTCTGCCGAACCTTTCGAGCACTAGAGGCGTGATGTTAAGTTCATACTTAATAACATGCTCATTCTTAGCCAAGTTTCTTACTATAGGTTATAATTATAACATTTCTATTGGCTAAATACCTAGTATGAAACAAAGTCTCTGCCTGCCTCTGTCTGGTTCTCAGCCCACCTCTTGTAAACCACGCAATGGGATGATGGGATACCAGAGGCGGATAATGTGGTGTCACACCCACAAGTGAATCCTCCTCCCCCCCCAAATAATAATGGCTTGCGCCTATCGTTCTGGCGATGGTAATCGCAAGCCATTTTTCGGGAGGGTGTGTTCCATTTGTGCTGCAGGTTTGATTTTTCAGGAATGTTCTTACATCTCAGTCATCTCACTAACAAACAAAATCTCGAAAATTTGTGCACCTCGCCTCGAATGGTTTTGATTTCATCATTATCTAAACTCAAATAGAATTTACTTTGTTGAAAAAGTTTTTTTTCTTTTGATCATTCATACATTAGAAAATATAAGTCACTTTGTTGAGTTATTATAATGAAAATCTCAAGAACTAAGAGAGTGCAGAATGCAAGATTGAGCGAAGCAAGCTCAACAATTTTTCATATCGGTAGTGGGGTGCAAAAATTGTTGAGCGTGTTTTTGAAAGAAAAATTTTGCACCTCACAGGTTTTCTTTTCTTTTGATCAAATGATCATTCATACTTAACTTTATTGACTGATGCAAAGAGCTCATTGACTAAGGCACGTACCTATTTAACTCGGCGACAAATTCATCTGAATTTGGGATAATAAAAATAATTAAAGCCAGTAGCAAAAATAGTAGATTGGCAGCTATAGCGACGGATAAGTTCTTAGCTTTGTTTTAATTTGAACTGGCATCGAGGTTTGCAAAAGAGGAAATCTCAACGCCGACGATCAGCGAGAAGAGAGTATGTAGTTCCCATAGTTTGTCGCTCGGCTATGAGTGAGCCTTCTCACTCCGGCCGAGATACATTCCTGCGTAAACCTGCACGCGCTACGAAGCGCTGAATTCATAATAATATGTTAGCTAGCACTCAGATCCGAACTATAGGCAGAAAAGATCGCTGGTTGGTCTCGCGGCGTGAGTTCTGACCACCAAGCGAGCATCGCTGAGCGAGTATTATCTTTAATAGCTCTTGTCGCTGCGACAAACAGGTGCTAAGAGAGTTCTCGTCGGCAGTGCGAACAGCCAGCCATCGACTGTAAAATAATGTATATGTCTCTTTTACTCATACGGGATTTATATCTTTTGTCCGTTTCCTCAGCGAGAAAATAGTCAATAGCTAATCGTATTGAACACTAAACTCTGTTGGTAATACCACCGAGAATATCATTCCATGAAACAAACAAAGATTCTGATTGGTGCACGTCATTACTTTGATAATGATGTCCAATGTCGACTCTGTGGAACAATTTCCTGAAAAAATCTAGAACACACTTTTGACATTGACATTACTCTAGCTGCATTGATTTGTCTGTGTAGTTGTCAATGTCAAATCAGTCCGGAATCATGAAAAGTGCGAACGCTTATTTGAGCACGTCCTACCTTTTCGTCTTCGGTGTGTTTAATTCCACTTTCACCTCTTCGTGAATACTCATTAACATCAGTTTCAAATGTGCTGTGATAGAACACGGTCGTCTACTTACAATATTTATTAGAAATACTCATGCCATGGCGAAAGTCGCTACCGAAATGGCATACAAAAATTATTGTGTAGTGTTTATAATATTCGCTTTAGTGATAGTCCAAGCGGTCGGTTACGACACGGAGCTGTATGAAACAAAGCCTTGCGACAGCAATGCATGCTTTGACGAACTCCACGGGTCTTTAGGCGACTGTTCGTGCAATGTTGACACCATCGATTACTTCAATAACGTGAAGGTTTATCCGCGCCTCCAGAGTTTAATAAGGAAGGACTACTTTCGTTTTTACAAAGTGAATTTGAAGAAGGAATGTCCATTCTGGGCGGACGACAGCAAATGTGCGATGAGGTACTGTCATATTAAGACCTGTTCTAAGGAGAGTGTGCCTGGTGTAGAGAACGGATATGAGAATGATCACATAGATGAGACTCCGGCGACCAAGTACACGAAGGAGGCGCAGGAACACTGTGACACGGATTCTGACCATGATCATGACCTGGGATACCTTAATATGACCATCAGTGCAGCCAGTCAACATGAAATAGCAAAATGGAAGGCTCATGATGATGCCCTTGAGAATTTCTGTGGATATGATGATAAGGATGTTGATGCAGAATATGTAGACTTGTTACTGAACCCCGAAAGATTTACTGGTTACAAAGGACCTTCAGCTAACAGAATCTGGAAAAGTATTTATCAGGAAAATTGCTTCCGGCCCAAACCAAATCCTTATGGGTCTTTCCCATTTGTGATGACTTCAGATCTAGGCAACATGTGCTTAGAGAAGAGGGTGTTCTACAGAGCTGTGTCAGGTTTGCACACCAGTATTAATGTACACTTATGTTCAAAATATTTGCTGTTTGAGAAAGGAGCCGGATTCACCTCTGACGGTGAGTGGGGGCCAAATCTAGAAGAGTTCCAACGTCGTTTTGATCCATCTCAGACATTTGGTGAAGGACCCAATTGGTTGAAGAATCTATATTTTGTTTATTTATTGGAAATGAGAGCTTTGGCTAAGGCTGGTCCTTATTTGGAGAGAGAAGAGTATTACACTGGTAATCCTACAGAGGATGAGGAAACAAGGCAGGCAATTCATAACATGTTAAGTGTCATCTACTCCTTCCCGGACCACTTCAATGAGTCCTCAATGTTCAACGGAGGCAGCCAAGCGGCAAAACTGAAGGTCGAGTTCCGAGAGCACTTCCGAAACATTTCAAGGATAATGGATTGCGTTGGTTGCGACAAATGCAAGTTGTGGGGGAAGCTGCAAACGCAGGGTTTGGGAACTGCATTAAAGATATTGTTTTCGAGCAAATGGAATAGTCCTGAGAGTGATGAAAACCAAGGCAAGTTGACCGTGAGGCACAAATCCCATGAAAGGCTGCAGAGGACAGAGGTTGTGGCACTCTTCAATGCTTTCTCCAGACTCTCGGAGAGTATACGGCAGTTGGAACAGTTCAGAGTTATGCTTAGGTAAGATTTATATTCTTTGCTCCTCTAGTTGTATATTTTGGTGATGGATTGACCATTTTATTTTTAAATAATTATCCTTCTAAGCACTGTTCCATTTTTGATGTCATTTTTCAAATGTGTTTTTTTAAATGGAATCCAGTTGGAATTTGAAGGATATTTATTTATTTAATTAGTTGATGTTATAAAAGAACTTTCTAGACCTAAATGCATTTAATTACAGGAGATGATAAGAGATAACACCAACAAAGCCTAGAATCAGGTTATTTATTAAATAACACATCTTAAGGAAACCAAAATTATAAAAATAAATCATAAGACAAAATGTGCTTACAATAACATATGTTTTTATCCTGTAGTTAAGTTCATTTATAAAATGATCTGCATGTCCTATAATAATGATCTAATCTATTTTTTAATGCTTTTAGTTCTCCTAAATACTGTTGTAAGTAGAACTTTTCGGTTTTGGTTGATGTGTGTGTGTTTGTGTGTGTGTGTGTATGATTTTTTTGTGTTTTTCTGATATGGGTAATTATAAGAGTAACCAGGGTAAGGATTGGGTAATAGGTATATATTTTAATAAATAATGTGTAATAAAATAATTTATTTTAATAAATAATTATTTTATTTAACAGTGTATAGGTAATAATGGTAGGCTCGATTTCATTTTTCATATTGTGTAAGTAAAAGTAACTAAGTATGATCAATTGATCAATATTATAAAAGTGAAACATTAAAATGTCATTAGGTTGTGAACCAAATGACATTTTTATTGAGCTAATGGTAACTAGAATTATTTAAGTATACTGTATAATTGAATAGGAAGATAGGTTTGTTTCTATCTTTTTTGAAAACTGTGATTTATATTGTAACTTTACTTTTAATGAAAGTAACTAATTGTACAGAAGTAATCTTCCGCTGTGATTTATACTGTACCCTTTTTTTTTTTTAAATGTACTGGCCTATGTTATTGGGTTGTTCATCTTTAAAAAACTAAAGTAGGTAGTGCCGTTTCTCAACAGGTAACACTATAAATACAGCTAAACAATTCCTGAATTTCTGAGTATAGACAAACTAATAAAACTTAAAAAACAAAAGAACATCTGTTACAATAAAATAATAAACCGGGCATGCCATGCAATTAACCTAATAATTTATTCAAAGGTGTCAATGCACCTAAATTATTATTATGAATATCTACCTACTTTACAGTACAGGCGGAAGGCATAACTTAGTAATCTAAAAATGGCAAAATATAACAAGGAAAAGACACGTATGTGTATTCAAATATCAAAAGAGAAAACAACAGCAAGCTATAATCAACATTGTCTTCTCAACCTTAAAGTTCAAAGTTGATTACTTGTTGTACGTAACTGTCTTGAAATATAATGTGGCCTATACATTTTCCTTTATCTCATTGTGACGTAAAAAGAGATTTTGCAAGTATTATATAAGTTTAGTAGTGTCATCTGCCATAAGTGGAACATATTTAAGTATCTAATATTTTAACGGACGCAATTTCTGTTGTTTTTTTTTTTAAATCATGTTATTATACTGCCTGGTAGTAACAGCTGATCCCAGTGAACAAATAAAACAACTCATTATGCATGCTGAATGAATTATTTCAAATGGAATACTGAACATTTTGTCCTTAAGAAAATCTTTTCTAATTTTTTACAAAAAAATTCGAATGGTTTTTTATTCAAATGTTTATGCCTATGTCCCATCTTATTAAAACATTTAAAAAGTCAAAGTCAACATCTCAAATATACTATTTGCCCAATTGTTTAGCAACTATTTTATATCATTTTATCACCTTCGTTTATATCAGCCTTTCATATAGCCATTTCTGTTGTACTAATAAGCATTGTTTGGCTTTTTATTGCATAATTCGAATTTTACCATATGTTACAGAGACATAACACACACATATGTTCTGTCATTCTGTCAGTCTATCTAATACGTAGGTACTTTCACTTTTGCCACTTCTGTGTCAGGCCATTTATAACTTAAAAAAGATACCAACATGAGACAGTACCGCACTTCTTATAGCTGTCACCAGAAAATTGCAAACCGTAAGATTGTAAAATATCGCATGAAATAGTACTTAAACATTTTTTTCTTAATAAATACGAATATATTGGAAACTATTGAATTTTGATGGGATTTATTGTACACAAAACGATTTTTTCATAATATGTCGAGAAATTTTAATCGAATAAAGATTTATTACAATCTTGAGGAGTTTGCAATTTTTCGGAACGCAACAGATGTTGCTAGATTTTATCAGTATAGGAAAATACGACAAACGAGGAAAGTAAGTGCATAATTTGCACCCGTGCGAAGCTCAAGAAATAAGAAAACTCTGATTTTTAAAATATATAATACCGATTATTTTACCAAAAGTACCTATACAAAATAAATAATGTATTTCATAAATCAACTTTTGCACTACTTACTATGACTATGTAACATTTAATTGCATAAATATTTTTAAATGGCTCCGTTCACACGAACTTGCTTAATAAGCAAGTTATCCATCGTAACTCATTTACGGCGATCGTATAACGTTTGTACAGGAATGTAAAATATTATAGACTTTCACGGGTTATTGAACTCATTTTATTTATGTGTATACACCGTAGGGTAGGTAATACCATCAGTTCCCTGCAATTTGGAAAATCTAATTAATCAGCAAATTTGATTTATCATATTCTAATTTGTATAATACGTCGAAAAGCGAGAACTTTTACAAGACTCGTTAGCAAAAAAGAGGTTTTTTGCTAACGTATCTTAAAACCCATAAGTATGGACAAGTATAGTTCTACAGCTACACATACGGCATAAAACAAAAGTAACAATAATTGCACGTTATAAGTACATTCAACATTTTTTCATGTGTAATTGTGCGCTGGGTTTGCATTTCCTATTATTCAGTGCTCTTGAAGTAAGAAAATCAACCTTGACCTACTCTTTTCCGCTGGTAGGGAGTAGAATCCGCCCATATCGAAAGAAAAACGTATAAGAAGAGGCCATAGAAACAAACTAATAATCTCGAAAATAAACCTACCAACCCAAAATTACCGTTTGGAACAAGTTAATTTGTATCTGACCGTTTACGGTCTAAAAGCCACATAATATCAATGCCAAAAAAAGAAATCGCAATTCAAAAAAGGAACTCATAGACAACATTTTTTGGCCAACAAGATGGGCCACGTCGTCCCAGGCACGTAGGTCGTGAGTAGGAGGTAAACGTCTCTTCGTCATCTACCGAAATGTGGTGTAATTCCCAGTCGGCCGGTGACACCGATTTCAGTGTTTGTTTCATACTACTGACGTGGCCTTTTGTAATTTTAGCAAAACATCTTGCGGTGTATAAATACACAGAGATAAGTACTGATAAATTGACCGATTGCCAGGGGTTTTTCGTTTTGATAACATCGCTGTTTGTTGGGTGATGTCAATTTGTTTTACAAATTGACTTCTCTTGTTAAAAGAAAAATAAAGTAGGCATTCAAGGATTGAATAATCTGCTTCGTATATTTAGAGCACTCCAAAATTAGTATTGTAGCCCGGTAGATGGCAAATCCAAATCCCTTGTCTGGCCCAGTTAAGGTTCTCGAAGGTTCATCCTAAAGGACAAACCCTAAACGAAATAAAGCAGTTTGTTCAAGACTAAAACCAGAACCAAAACATTTCGTTTTGTTTAGGTTTGTGTGGATAACTCTATTTTCCTGATTGAATAAAATCAGACTGGTTTGGGTTTATGAATGGGAGGAGCTCGTGGCTAAATAATAACAGCCGCACGGGTCGATCTTCAAGGTTAAGCAACGCTTGCCGAGGTTGGTCTGTGGATCTTAAATATATATAAATATAACATACCGAGACTCCTCCGTGCCTCGGAAAGCACGTCAAGCCGTTGGTCCCGGCTGTCATTTGTAGATCTTTGGCAGTCGTTACGGATAGTCAGAAGCCAAATAATCTGACACCAGTCTTGCCAAGGAGTACCGTGTTACGCAGTTAATGGGTTGTGGAGGTTTGGTAAGCAGCCTCTCCACGTATAATACTGGTATTCAGCTGAATCCGGTTTGACTGGAAGCCGACCCTAATATAGTTGGGAAAAGGCTCGGCAGATGATGGTTTGGGTTTATGAAGGATAATCCTCCTAATATATAAAATTCTTCCGTTACTGACTGACTGACTGACAGACAACGCACAGCCGAAAGTACTGTTCGTAAAAAGCTGAAATTTGGCATTAGCTTTCCTACACCATGAATAGGCGCAATAAAGATTTTCCGTAATTCCTACGGGAACGGGAAAAAACGGGAATGCGCGTACGAAGTTGCGGGCAAAAGCTATAGTTATATATAATACTATCAAATTTTTTTCGGATTCAAATGTGAGGGGGTGAAATTTTCCCTCAGTCCGTGGATGAGTGATCATCCGATACATTCAGACTCCTCCGTGCCTCGGAAAGCCCGCAAAGGTTTTGGAGCCGGCTGTCATTTGAAGATGAGACTTTGACAGTCGTTCCAGATTTTCAGAAGCCAGAAAATCTGACACCACTCGTGCACTCTTACGAATGGGTATCGTGTTAGTTACGGGGTTGTGGAGGTCAGATGGGTAGTCTTCAAGGTTAAGCAACACTGGCCAAGGTCGGTCTGTGGATGGGTGACCATCTTAACATACCGAGACTCCTCCGTGCCTCGGAAAGTACGTTAAGCCGTTGGTTCCGGTTGTCATTTGTTGATCTTTGGCAGTCGTTACGGATTGTCAGAAGCCAGAAAATCTGACTAGTCTTGCCAAGAACTACCGTGTCACCCAGTTAATGGATTGTGGAGGTCTGGTAGGCAGCCGCTCAACGTAAAATACTGGTATTTAGCTGCATCCGGTAAGACTGAACGCTGACCCCAATTTAGTTGGGAATAGGCTAGGCCGATTCAATATTCAAGGCGTATGGACATGTTTATTCTAGATAAATGGATTCATTCCTCATTTATTAATGAGTCATGTGTGACCGAGACTTTGTTTTGTTTGGTTTACGATTTTGGCTAACCATAGCTGGAAAAATAAACATATTATCCTCGTTCAAGTTGGCAATACAAATAAATGATTTATCGGTCGGGTTTTTGGCAGAAGTTCAGTTACGTTTTTTTATCATACTTGACAGTCTGTTTGAAAAAGATTTTTCTTACTTAATTACCGAGCTATTACACAATACCATAGTTCTTTAATTTATCTCTTCTTTAATCTCTTCTCTATCTCTAAATAATACAAAATGAAGTCGCTCCGTCTGTTTCTTTCTTACGGTCGCGGTTTTTACTACCAGAAGCGATAAACATAAACGAGAAATGTTGTCCCAGTAATAACCCTCCCCGACCTTTGATTACCGAGCCAGCCCGCGTCGCTGAGCCAGTAGTTCTAAATCCCCCAAATAATAATGATATGACCCAGCCTGTCCCTTGCTGTCCTCCCGAAATGACGCCGCTAAGCCGAGGTCCATATCCCGCAGGGGATGCCCTAGCGAGCGGTCTTTTAGTATAATTTAGCTAGTTTGTAAGCCCTGGCTGGGGGCCTTAAATTCATTTGAGGCCACCACAGGATAGTCCGGTTAAGCAGTAACCAGCCTTAGTGTGCTGAACTGCGAGTGGTCATCGTCAAAAAAAAAAAAAAGAGAAATGTTGTGTCTATAATTTGCACCCGTGCGAAGCCGAGGCGCGTCGATAGTATTAAAATGATCAAGTTGCAAATGAGGCACAATGTGGTCACAATCTATTCGTACTGTTGCGATATTCCTGAGATGCTTCTAGAGATTATGTGAATAATGAGATATAAGTCAAAATTGTTCTACGAACTGCCCGCAATTGAAATACTGGTTTCTATATGAGCACTAGTAAAGCCCTACTTTAGCATGGCAATCTTTGGCAATAAAGTATTTTTTTACGTTCATAGCTTAAAATTCTCAATAGGGTATTTGACTAAAAAAATCTAATTAGTCCGTCAGATAGATTTCCAAAAAATATTGGACACGTATTTTTTCTTTTGTCACGTAAACAAAAAATGAAGACGATACGATCCGTTGAAAACTCGTGTGACGTCACTTACCAGTACACTTTTGCTTGAAATTGACGTTACAAGCCCCCACTCCTTGTCTTTGATGCGTTTTATCTTCGTATTTTTTAATGACTTGATAAAAAAAAAATACGTATCCAATATTTTTCGATGATCTATCTGACGGACTAAATAGAATCATATTTTTTAACCCAGGCCATATTCCTATTGAGAATCGAGGTTATAATATGTAGTATCAAAGGTTTGAAATCTTTCAAATGTCTACGTGAATAAAACCTACTTTACTCTTGGCTGTTGTTTGATCGGGTGTTTCAATAACATGTAGTTAGCATATGCATAGTTTGCGAGCTCATAATTTTCCTCATTGCGCTATTTGAAGCACTTGTTTTTATTGCACCTTAGTTTCTTGCTTTGAATCCTGAAAGGTATTTAGATATGTTACGTCCAATATTTATCCTGTTAACGGGTTGTGGAGGTCTGGTAGGCAGCCGCTCCACGTAAAATACAGGTATTCAGCTAAATCCGGTTTGACTGGAACACCCACTGTTCGACCCCAATAAAATTGGGAAAAGGCTTGGCAGATGATGATGTCCAATACTTATTATATCCTCGTATGAAACACCAAAAAAGAGCATGAAGTATTCCTTTAGCACTCGTACGCTGTTATTTTCCGTTTAATTTCATTGCGGGATCAAAGACAGTTGAATCGTTTCTCCGGGTCTTTTAGCTTCACTGACTCAGCGTTCTTCTGGTGGACGCCACAGTTGGTTCTGGCTCTCAAGAGTTGCAGTGATTGGCAATAGTGCGGCGGGCTTATCCCGTCATTTAACAGCACGTTCAAAAAAGTTTCCTAATTAATAAATGCAAACACAGAGTTAATGAATTTAATATTTGAGTATTGCATTGAGAATTTTGACGTCTTCTGATATGGTTTACACCATAGAAATGTAAAAAAACTTCTTTCTTGTATCTATGGTTTACATCGTCTTATGACCTCTCAATTCGTTTCGCTCTTACGGTTCCAATTTCTCTTATAATCGAATAGCTTTTGACAGTTACTTTGCCCGTATGAAAATCATCGCAAGGGAATTTAGTACCGGATTACAAAGTATCCTATGTCTTCAAACAGGTCATAGACTATCCGTATGCCAAGTTTCATACAAATCAGTTCAGGCGTGGTTGATAATAATAAAAATACAGATTTTCACGTTATATTAGGAGGAAGGAAAGGCAGTAGGATGATTTCAATAATTATCCTCGTCTGAAACACTAACATAGAGCCCAAAGTATACGTTTATTTTATATTTTGCACATTCATGAAATTTCTTTAACACCTACCCACAGAGTTCGTGAATTTCATACTTTGTTGGGTATTGCAGTCTCCATCAAGTAAAAGTACCGACTTTAACTTATTTTATTGATATTTATATTGGGTGTAATGCTGATAAGAGAAAATTGTTATAAAATCGATATAAAACACTACCTACCTAGAACAAGTTGGTCTAAAATTAAGCGTATCCTTTCTTTTTAGAGCTATCAATTTATAATAGCTCAAATAATAAAGCTGAAGAGTTTGTTTGTTTGTTTGAACGCGCTAATCTCTGGAACTACCAGTCAGATTTGAAAAAAAAAAAAAATTATGATGCCACATTCATGAGGCTATAGGCTATACGGGAACGGGGAAAAACGGGATATGCGCGTACTAAGTCGCGGGCAAAAGCTACTCACTTATATAATAATGAGTAGCTTGTGGCCGCAACTTCGTTCGCGCCGTCATAGCCGTGTCGTAGAATTCGCCATTTCATACCATGACGGTTGACCACTTGATGAAGTGGCCACCTTAAATGAAGTGGCCACTTCATAAAATGGTCGTCGTATTGACCGGCTATGGCTACGACCGACATAAATCAAGCTAATAAAATATCGTAATTTTAAACTTCAATATGTTAATCAGGTGATTTGAACACTTATCAGAATTATATAGTTTACGTGTACGTAATGATAAGGCAGTAATTGCATGCCGAATGGGCGGAAACCAGATAAGTGGAATAGTGGTTAAGTGCACATGTAGCGTGTCAACGCTTATCCACTAACGTCAAAAGTGTGTCCTCGCCATAGGATACTGAAAAATTGGGTTACATTTAAATAGATAAATATATTAAAAAATTTAGGTTCGCTTTTTAATGGCAAAAGACTGATAGCTAAGTGTTACAAGCACTTTAGTAATGTCAGTTAAAAACTATATAATAAATTACCAGATGCAATTAAAAACGAACAAAAATTTAATATATTTATAAATAAACTAAAAAAAATCCTTATCCATAAATGCTATTATAATATTAATGAATATTTTAATGATAAAATAAAAATTAATACCAAAAATAATAAATAAAACCAAAGTCGAACTGAGTAGTAGAAAAATATTTATATTTTAATTTTTTTCGTATAATAATTATACCTATAATGATAGCCCTCTTCCTCTATCCTAACTTGCTGTGCCCGACAGGGTCCACAATGATCTAAAATTATGTATATTTTATATGTAGGTACCTACCACCTAAGCTAACATTGTGGAATGCAAATAAATATTGAGTATTGAGTAATTTGCATTTCAAGTACCTAGTACCTAGCCTAAAAAAGTAAGAATACTGAAATAGATCATCTTTGTTTTAAAGCTTTAATATTAATAACCTTTTAACTTTAGGGGAGGTAAGAATGAACGAAAAATAATAACTACCCTCTTTTAATTATATGTAGTTATTTTGTTAAAAGAAATAAAAATGATACGGTACTTAATATGTGTTCTATTTATTCTATAAATACTTATATCTATTTATTCCGTCAGAACATTATCGAATAATATTGGACACGTATTTTTTGCTTTTTGATAAAGCAAAATAGACGTGTCCATCAATTAAAAAATACGAATATAAAACGCATCAAAGATCAGGAGTGGGGCTTGTGAAAGTGTACTCAAATGTGACGTCACGCGAGTTTTCAACCCACTGTATCGTCTTCATTTTTTGTTAACGTGAAAAAGAAAAAATACGTGTCCAATATTTTTTGTAAATCTATCTGACGGACTAAATGAATAAAAAAAATCTACCCTATTCGTTCACTGTTGAGCAGATGCCACTTTATTCTTGTACGAATCCCCAATTTCCGTTTTTTTTTAATTGAGCGAAGAATATGCCTAACGCATGCCACGCTGTCCGGGAAGAAGGCGTGGATATGTGGGGTTTGCACCCACTATAAACTTCGCCTGTGCACCAACTTTCGCCTATGTAGATGGGTGGGCCGCGAGAACTGCTACGCATGACATCCGCGACCCATCCAGCGTGGCCTACTTCTGAGCTCCTTTGTAGCCTCCAAGCTCGTGCCAGCCTCATTCAGGTTCCACCCGCGATGGCAACAATATCACGTGCCCATCTCAATATGTTTATAAGCCATTACAATTTGTAATTCACTTGCAAAGCGCAGTGGTTCTAAGAAATACAACCAAAGATTGTTCCTGCAAAAAAAAGCCAGGTTTCGCAAGCTATTTGTATTGTTGGAACCGGTTGTGAATTCCACGAAGTTAAGTGTGAGTGGTCATATAAAAGTAATGATGTCAGCATTATTAAAGATTCCATCGCAGTTAATATCTTGAACGTCAATAACGGAATTCCCAATAAAATTGATAAGATCGTTATTACAACTACGAGTTATTACATTCGCGATGATATCGAATTAATAAGGCGATAACTGATATGGAGAAGCTCATTTTGTGGGTCATTATTAAAAACGCATTTTTATTATTGATTGATAAGGGGCCATCCATAAATTACGTCACACGAATTTTATGTGTTTATGACTCCCTCCCCGTCCTTGTCACAGCTGGTCACATGTATGAGACTCCCCCCTCCATAGTGTGACGTCACATATTTTGCAAAATATAACACAAATATAAAACAGCACTTTCGACATAATTTTTAAGTATGTTCATACTTTAATTTTTTTATAATGAAATTTAGGACCCCTCCCACCCCTTGTCACACAATGTCACACTTCGTCCCNCCCTCCTTAACGTGTGACGTAATTTACGATGGGGTACGCTTGTCAAGAATTCATACTATGAAATACGTACCTGATTAAATTCAGACAATTTTTTTTTTATTTCCTTTTTTATGATGGTAGGTTCTCAAGCTCATTTCGAATGCATGTCTAAAGATGTAAAATTTAGTTCCTTTGATCCCTTTTAACAAAGTAATTCTATTTTCAACGGGTACATGACGTTTCTCTTTGATCTTTCAAGTATCCGCCATTTAAAAGGTTCTGAAAGGTTCTTTAGGGCCCTCGTCTGGACTCGAGTCTTTTGTAAGAACTGAATAATTTGAGAAATTGCATTTCTTTCCTCCTCCCTTTTCACTTCTCACTCGTCTGGCAACAAAACATGTTAAAATGACACCGTCAAAACCAAGGCCAAGTAAGCATGAAGTGAACTATCATTCAGAAGCTATGTAATGAAAGTTCAGTTCACCTTAGTTTTCACGGTGAGATTTTATACAGAAAATAACTTTTAAGGGATGGGAAATCATCAAATGACTTCTTCCGCTCTGGGTGAAGTGGAAGGGCGTGTCAGAGTCTTACTGACTAAAACCCATCCGTGTTCCTTCTAAAGCCCTTTGCGTTCCGGGGCCGCGGTAACTCTTTCGAACAAATTCCGCAACCCTGGACAGAAAAGAGCTTAGATCTTTCACATCGTCGCTTTCTGTTGGTATTTGGCTACCAATCAGTGAGATCTCAATGTTAACCCAGCGATCACTATTGTCATTCGACCATCGACATTGACGTGCCCTGTTCAGTCCAATTTTAGTTTTGCGGTCTTTTTTCCGACTAATTGTATATGCACGTAAAAATACCTGTACTGTGACGTACGAAGTTGAAGTTTATTGCACTTTTTTACTAGTTCAGTTCCCACACATTGGGGAGCGTTCAAGTATTACGTAACGCAATATTTGAAGATTCTTGACCCTCCCTCCCCCCACTATAACGCGCCGTAACGTTTGTCTGTACCCCCCTCCCCCTCCCGAAACGTTACGTACCATCCAAGTGACAATTTTTACCTAAAAGTCACAATTATGTCTACTACTCTCATGTTACCAATTTTTTTAATTAATAAATGTCATTTCAAGAAAAATTTTGATTTTATTTTTGTTTGAATGACTAATTTTTAGTGACTGTAACTCGAAAATATGTTTAGTGAGCTAGCGTTAAATAAAAAAACAATGTTACGTAACGCGTTGTTCGAACACCCCTCCCGCCCCTGTAACGCATCGTAACGTTTTACAAGACCCCCAAATTGCGTTACGTAATACTTGAACGCCCCCTTGTGGAACAGTACCGGGTGACTGAATAGGAACCAGGTTTCTAGTTCATTGATTATTATATTACACACAATACTTCACAATACATTTGATTTACAATAAACTGATTACCGAGTTCTGATGATACTTATTATTGTTCTCTCTGTTGACACAATTTGCTTTGAGTGCGAACAAGTTTTTTCTTTATTGTTTTTTATCGGTTTTAGCCTTGTAGGTACAGAAGGCAATACATTCTATAGTTTGTATAGAATTCTATATCATCGTTTGACTAACAGTAAATATCGATTGTGTGCAAATGTTTTAAAGTATCGCAAACACCTTTTTCGTTAGATGGACAATTCCAGTACCTACTTCAAAAATCATTTTGACAGATTGCGAATGCGAGCGTTTCTTAAAAATTACGGAAATTATCCCTCTGTTATTAATTTACTAGCGGACGTCACAAGTTTCACCCGCGTAGTTCCCGTTCCCGTGGGAATGCGGGGATAAAATATAGCCTATGTTACTCGCTGCTAATCTAGCTTTCCAATGGTGAAAGAATTTTTGAAATCGGCACAGTAGTTTTTGAGTTTATTCATTACAAACATACGCACACACAATTTTTTTTTTTCATCTTTTTAATTTTAGTGTAGATAATATTATAAGCGACAGAAAACTTTTCGATTGATGTTTGAATTGAACATCTCACAAGTTGCTTACAAATATTTTTAGTGAAACTGCTGACGCTTCAATTTCCTGCCAACCATCCGGTTTTTGCATCATTCCATGACACATCATTGTCGCCATTTAATGTAGCAAACATAATAATCTTTGTTAGTGGAGTATCGTGGGAAACAGTCAGGTGTACATATTGACAAATACTGGCTTTGTCTGCCCAAGTGATTGTCAATACCAATCGATTGTAGTCCATACCATTATTCTGTATGTACACGTGTCTTTTCAAACACGTGGAAAGTGTATAAAAGTGTTTATTTGTTATGCATGCTCATTTAGCAATGTAAATATTTATAATAAAAATATGTGTGAACAGTACTGCTCTATTTGGTTTTGGTTAAAGTATATTATAGTGACTCAAAAGTAATCGCAGGAAATAACTTTCTTTTGATTTTTCCATTTCTAAAACATAGACAATTTATCATATAAAATAGATAAATGCATGTCAGTTGTAGATGGGAAAATGGTAAGTATAGTACCTAGTTAGTAAATTATTTGAGGTTAAGTTCAGACAACTTAGTGCAGTTAACGTTGCCATTTTGGTAAGCTGTGAATACAACTACGGGTTCTTTATTATTATTTATGCAACCGTATTGTGCTTGTCGTTTGAACTGAGCCTTGCCTGAATGTACATAAATAAGTGTAATTTAAGTTTAGTTATAATGTAAGTAGTAGCGGCTTGGGAAAAGCTAGTACCTAATTGAATCATAAAACATTTTCAGGCTTATTTATAAAACAATAACCACATAGTAAGTCGTTTAAATTGGCTCGCTGTCCGATCACCACCAGGCCCGGGTCGATGGCGCGTTGTGTTTCACGCGCGCCTCAAAGGGATGTCAGCATAGAGGACAGGGCCCGCTAGGGCAGAGCCTGCCAGGGTTGCGGAATTTGTTCGAAAGAGTCACCGCGGCCCTGGAACGCTAAGGGCTTTAGAAGGAACACAGATGGGTTTTAGTCAGTAAGAGTCTGACACGCCCTTCTGCTCCACCCAGAGCGGAAGAATTCATTTGATGATTTCCCAATCTTAAAAAAAAAAAAAGTTTATATACTATAATACATAATTTTTATTCAAATTATTTAAATAAAGATAATTTGAGTTTGGTCTATTTTTTTATGAAAAAGCCTGTTTATTGCGATAAGTAGAAGTAATGTAGTGATTCACCAAAACTGAATCAAGGGCACCATCTTGCATTTTTTCATATTAAATAAAAATAAAAACATGTACATATTGCTTAATAAGCCCATTATGGTTTCAATTTTAAACAAGCACATTTTTGGGTATCGCACGATTATTTTTTTTTGGCTCAAACAATAATAAAAAAAATATTTCACACAGCTCGCATAAAGGAAGCGGCCAGAAGCAACCCCTATTTGGAAGCAGTCGGGACATGAAGTGAAGAAGATTAGAAATATTCTAGATTAATCTTATTGGCGTTAATAGGAATTAGAAGAACTAATTTATGTTCCTTAAACAAGTCGCTTGTTTAATATTAGAGACTCGTAATTTATTGTGGAGAAGGAATTGCTCGTGCTAGCGGAGCACGGAGGTGTTAAATAGGGCATAATGATGTAGAAGACTAGTCTATCCTGACTTTAATAGGAGTGCGACTGCTTTTATGTTTTTACTTAATCTGTGGATAATTTTTCTCTATTTTTCTTCCGAACTTATCGGGTTCTGTTCTTAAAGATTCTGACATTAATACTCTTCCATTGAAATTATCTAAATCGACTCATTATTCTTCAAAATAAGACTTTTTGCAGTTAAAACTGTTCTGTGTTTTTCAATGCCCGTAAAGCAATTATCGTCATAAGTTGACTTTGAACGAAGGCTTCCTTTTAACGCCAATTTTTAAAAATTCATCACAAGACTTAAATATTTATTGAAAATCCAGTGAACTGTTGAGCTTATTTTTATACAGGGTAAAGCTAAACATCGAGTCTTATCGATAAAATAGTAGGTACCTACCTACATTTGTGGCAAACCATTACTTTAATGTTCGCTGGTAATTTTACTTAGTAATTATAAGAGTAATTTGCCCGTAAATACGGCTTTGCCACTATTATTATAGTAGTCAATAACACAGAGTGTATACTTTTACGAGTTTAAAACCGCAGAATGGAAAAGATAGGACTAAAACTTGGGTGGCAAATGTATAAACATAGAAAAAGGGAAAAAACTAAAAAATAACCCTTTACTCTTTTGAAATTCGAAAATCGAATTGCGTCAGTGATACGTTTCTAACACCATTTGCGAACAATTTAGGTCTTCCATGTTTAAAACAAAAATTAGCGCGCAAAACTATTTCTTATTTTATTTGCCTACGACCTTTAGATGTTCAGCTTTGCCCTTTGTTTTGTCTGTGTGTAGAATAAGGTTAATGTTAAGCAAATAATGTAAAACAGAGAAAAAACAATAGGCATTTGGAAAATATTATTTTCTATTGTAATTGTGTTGTTGTATTCAGGAGTTAAATTAAGGTACGCTACTGTTTCTTATAATAATCGTCATCGGTGTGAGAAGCTCCGTTTAGAATAAGAAATAGTTTAATATGATAAATGTCTTACCTACTTACTGGCTATAATACTACACTTTTATTTCAGAGTTTAAACTAGCAATTGTGTCCCTTTAAATTGTTGTACTTTCATAAGTGCATAAAACGCATATTCTATTAATCAAAAATAATGTCTATAGTAATTTTCCATCTAGCTAGTAAAGCCCTTACCTAGATTGTAAATTTAAGACAAGAAATATGTCTATGATCTAGCCTATTGTATAAGAGGTATTTCAATGTAAATTAAAAAGAGTTCAATACTTATGAATGTCATCATTGTGTCGAATAAGTGTCTTTATTTCTCTAGTCATGTATGAGGAATACAAAATTGACGTGCAATAGTAAACACCCTCCATTTAAAACTTTTATTGTAAAACAAATAACAGTTTTTATTGTTTTCTGTAAATTCCGAGGTGTTTTAAATTTTATTACACGTCCTAACATTGTCAGTTACTATTCTAACATTTTGTTTGTAAAGAGGTTTCATTAGCATTGATCATTAAAAAAAATTCGCTTTGTTATCTTTGGTATCTACCATTTTGTAGCTCAGTACGGTCATTTTCAGGGTCGGTAATTATTTTGTATTCAAGGTTAAAATCAGTTTGATACAATCCCAACTGTAATTGGCCGCCACCCAAAAACAAAATTAACCAAAAACTATTGTAATTGTGAGTTATCTGTAAAATGTTGATCTACATTCGGATACCATAGAGATTTTGATGAGTTTTTTTTTCATACTCCGAAAAATTTTGATGTTGGACGAGAATAATTTTGCCATCCATGAAATAGTTTACAATTGTAGACAAAATGGAAACATGTAATACTCCGTATCTTACTAAATTGATGTGGCTTGTAGCAACATGATGTTTTCTTAAATATAAAGCCTATGTTTATTCGAAAACAGTCCTCATATTATAAGTGTTGAAATATAATTAATAATATCAACCTACTTTTAAGTCAATTTGGTCACAAACGGATCGGTACAAGATTGAGTATTATTAGACATAATAATTATATCTGTCCTGGCAACACTTCAATAATTTAGTTCCTTTTCCTAGTTTATTGTGATCACTCCTGTTATTATGGCCCGCAGCGGATAAAATTGGCGTGTTTGATTAGAATTTTATTTGAAAAAATGTAGTCCAATTCAATATTGGATCAATTTGTTCACTGCGTACAAGAGCCATAAAGATTAAACCGTTTTTTATATATTTTCTATTTGTTTTTTATTTATTTTTTATTAGGCATCATATACTTAGTTATTTTATACAGTATAGTCTTTTGTTTTCGTTATACTCGTATTAATTTTATTAAAAAAAAAAGATCTTTTGGGTCATATTTTTGATAAACGTTTTTTTTATTTCCATTTTTATAGTTATTAAAACTGGTGTTATTCATTTTATTTATAGAAATACAATATTCAATTCATATTATAGCGACGGTCAGTCACTTAAACAACGAATACTGAAAAATATTTTTACCTATTTAATTGTTTTAGCTGAATAGTCTAAAAGTTAACTTCAGACTCATTTGCATTCCATGTTCATACCTACCTTACGATTGTTACTTTTAATTAATTCTTATCGAAACAATAAAAACGGCGGTCCCGGCGATTCATGAAATCAATACTTTTAGGTACTTTTTTTTCTTCTAATTGAATGCTGTAAAATTTCGTATTTATAAAATAAATAGAGTAAACTGATTATAAATATTAAATACTGTCTGTGATTTTGCATTCAAGATATCATGACAATTTCATTTTTAAAATAAATGTATTAACTTATTTTTTTGGGTTTTATTATTTTTTGTGTCCTTTAATCTGTTTTTCTTAAAAAAAAAAATGAAG
Source organism: Mamestra configurata (assembly GCA_002192655.3). Lineage (NCBI taxonomy): Eukaryota > Metazoa > Arthropoda > Insecta > Lepidoptera > Noctuidae > Mamestra > Mamestra configurata. Next base: position 363,101 of record NDFZ01005495.1, on the reverse strand, counting down.
CACTAAAGGTGGCTTAGGGTGACCAGTTCACAAAATTACTTCTGTGTTAACAATGTCAACATATAACAGCTATTGTGTGTTCCGCAAATATTTGAACTAATACGATTTTTTGCACAACTTAAGAGTTTTGACAAAAATAAAATTAATTTGATTTTTCAGGTCTCTCTTCGATGGCCCTGTATTTCTGACATGCGCAAAGGGACCTGATTCATGATGGCGCTATCAATTACATAAGTTTGTAGAATAGATACGCTTTATAATTTTACCCAGTCATTTAATATAGTTTTCAGATTATAAACCGTTTTTCAGTTATTGTAAGTTGGGGGCTCAGGCTGAAATTGCCTTGTAGGTTCCGCTAAACGAGTTGAAAATTAATAGCTTAGACCAGGGGTTCGCTCCTCAGGGCGTCGAGGTGCTTTCCCAGAAGCGTCTCACACCGCCGGAAACGAAACGCATGTTCTGCAACTGAGGAATACAATTAATTTCATAAGAATTTAATATTTGACAAAAGAAAAATAGAAATGGAGTAAAGAAATACTGTGTTTTTCTGTTTTGAACGGCTTTCTGCAAGAAAAATCTGTTCAAGAATTTATGCTAATTTTACAATATTTTATCGCACTGATAGATCTTAACCGTTTGAACGCCATTGTCACATATACGTGACAAGCAAGCGCGTGGCCTGTACGCCAAACGTCACAAATATGTGACAAAAAGTACGGCGAATTTGCGGCTTGACGTCGGGGGCACGCCGATGCGTTTACGATCTGGCGTTCAAAAGGTTAAGCACACATTTTATAATTTTTAAAGTGAAACTTTTATTACATCGTCTCAATTTTTTTGGTCTGTGTATCGCATGTCGCGTGACAGTCGGCCGCGGAGTAGGGATAAAGTGAAAGGCGCTCGTCAGAGCAGCCGAGGCCAAAATGGCGTCTATAGTTCCATCAGCTGACCGTGTAGTGTATAGACTATTACTCATTTGTGCCAGTGCTCCACGCTAATTTGTTTGTTTTTGTCAGTGTTTTTTTATACCCTTAATGGAATATTATTCCGAAAATTTTTAGTTAAATATCTATAATGTGAAAAAAAGTTTCACTTTTACCGTGGTTTCATAAAACCACACAATCCTTTTTTTTTTCAATGAATCTTAATCAGGAAAGCAAGTTCATCCTCTTGATTGTACGTACGTACCTTCTCGTTTTCTGAAATGGAGTTACACTTAGCTAGGTAATTTCTTACACAAGGGCGTCGCAAAAAAAAAACATGTAAAGGGAGTTGCAGAATTAAAAAGATCGGGAAAGGGTTTCCCAATCTTTTTTATTCTTAGACACTTCATAACACCCTTAAGGCGGGGGGTTAATATAGAAGCACAGAACCGATCTATTCTGTAAACATTTCACTGTTAAAATTAAAGTGAAGTGAACTGTCATTCGATTTTGTGTTAATGGTTTCATATTCACTTCGCTTCAGATAAGACAATGAGATTTTTACAGTTCAGCACTACAGGTCGAGGTGGTGACACTAGGGTTGCCAACCGTACTCGAAAATAGAGTATTGTACTCTATAAGGTACTCTTTTTTTCTACGACTGTACTCTTCATTTACCCTTCCTAAAATCAAAATACTCGTATTACTTCTAAATAAAGTTGGCAACCCTAGCTGACACTGTCCGTCAGTGAAGGTCTGTCGCCTGAAATAACGAATAATAATGTTTATTTACCTACATATATAAACTAAAAGGAAAAAGGATGACCAGCGAATGTCTATTAAAAGACCATAATTTGGATAGGTATCTACTGCAGTTTTCCTGTCCACAATACCTTGCCATAACAATACGAGTAATTAATTTGATTATTTTCAGCAATAAGGTAATGAAATACTAGGTAATATATTGTTGTTGTTTAAGCTTTTCTTGCATTTTCCTTTTGCTACTTGGTTATTCCCAGTGAAATCCTAATACCAGGCGAAAATTATTTAAAAGACAATGCAAATTTTGAACCCAAGTTGTTTGCCAGCACAATAAGTTTAAACTATTTTTTAGTACAAATAAATAGCTTGCAAAGGGTCACACTTTTATGATATTAAACTGTCCACTTCTAGACTCTGTTGCCCTACTATAACGTGCTAATGCGATCCTATTCCGATGATGTAAAAGAGATAGTGCTATTTGCTATGTATAGCTCCGTCTCTCTCTTAGAGCGGAATCATGATCGTTTTAAGACTTCATAGTAGGGCCCCTGGTTCAGCAACCATAGTTTACCATATGTTTCCATTAGTGACCAAACAATAAGTGGCAGCACTAACTTGGACATCGGCATCGGATATTCGATGGAGCAAAAAGGTTCAGCCAGTCTAGTCTGATAAAATATCACCATACAAACTTAGTTGAAGTAAGCATGAAGTGAACTGTCATTTCACCTGAAATTATGGATTGACTGTTCACCTAAGTGTTCACGGTGAGATTTTTTCTTTTTCTTTAAAAAAAAAAAAACGTTGACCCACATTACGAATTTCTCTTGTATCGTGGGTGCGTTTACAAACATACAAACTCACATACTTACACAAACAACCAGACCCGGAACAATTATCTGTAGGCCATACAAATATTTGTTCCGTGCGGGAATCGAACCCACGACACGCAGCGCAGCCGCCAATCGCTCAACCACTGCGCCAACCGTTTCGTCAGAGAGAGCTGTTTACAGAAAAGCACTGTTAGAGTGGCTACTGCGAATCATAAGACCTAGTGTTGGAGGGCCTCCCACAAAGTGGATCGACGACTCGGTGAGGGCCTCGAGAGTCCGCTAGATGCAAGAAGCACAAAGTGGTATTTTGGCTGAAATTATGATGACCTTTGACCTAATTTCCCATTCATTTTAATTAGGTAACTTGTTAAACAAACACCTATGTTACCAGCATTGAGTACTTAGTTCAAGAACACACATCACTATCTCAACAAGGATACTTCGTCGTCACCCTGTCTGCGTGCCGCCAGTCACATTCTGCATGAGCTGACTAATCCGGGGGCTCACAAAAGCAAGTATAGTACCTACGTTAATAATGCGTATTATAACACTTTTATCAGAAGTGCTGTTATGCGTCATGGCGTCTACGTGTTAGTCCACAAGTACGCCCTCATTGGTTGTTTGTTTTCACTTTACCCCATTGAAGTGGAAATGACGTAATTACAATCTTAGTAGGTACCTAATTAAGCGTACCTAACCATTGACTTTACTATATATAAAGTATCTTAAAAATACGTAATGAATTAATTTTTATTTTATAAACAATACGAACTGCATTCAAAGACTTTTAAATAATCGCCTTGTGAGCACCAAAATATGTCGCAAAAATGATACATTAATAGTCGTATCTTTTATTGTGTTTACTTAGAAGCTTGATATTGTTAGAGCTTCAAGGTACCAGTGACCTATGTAGGTACGTATTTGATATTATTTCAAAATTATATCTCCACGAGTTCCTGAAAAGTAGGGTCGTGAAGGATCAACAGACGGTCAACGAAGTGATCTTATAAGGGTTCCGTTTTCCTTTTGAGTTACGGAACCCTAAAAAATAAGTGCGAGTCGGACTCTCACACGAAGGGTTCCGGTTCCGTACAATAAACCGAAAAAAACACGTTTCTTAAATGGGACCTTGATTTTTAATTTAATTTAATTTTTATTATTTGTGGTTATAGTGGCAATAGAAATACACACTCTGTGAAAATGTCAACTGTCTACCTATTGCGGTTCTTGAGATACTGCCCGCTGACGGACAGCGGAGGCTTAGTAATAGGGTTCCGTTGGAACTCTAAATAAATAAAAAACAATAGTGTGGTGTGCGCTTCAAGGTCCAAATGGCAATCCAGGATTTGTCAGGAAAATATACCTGACGCTGATACTCGTAGTCAGGCTACTAAAGCTAAAGTCACTGTCTTATCTACCGAGACATATCTATACTAATTATACATAGACAGAAATATCGTGCGATATATTTTCGAATTTTCAAAAAAGCGCGATTATTTGAAAATTATAAATATTTTTCTATAAATCTTAATCCGTCACAAATACGCACAAATAAAGAGCTAATCGTGTATGTTATTCTACAGGTGCACATACAATGGTTTAAGAGATATTTCTGCAAAACGTTACTCCAGTAGGGAAGGTAATAGGTATCTCAAAAATTTGAAGACGCACAAATTATATATTTTCGGCGCACATTTTTGCACAATGATAAGTTCTCTGCCCATGTACAATTTCTCTCTCCGATCATTCATTCAGAATTTTCCTGCTGGAACAACGTTACTCCAGCCGGAATCGTTTTTCCATTTTTTTTTCCAAAACGATAGCACGCACAATTATACTTTATCAGTCTTGGAGCCACTTTCCTGCTGGAGTAACGTACACCTGCTCGCGTGGGTTGGTTAGGATTATTGTAGTGGCTGATTTTACGTAATAAAAATTATACGTCACAAAAGCTCAAAATAGTGACAACCCTAACACAAATATTCGAAAATCGTATTCTCGAAACCTACGCCCAAGTTGAACGTAATATGTTTGTGGGTGATAAACCTTAGTATAAGGAATCTATTAGTACCAGACTCAGGTTCTACTTCGAGCTAGAAAAAATATTAAAAAATAAATACTGATTCTGGTAAAATATTTTTTTTATACGCTCTGTTATCATTTTTGGTTAAATAAAAGCGAACAATACATGCGTCTAAACCTGCTTCATAAATGTGCAATACAAACAAAACTCAATTATATTCAGTTTTTTTGACGAATTATTTTCAGTATTTTCACCTTGAAGGTCAAGAACTTTAAAAAATAAAGTAGACAAAATTGACACATGTGAATTCTTTTCGTACATTTGTAATGAATTATTGAGTTAAAATATTCAATAAAAAGCTAATGTCAATTTTTTGAGTCTCAAAAAACACTACACTGTTTCAGGTATCTTTTAACATTTATGGCAGTTGTCTTACGCTCCGTGTGCCTGGGAAAAGACCTGCCAAGAAGTATTTTTAAGTACGTAAGGAATATTGTAAATGGTAGGTACATTGGACTGAATAATATGAACAGTGTTGAGATAGCGATTGTAAACAGGAGTGACTAATAGCTACACGTTGTTGACCTCTAGCCTTTGCCAAGACTCGAGTAAGTTCATGGTTCTACCTATTGCGATTTATTTTTATTTTTATTTAGTACCTATTGGGCTTGCATTTGATCACGCCTGATAGAAATCGATGGATGAGGTTAAAGATGGAGCGAGCGTGCCCAGGGCTAGAAGATGCCTGTCCACTCCTGCTTTGAAGGCAGACGGGTTATATGTGGAAGGGAACACATACGCTGGCAGAGAGTTCCACACTTTGACTGTGCGCATAATAAATGTGGAGGAGAAGCGCTGACTACGACTAGTCGGGATATCGACCAAGTGTGATGGTACCCACAGTACGTCTGCCTGGTAGTAAAAGGGCGATGGTGGGATCAGGTCGTGGAGTTCTTGCGCACGCTCTCCGAAGTAAAGCCTGTAGAAGACCGACAGGCAAGCAACACTACGTCGATGAGTCGGGCTGTGAAGATTAGCCACCAACGCTTCATCGCCTATAAGCCTTTCTGCTTTGCGTTCCACCGATTCCAATGCAGCTAGCTGGTATTTTGCTGGGCCATCCCATAAGTGGCTGCAATACTCCATACAGGAACGGTGTTGTGCTTTGTACGGTCTCAGTAGCTGTCCAGATGTGAAGTATCGCCTTGCCCTATTTAGGATGCTCAGCTTCTTGGCTGCAGTCTGTTCCGTTAACCGTTCGCATAGTCGATGACTCTTTACTAACCAGACCATTAGCAAAACTGTGTCCTTTACCGAACCTTATGTATTAGTGCGTTATTCGTTAGCCTAGCTAGTGTTATCGTAAATTTAGTACGTACCCTAGTTTTATTCGTGTGCATTCGTTCTCTAGGTTCTCATTTTCATTTTCTTTAAATTATTTCTTAAGTAAAAATACATAAGTGTATTTTGGTGGGCGGTATGTTTCGTAATCATAATTCGTACTTTTATTTTATTCTTAATTACATCGTATTCAATTCTGATTGGCACCAATATCCATCGAAATTTGAATGAGCTTGCAGCGTTCGAGTATTCCTCTTCCGGAGTGGAGGCTCGAACCAATAGCTGAGCGTAAAGCAACGCGCTTCGTCCAATCACGGACCTTCATTTTGAAACACTGGCGCCACCTACGATGGCGCGTCTGTGTGTAATAACCTCTCCGGCGCACGCTTTCTACGTGCGATCGTTACAAAACAATCTAAGGGATTTTCGATAAATCTGCGTGTGTAAATGTATTGTGTGATATGAGCCTTTTAGTGACCAGTGAAGCCACACAAACGTTATAAAGTGCATTTCGCGACTCAGTCTCGAGAACCAAACGCGTTACGCGGGAGCTCCCAGCGATATACCTACTGCTGGACAAGATGTACGTGGCCTAGGGTAAGAGCTTTCCTTTTAGTAGCGGACTCTTGAGCGTTGCAGCCCATTCAATTCCATATCGGTGGCTGCTCCCAAATGTACAAGTGACGCCTTCCTGACACATTTTCTGGTCATTTGTCTCGATGGTTGAGCTGAATTTGAGATTAGACATCAGCTCCATGCCCAAAAACTCTAGGCGGTCGGTAACAGGTACAGACGTACCTACCTCGGAAAGTAGAAGATTACTAAAACGGGACTCCTTTTAGCAGTGAAAAGACACGCCTGTGTTTTCAACTTTGCACTTGACCAGATTGTCGTCGCCCCACTGGGAAACGAGATTAGGTCAAATTCACTCGCTCCACCATGGCCTCTTTAAGAGTAGCTGTTTCCTCCCTGCTGGCTCTTGTACTGGATAGGTATCTTTCTGACACTGTGCTGTCAGCTGCGTACCAGATTGCATCTAGTTGCAGCAGGTCGTTGATGTGCAGCAGAAACAGGGTGGCAGAATGTTTATTTATGTTGCCTCTTATTGAGCCTCTGTGTCGTTGATTTGTACCTAAGTATCTACCGGAATAAACGCAATGGAGCTGGCATTCTGAAGTTGCTGCGCTTAATACTGGTTAATTTCTGCGCAAATAATGTAAATGGGAAGCTATAGCGTGTGTCGTCCAAATCGAACAAACAGTTGGTGGTAACATCTAGACCCAAAAATGTGAAGTTATAGGAAGTTCTTCACTGAGTGCCACTCATTTTTATTCTATAAAATCCAAGGATCCTGTAGGGAGAGCTGTAGGTACTGGAGCTAAGCGCGTGATTTCTTCTCTAAACACTAAAACACCTAACCTCTGTCTAAATACCTATGAATCCTACTAATGTTATCAATATTAATAAATAAAATTCCAGATCCAATTCTAAAGTCTATGCATACGAAGTCGCAGACAGAAATAAGTAGGTAGGTAATATAATATGTCACCGGAAAATGGCAAAGGCTGTTAGTTTGTAAATATCGCGTGAAATTGTTAACAATTTTTTCTAAATATGCGACGGATATATTGGAAACTACTGAATTTGGATGGGATTTATATATATAAAAAAAGGATTTTTTCATAATATATCGAGAAATTATAATCTTATCAAGATTTATTACAATCTTACGGAATCTGCAATTTTCTGGTGACATATACAACGTGTAACAGAATAAACGCAATACCTGTTAAGGGGTCATTGTACTCATCATTATCAAAAACTTTTATTAAGGGACCTACCCCGAAATCGCGAAAAAAAAACAGCTGTTCAGTACATTTTGTCGAGGTATGCGCACAGAAATGTATGGGGGAGTCGATTTAAAGACTCCCCCATACATTTCTGTGCGTTGCGTTTATTCTGTTACACGTTGTATAAAAAAAGACGCTGTCTGTTATCCGCTCTCCCCGACCTTTGATTACCGAGCCAGCCCGCGCCGAGGTCCGTATCCCACAGCCCCCACAGGGGATGGGTAGCGAGCGGTCATTTAGTTAAATTTAACTTTGTTTGTATGGGGGCCTTAAGTTCATTTGAGGCCACCACCTGATAGACCGGTTAAGCAGTAACCAGCCATAGTGTGCAGAACTGCGAGTGTTCATCGTCAAAAAAAAAAAAAAGTTTATCCGCTTACTTTTGCGTGATGTTATGTTCATAGGAACAAGTTTTTCTTAGCTAAATTGTTCAGTACTAGGTAAGGTACCTATTGTTATTAGATGTAATTTCGAAATAGTGTAAAACAAAGTCCAAGTCTGCCTCGAGGCTGTCTAAGCTGTTTCTCCGTTTACCGCGCAACGGTTTGATACGATTTCCAGTAATAGAAAGAGCGATTGACGAAGAAGGTTTATGTATAATTTGTAAGGGTGTTACCACACCAATCGGTCGTTCGTCGATCGTAGAATGAATTAGTCGACGTCAATCGATAGTTTCTACTACACCAATCGATAGGTAATACTTTGTTCTTATAAGTAGTAGTAGTACTCTGGGTGCATTGTCCTCACATAATATTAAATTAATTTTTGTATACCAAATTTTGTAAAATCATTATTTGAAAAGAGTTACTATGGAGTTTCTTGTCCGTTCTTCTCCATAAGAATCTACCTTTCCGAATGGACAGTAGAGTCACTTTATTAATGTAATATTATTATTTTACTGAACTGTAAATGATGACGATGACGAAGTGCCGTTTAATGGCCTAATTGAAATAAACGTTTTGACTTTGACTTAGCATCGATCGATGGTAGAATGAATAAGTCGACGTCGATCGATAGTTTCTACTTCTTTTTTCGATCAGGCAAAGTTACCACACCAATCTATCAAAGTCGGTCGATGGCATAGGTTCGGCGGTCGATTAATTGTTTACCTACGCCCGGTGTCCGTCGATCAGCCAAAGCTACCGCACCAATCGATCGATCGATTGGTGTAGTAACACCCTAAACCTGCGAAACCGGACCCGGCTTCAACTCATAAACTAGTGACCTGGTAACTAGTTTTACACAAACCCATTCATCCAAACAAATATCAACTGCGGAGCCCATTTATAAAAAATGTGACGTTAGTTATCTAGTGTATAGTGACGTTAATCAACGAACATACAGGTTTTAATTGACGTCACTCAAACAATTATCAGAAAAAGATTACTGATTGAGCTAGTCACCATTTATACGTCCCTCGGTAACGTGAAGAAAGCCTACGTAACGTGCAATCAGCGTCAGTTCGAACTAATTGTTGCAAATGTATACCTAGGCCAGGCAGGTACTTTCTTATCAGTTTTATCAATGTTTAGTTAATGGACGTGTGGCTTAAATAGGCTAGTATGCGCGTAGCTGGGTAACTAGAAATTATAGAATTTTAGAATGCGACCTTGTTGGATATTGATTTATGTGTGTCGAGCCTACATTTTTAACTCTTTATCTATAGATAGGTAGGTACTAGTAGTTCCACGCGATGTTGTTGGTACCTAAAGGTAAAAACTTCAACTTTACTTTGAACTCGCTCAGGGGTGGTTTTTGAAGTAGATTTAAAATTAATTGCACTCAAGTCCTACCAATTCGACACTAGGAGCTCTTGGCTAAGTTATAGCAGCCATGCCATGCAGCTGTGGGTAACCATCAATTATATTATATACCGAGAAATCACCGTGCCTCTGAAACAAGTTTAACCGTTGGTCCTGGCTGTCATTTCAAGATCTTTAGCAGTCGTAACAATACCTAGTCCGAAACCGCACCATGAATACACACTGGTATTCAGCTGAATCCGGTTCGACTGGAAGCCGACCCCAATATAGTTGTGAGAAAGCTAGGAAGTGATTGATGAAATTGATCAATAAAGAGAATTTAAGGTTCTATGGAGTGTGTTAGTCTTTTTTTTTGTGTGGCATCTGGCAGTCGAACCTACGAATAGAATAGAATAGAATTCTCTTTATTATGTACACCATATAAGCTACAGAAAATATAGATGAGGAAAACATTCCATAAGGTGACACAATGTCGGCCTTAACGCTAAAAGCGATCTTGTCAAGACAACCTTTGGATGTATTTTAGAGAGAAAAGGCTAACTAAACTAAAGGGAGGTTTCAGCTTTGTCTCTGGCAACGCGCCTGTAATGCCTCTGCTATTGCCCATTCCATACTTCCATTTGGTAACGGTCTAATTTCATTATGAATGACTGCCTCCTTGTTCTAGTAAATCCTACTTGGTTCGCAAGCGCGACAGCTGAGCCAGGAGTCCTGGGGTTCGAGCCTGCCGACAAGCCATGAGGGTTTGCTCATAAAAGGCTTTCCGGTCTCCATGGAGTTTCTCCTCCGTTCTTCTCCATAAGAATCTACTTTTTGCGAATGGACAACTAGAGTCACTAATATTTTAATTTTAAACTGTAAATTTGACGTTCAAAAGTGCCTTTTAATGGTCTAGTTGAAATAAATGAATTGACTTTGACTTTGACCAGTATAACGAAATACCGGATAAAGATAAAGAAAGGTAAAGACAGCTGCTGATTAGAACCACAATGGGAGACAGACTCCAGATCTCAGCAACAACCATCATCCTTGTTCTTACTGTAAGGCTTCAGTAGGCCCCAATCTCGCCTGTAGTCGTGAACCTCGTCGCGTCACCTTCGCCTAGGTCTGCTGCGATCAGCCGGGGATTACAGAAGTCGCGTACGTTCCCGCGATCCCCGGCGTAGGTGAGAGATGGAAAACCAAGGTGGTTTTAGTCAGTAAGAGTTTGACAGATCCCTCCGCCATCCTTGAGAGCCCAGGACATCCATGAGCATTTCCCCCTGTATAAAAAAAGGTGTGCTGCGATGTTGTCGGAACCATCCTATATGGGATTGAGTTTTCAGAAAAAAATAAAAAAACTATCAGCCATTCAGATTAAGACCAGGCCAGGCCAGTCACTTCAAGGGCAGTCTACCTCAAAGTAAGCAGTAGGTACACTCCAAGATTCTTCGTCATGAGAGTAGAAGTTATGAGGACGGGTTTAGGATTGACAATAGGGAATATGCATGATTTTTTTTTTACTTTCTAAACAGTGTATCTAAAAGAATTGAAAAAAATAATACTAACAGTGAAAAAAAAATCGGAACTGACCGAAAGACAAACGAGATATAACTATTTTAAACAAATATATCCGTCCCTTTCGCGAAAACGCTGTTTTCAGTGGCAGCTGTATAGGTGTCATAGTATTTGACGTCACAGTTTGTATCGGACTTCTCTTTCTAATTATCAACTTTGAAGCTTAATAGCTTCATCACTAACAAAGGCATTTTAAAAATTCTTTCATAATTGTTTACTAGAGATAAAAAGTATTTTATTTTGCAAATAAAAAAATTGCATGCATATTCCCTATTGTTCAGTTCTGTCATCAGTTCATTCATTGCTCGCCGAGCAATTTTGAGGAACGTACATTGTAACTGGGGTCTCGTCCCGAGTAATGATGCGGGCCCGGTAGGAATATTCGCACCGGGGCTTAGTTTAGTCACTAAGCCCCGGTGTCAATATTCCAACCGAGCCCATTCATGATTTTTCATCATCATCTGCCTAGCCTTTTCCCAACTATATTGGGGTCGGCTTCCAGTCAAACCGGATTCAGCTGAATACCAGTATTTGATTTATGATTTTTCATGTACTATTTATTATTTTCATCCCTAAGATGAGAACCACCCTTAACATTGAAGACTTTTTGGTGCCTCATGTAATAAAGTGTAGGGTAAGGAAGGAAAAAGGGGCTAGTGTCAAATTAAAACAAAATATATTATTTGGGAACGGAATCGTTTATTGAACCCATCTGTAATAGTAGATAATTAAATTATACTGTTACTCTACACATTTTGTACTGTTCAAAGTACCTACCTATGTCAAGTATTCCTATCTCTTAGGTTATTAACGTACCGACAAATGCACCCAATACCGAGCAATTACCACATTTTATTATTAATCTTTTAAATTTCCAATTAATTGTGCTCCAAAATTCAGTGGTAGCTACCAATCACAGTACCATTTGGATCCTACGATTAAATACATGGACATCTCTATTTCCCATGACAGATGAATGACAGAAGTCAACTTTCTTTATTTTTACTATGACAATGACACTAATGACGTATGACAGGGTAAACGGATTGGTCGTTTGAAAAGAAATATTCGTTTTGATTTTAGAACAACTTTTAAATACAACTACGGTTGTTATTCAGATTATTCTGACAAGTTTCAAGAATTTTACTTGTAGTAAACTTACTATAATAAGGATTTTACACTTCTTGTTTGGATACAAACACTGTTTTACATAATACACATTGTTTACAATTGTATAAATTCGTTACTTTAATCATATAAGAGGAATTTGAATATACACATTAGTATTAAACATTAGATATCATGTAGTTAGATATTCCTGCGAACATCATGTTTTAGCAAAACTTCATACATCAGTGTGTGTATCCAAAACAACTAAAGGGGACGTCTTTTAAATTTCAAATTAGGCATTACATCGTAGCCATTAGTAACTTACACTAAATAAGTTAATATTTTAGATAATATCGATCGAGTCGTCGCTTCGTTTACATTAATTAATAATAGGTATAAATCTTCCTTTATTGTCTTCATTCTTCACCATTAAAAAAAAGCTGGGTATGAAATAATTGCCAATTAAAAACAAGAAACAGTGTTGTAGCGTAACAAGTGGCGGCGAAATATTGTTTTGTGTAAAATCGCTTTGGTTCAGCCATTAAAATAACAATATAATTAAAGTGTACATTTCTGCCAAGGTTTATAACCGTGTCCAAAGAAGATAATTTTACAGTTAGCGAGACGCTATTGTCGAGATAAAAATAACAAGCGTTGAAGGTAATTTCCAAGATTTTCATGCAAAAGTATGAATGCACCAGTTGTTCCAATTCTTCTGATTAGTCTTAGTAAAACTAGTCTGTTTTATAGATAGGTCGATCTTCCAATTTTAATTTTGGAATAGGGTTGTACAAAGTAATGTCTACAGAATTATCGATATCGATAGAAAATGACATTATATTTTTTTTTATTGGAATCACCATTACCGTTTGCTACTTTTATCAAACATTAAAATTATAGTGTATCGTTGTCTTAATAAATAATACAAATTCATGATATGTTCCTAAGTATACACAGAAAAGATCGACAATACGCAAATGATACAAAATAAATAGTATATCAATGACGTCATAATAATTATATACATACACTTAACATACTTTAGTACCCTTCGATTTTAATGGATCTTTATAAATGGTTATTCGATTGTTATAGATGACTATTTTTAACCGATAAGTAGTTTCTAGTTCGATAAGTAAATTGTAATCGATATTTACATAAGTACCTATTATTATGATTAGTACGCTGCGATCGCGCGATTGGATCATCCGTCCCTTTCTGATTCGTTACTCAACACGCTTGTGCGAAAGAGAAGCAGTGATCGTCTCGCGCGATCAAGTTATCGTGCCAGGTGCACAGACTCTGCTAGACAGAACTCCACCCTAGTTCCAACGTTAACGCTTCGTTCGATTAGAAAGGAATCCATTTAAATGTATATGAAAATAAGTGGGACTTACAGTATATACAAAAATATCACATTACTTCGAGGCCGCAGCTTTCAATCACTTAGTCAATTAATTATTTCGTCTTCTTACCTAAGTTGTCGGTCGTTGGTACGAAGCGTAAGCAAGTTAACGCAGGAAGTAATCGATCCAAATGAACATCATATTGTTGTCGAAGCTGTCTCCGCTCGCCGGGAGCCTTCTCTTGCGAAGCGCAAATCACTCAATAGCTCCGGTGGCTCGCGATACATCAGTTACTTTAACATTATTGCTGAACGAGTCAGTCGCGTATAAACTAAACAATTTCCAATTATACAATTATACTCGCATCCGTGCCTTTAATGCGTTAGTCTTCCCACCCCTACTAACGAATATCTAGGAAGAATTTATTTCTTTTAAAAGACTAGGTGCCTCGTCATAGACCTACTAATCCAAAGTGAGTACTACGACACCTACGAGATCTAGTTTTCGAAGCAGAAGTATCTAAACAGCTGCAGCCGGTGGCCGCGCAGTCGTGCGCTACAAACATACGGCCGACACGCGTCGGACGGTGACGTCACACCGTCGGCACTCGCCGCGGTCTATCACAACGACATAGAAAAATATAACGATCTGGGACGCGTTTTATTGCTAAAAATTTAGGTACAGTCTTTGGGGGCCTCCGGGGAGGATCCTCCGGAGAAGTCGTCGAGGAAGTCGAAGGTGGCGACGGCGGCGCGCTCCGGCTCGCCGTAGCGGACGAAGAACCCCTCGCGGCCGAGGATGGAGGGCCGGCGCATGCGGCCGCGCAGTCCACCCGGCCCGCGCACTCGCAGCGCCGCCGCTGCACCAACACGAGCGTCAGCACAGATACTCTACAAGCGAGCGCCCTCTGGACGAGACAACACGCGTGAGCCACGCGCCTCCGTCCAGCACCGCTCGCACACACACGCGCGCACGCCACGCCACGCTCAGAGATATACCCGGTGTGATCATATCCTGAAGTTCCTGGTTGTAGTTAAATAAGTCGAAAGCTTAAATTTGCTACAGCTTTTGACTCGGGTTTTTCTGGACGCAAAAATTATTCGACTAATAATTTTTGTTATCAAATTCAATAATTATTGTTTAAAAAAAAAAATATTTATTTTCATGTTAAATAATTTACACCCTGGATAATTTCAGGACGACTGACAGAAAGACTTATCGATGTTTTATTTTATCGATAACAGATTTTTTCTCTTCTTGATTGCTAAATCAATGAGCGTGGCGTCACCTGCTGAGAACGTTTCTACTCGGAATGAGGCGAGAGAGTGAGATGGTGCGTGTGAGTGAGAGCGGAAACGAATGACGTGGCTGGTCGTGACGACAGACAACATGAAATGACATGACACATAGATGTCAGCACAGATCTGTGGCGGTTTGTTACCGAGACTTTTCCTGAAAGGCAGTTTACTCAATACAATTACAGCTTAAAGTTATTCAAATTTAAATATTTTTGTGCTTATAATGTGTATTTAGTGAGCTGTCAAGCAAATAAGCCCTTTTTTTTCAATTTAATAATGATTTTTGTATTAAAAAACCTCTCAAGAAAAAAACTATGCAAACGAATTTAATTAGTTATTACAAATCATTCAGTCAAGATCTGTGCGGACTTTGAGAAACGTTAAATGTAGACATTGAGATTTCAGAAAGTCATGTGCAATATATCTGTTGAAAATATTACATTTAGAACTACACAGTTTTAAAACGAAAAGTAAAAGAATAAGCAAATTAGTGTAAATTATTTTCAACATTTAACGTTTAAAAAAAAAGCAAAGATTAGTAACAAATGGAAAATGTAACTGAATAAATCCAGAAATGGAAGAGCATTTTAATGCTTGATTTTATGAAATAATAATTAAATTATTTGAACAAAGAACAGAATTAAATGTAAAGAAAATATTTTTTATTAAAAATGTTAAAAACTCTCAATATTTTCGATATCTGAATTGAATACTAAGCTAGCACAACATTAGCTGTTAAGCATTTGTACTGATGCTGTCACCTTGTATAGATTTATTGAAGGATTCGATTCAGATCACGAAAATATAGCCCGAGTAAGGTTTGCCATATACAGTTGGGATATCAGAATTCATAACAAGAATTCAAAATCTGAATTCAGGAAGCGGTACTAACTACACCTTCAATTTATTTAGGTAAGTTCTCTTATGTATAAAAAATAATAGTTCTGGTTATGAATTGGGGAAAGAAATAGCCTGTTTAAGGTCAGCCTAAGCCTGCTTTATGGCTCCAGTACAAATTGACCCAATTGTGACAGGAATTTTGAAAAAGTAAGTAAAAGAAAAAAAAATTACGTCTCTTAATTTGAAAAGGTCAATTTGTACTAAGGCTATGTAAAAACTAATGTTGTTGACAGAATGGTCAATTCATGACATTGCGAGAAGATTCTTCTGACAGATGATACTGTATTTACGAATTTGATCAATCGCTTCATAGCTAGCATAGTTCAGGCTACAAGCAATTTTAATTTCATAATGGGGATCGTTTTATGAATTGGCCATTTTGTCTTTTATGGATGAACTTTCGCACGTAACACATGAGACTTTATTATACCAAAACCATAAGGAGATATTAGCACTCTTTTTCAATTCGAGCAATTAGTAAAAAAGTCAAACTTAAAAATCTGCTGGGCGAAGATAACGTTTTCTTTATTGGGTCTATTATTTAACACAATAAAGGAAACTTGTGAACAAGAGCCGGTGCTTCATTTGCTATAAAAAAGTGTCATTGCGAGAGTACATCCTAGTCTTGTCTATAGTTTCCATAAACAACAGAGCTGTCAACTGTCACATTGACAGCTGTCATATTTACCTGTCTTCTGTCTCCGGGAGCGGTGCAGTCGATGTAGACGCGAGTAGGGCGGCGGCGGCTCGGCGGGCGAGGAACCACACGATGATGGGGACGAGTCGCTGGACGCCAGCATCACGTCCAGGAGGTTGGCTCGGGCCTGGAACAGGTGGTTCATGACGTAAGGTTTTTGGTCTGGGCAACATGGTTTTCAAAGAATATGTTCATTCTTTTGCACTTGTAAAAAAGAATGTAATACTTGGTCAACAAATAAAATGTTTTGAAGAATAATTGCTGCTGAGGTCAAGTCTGTCTAAAAAGAGAGATTAACAATTGATGATAGATAGTAGGTAAACAACTAAGTACCCAGTTAAAACCAGACTAAATAGACTATATTATGATGAAGTGTCTCAAAAACTGGGTAGGTATTTACCTACCACACTTGGGAATAGAGTAAGTACGATTTTTAAATTACAAGAAGACAGAAAAAAACTTTGATTTTCAGATTTGATTAGGATTCTTTTGGTGAAACTATCCATAATTTCATTTTAACCCGGAACGCGCTTATACCTTGTAAGTTAAAATGCCGAACAAAAACTTAATATCAGCTTATTCAACACTCGAGGGCCTAACACGAATGTTTTTATGTTACAGTATCGTTAAAGTAAGTGAATTTTGAATTTAAAAAACTACAACTGACTAGTACTAGGTACTAGATACTGTTTTGAACCTACCTTTACCTACCCGTCTCTATTGTAAATTTGATTATTTATAAATGATTTCTGATAAAATTACGCCACCAGCCAAAATAACACACACAAAACAAATACGTGTCATAAACATTAGTTCGCTTACTTGATATAACTTCACTCTTCCCCCACTTTTCTGTCTAAACTAAGGTTATCAATAATATCGTAAATTATATCTATATTCAATAAGATAAATACGTAAACGGTTTTTACCGACAGTTCACAGTATAGATATACTGTGGCCAGGTGTCGCTGAAAACCGGCGCTATGTCTCTGTCTCCCCAACTTTAGGTTAATTATATTTTTTTTTATGGTATGCGTCATGCTTGGCGCAAGATATAAACTTTTTTTCTGTCTTTCAAATGTATAACATTATCAACTGCACTCCTTACCTTAGGATCACTAAAGTCGATGTCCTTCTCAACATGCACTCAGCCGGTGGGCGCCTACAGCGCGGCGTCCTTGTGCGCGTGCGCCGGCGCCGCGCCCCCCTCCCCGCGCTCTATCCTTACCTTAGGATCACTAAAGTCGATGTCCTTCTCGACATGCACCCAGCCGGTGGGCGCCCACAGCGCGGCGTCCTTGTGCGCGTGCGCCGGCGCCGCGCCCCCCTCCCCGCGCTCTATCCTTACCTTAGGATCACTAAAGTCGATGTCCTTCTCGACATGCACCCAGCCGGTGGGCGCCCACAGCGCGGCGTCCTTGTGCGCGTGCGCCGGCGCCGCGCCCCCCTCCCCGCGCTCTATCCTTACCTTAGGATCACTAAAGTCGATGTCCTTCTCGACATGCACCCAGCCGGTGGGCGCCCACAGCGCGGCGTCCTTGTGCGCGTGCGCCGGCGCCGCGCCCCCCTCCCCGCGCTCTATCCTTACCTTAGGATCACTAAAGTCGATGTCCTTCTCGACATGCACCCAGCCGGTGGGCGCCCACAGCGCGGCGTCCTTGTGCGCGTGCGCCGGCGCCGCGCCCCCCTCCCCGCGCTCTATCCTTACCTTAGGATCACTAAAGTCGATGTCCTTCTCGACATGCACCCAGCCGGTGGGCGCCCACAGCGCGGCGTCCTTGTGCGCGTGCGCCGGCGCCGCGCCCCCCTCCCCGCGCTCTATCCTTACCTTAGGATCACTAAAGTCGATGTCCTTCTCGACATGCACCCAGCCGGTGGGCGCCCACAGCGCGGCGTCCTTGTGCGCGTGCGCCGGCGCCGCGCCCCCCTCCCCGCGCTCTATCCTTACCTTAGGATCACTAAAGTCGATGTCCTTCTCGACATGCACCCAGCCGGTGGGCGCCCACAGCGCGGCGTCCTTGTGCGCGTGCGCCGGCGCCGCGCCCCCCTCCCCGCGCTCTATCCTTACCTTAGGATCACTAAAGTCGATGTCCTTCTCGACATGCACCCAGCCGGTGGGCGCCCACAGCGCGGCGTCCTTGTGCGCGTGCGCCGGCGCCGCGCCCCCCTCCCCGCGCTCTATCCTTACCTTAGGATCACTAAAGTCGATGTCCTTCTCGACATGCACCCAGCCGGTGGGCGCCCACAGCGCGGCGTCCTTGTGCGCGTGCGCCGGCGCCGCGCCCCCCTCCCCGCGCTCTATCCTTACCTTAGGATCACTAAAGTCGATGTCCTTCTCGACATGTACCCAGCCGGTGGGCGCCCACAGCGCGGCGTCCTTGTGCGCGTGCGCCGGCGCCGCGCCCCCCTCCCCGCGCTCCGCAGTCTTCACCTCCGTCCCGCTAGTAGTGCCCTCGCTTTGACGAATCATTCTGAAAACATAAGCCAACAAGGTGTTAGTAATCTTCAGGCAGATAAAGAAATGACAGCATGGCGTCGTTCTGCATTTTATACCGCGAATGGGAAGATTTGGTCATTTAGCGATTGTGTATTTTAAATACAGAAATTACAATGAAAGTATTGCAGCGAATGTGACTACTGTTGGCGGTCTCTTTCTGTGTCTCCTACAGAAGAGACAAAAATAATAAACACTGTCACTTTTCAAAGTGATTTATTTTAACATTCGCGGTACTGTATGCCGAACGCCGATAGCATTTGATAAAAAAAGATGATTGTGAAATTTGTAAACACTGCCACTAACCATGAGTTTAATTTATAAGAAACAATAAATATTAATTTTACTTTCAATATTCTACTAAAATTTTTGATTTGCAGTTCAAGTTTGCAAGTATCTATATTTTTGTAACCTAATCTTAATTATTCACAATATTAGATATCGTTTATCTTTTTTGATATAAGGAAAAAGCGACACCTAGACTGTTATCGTTATCTTGCGTATCTATAGTTGTTGCATGTATGAGCGCGTCCATTATTGCAATTTAAACTTTAAGTCAAAGACATAAAAGTCAACTGACACATGAATAGCAACGACGGTATATGTAATCAGATTGGCAACTTACTATAGGGCGTTAGTGTATTTGAAAAAAATTAACTTCATTAAACCACATAAAATGATTTCCGAATATCTGTAAAGTATTACCACATAAACGAACACTCACCTATTGAGTTCCTCAATAACATCTTTCGAAGTTGCAGCCTCATGGAAACTCAAAGTATGTTCTTGCTTCACTATAATTGGTTCTGGGGCCGACGCTTGCGCAGTGCCGGGCTTGTTCCGGTCCACCACGGGGATCTTCGATCTATTCCGGCTCGGAGAGGACGGAGGCCTCTTCCCTCCCATCAGCGTTGGAATCCGGCTCCTCTCCCTCAGTTTCCCATCTTTAATTGCATCGTTCTTATTACTTACTATCACAGTTTCAGCCGTAGACGTGCTAGTTGTATTGGATTCAGTCATTTGTGGGGAACCATTCTCTGGGGACGACCCTTCTTCCTCTTCTGGGACAGGAACTAAAGCTCCCGTGCTTCTTCGGCAAGCGCTTAACACTTCTTCTACTAAGGATATCTCATCGTTGCTCGCGTAAGGAAAGCTAGACGATTTTGTTAGACAAGGCTCTACTTCCCTCTCAAGCGGTGATTGCTTGTTCAACATAATATTCACAGTATTCTCTTTCAGCGCTGAATTGTGGTCTAAACTTCGACTAGATTCGATATCACTCGGTTTTTCTTCCTTAACAGAGACAAAAGGCTGGTCTTCAACCTCAACAGATTCGATCACATCAATGCTTTTATTAATTTCGTTCTTCCGCTGCACTTTTATGAGATGCCGTTCACCAATTTCGTTCTCTGCGTTTTCAACTCTCGAAAATTCGTCAAAGAAATCTTCGGATTCTGTGTAAGGGTCTTCGCGTTCGATGAATCTCGGCGTGGACCGTGGCTCGGATACTGTATCACAGAAGGCAACCCTGGGCCGGTCGCCGTGGAGGACGTCACAAGAATCGTTTTCAGAGAAGCTGCTGAAGGAGTCAGGTCTTTGTCTGTCTTCTGACACTTCACTGCGAGGTCCAACTGAGTCATCGTCGAAATCTGCCGCGGCATACGGAGGTGGTAACTCCCTTATTTCCGACAGAGGCCGCGACGACATAGAATCAGATTCTTCCCTATCCCTACAATATTTCTGCTGCTCAGCAATAAAATGCAGCACGTTCTGCAATGCCACTTCTCTATCCTGCAGAGCCATTGCCTGAACATCGTGAATCCTCAAATGACTACTTGTATCCTGGGCAGGGATACCTCTGGACGAATTGGATGCTAAGCTCTTTGTGCTTTCATATTTAACGAGACGGTAGAAGTCTCTTGTGAAATCTAGGCCGACGTTTGCACAGTCACCGTCTTCGCTTAGTGCTGTACTAGATCTTTTATCAGGTGCGTCTGATGCACTGGACCACGACCCGCCAGGTGAATGTGTGCCTGTGCAGTCCCATCGTTTCTCTGATGTATCAGGATCATCTTGTATTCTACATTCATCTATTTCTATAGTTGCAAATCCACAGTCATTCCAAAGGCAATCTCCGACATCTTCTTCTAATTCTAACGCGTCATCTTCTCTAATACTAGGTAACGTTGACAAGGATATTTGGCCAGGCGTTGTTATTTCGGCAAAGGGGGACTGTCTATCCCTGAGATCTTCGCAGGATAATGATAAGCTCCAATCTTCCAGTTCAGCTCTATCGTATTCTAAATCGGCCAGATCTCTATGCCTCTGCTGTAATGCTGATCTAGCATCGTCTAGTTCTAGCCAATGTTGGACGTAATCAGCATCGTATTGGGAGCCGTCTGCTCGATCATCAAGTGTGCTACCCCACGAGACCCTTTCTGAGCTTGTCGTCGAAGCAATAGCCGCTCTCCTCAGCGGTCTTTCTGGAGCAGGTTTCAGATCTAGTACTAAAACACCAGAGCTAGGCGTCGGAGTGTCTAGGCAGCTGGTCGGGCAAGTTGTTCCAGCGATTAACTTCAAACACAGATGGGAATCCGAGAAGCTTCGCACTACATGTTGGAAGGGTAGCACTGGTCGTGAAGGAGGGTAGCTGCCTCTGACGCCAGCGAACGCGACTCCTATTGGGAAGTAGATGTAATCTGCGTCTGTTCCTAGGAGTCTTGCGTGTCTTCGGGATTCTCTAGGGTTGATGGAGACGATGGTTTGGTTGTCGGTCTCGTCGGAGGCTTCATTGAGGTCTGGGAGGGCTCGGTCGGCCGCGTGGTCGCTCTGGCGGGAGGCGTCGGCTTGCACGTCGCTAGACATGGTGGAGTAGCCCTCGTCTTTGGCGCCACTCTCCGGGGACTCGGCTCCTGCCTCTCCGACCTCACCGCTTTCTTCTTCTGTTACTTTTTCTCCACTCGCCCCTGAAATTATAGTCGTTTGTTTAGTCTTACGGCAATACTTTGAATGTAATTGAACTTTAGAATAAGGAATTCATCTTTTTTTTTATGCTAAAAATCGACTATGTTAATTTTTGATTCAGTAATTGAAGTTATAGGCTTGTCGTGGGGTCTTTCCTGGTTTCAAAAATCGAATTTCATTTTTTTTGTTGATTTGCAGATTACTCGTTTCAAACTCTCAGAAACCGTGGTTAAACATTGTTTGACCAATGGAATTACTGCCTATCACACAAACCCCACTAATCAAGGGGTGTATTACCTCTGACGGGGTCAGTGGTGGGCTGCGGCATGCTGAGGCTGAGCGTGTGCGGCCGCGCGGGGGGCGCCCACAGCGTGGGGTCCACGGCTGATAGCGCGCGCGCCAAGTTCGCCGGAGTCACCTCCAGACCCTGGAATGTTAGAGAATTGAGTGATTGATGCTTGATGGCTGATGAAGGGTTGAAATTGTACCGGAGGATGCGGACAACCTTTAATAATAATGTACCAAATATTTAAGATGCGTACCTATTTTGCTAAAGCTTGGGTTTCGTAAGCGGTACTGTTATAATAACATTTCAATGACAGCTTCCTATTAAACAGCCTCTTTGACACCTAGAGATAATTTTCTTGTTCCAAGAAGAAACTTATGAATAACTGGATGTATCCAGTGTTTCTTAGTTGACTACTCCGAGAAGGAACACCTCAACAAACTAGAGGTCAAAGTCTCTTAACGTCCATTTAATCCGTAGGAGGCAAGCTTTCTCTAGTCATCTGTCACGGTTGATAAGCTTTATCTCAGGTGTTGAGAAACCGTCGACTACTGCTTTCTTTCTTTAGCCAGCTTGATGCTTTAATTATGCGGAAGTGCGTAGGTACTGCTAAGGAGTGTGCCGGTCTTTGTGTTTCCTGATAGCTAAAACCTGGGGGGTCTTTAATTCAAGACTGATTGGTTACTTCTAGGAAAGCGTGCTCCATTATCGGCCACATCATCGCTTTCCTAAGGTGGGATAGAGGTCAAAGGGGGGCAAAAAATTTCATCACATTACCTTCAACTCAGTCCAGATATCAGCCAGTATCTGATGGCGTCGCTTGTCGTCGTGGCTGAGGGGGTGCGGGTGCGGCACGGGCGGCGCGGGAGGCGGGGAGTCGCGGAACGACACCAGCGACCCACAGGAACCCACGTCTACTAGGTGCACTGGAAATATAGGAAATAAATTGATATTAGACAAGGCAGAGTTTCCCCCTAGACAAGTCCAAGTAAATGGAAGACTGTGAATGATTTAAGGCTTTGAGTTTCTTGGCATTTTGGCTCATTTTATCTTACGTTCAGCAAAAGAATCTTAACTTGAAGTTTGTAAAGCGGGAATGTGTGGCGGGCAGCTGCAATGGCTAGGGAACAAAACCTTGCCGATTATAATGCGCACAGGAAAGGAGTGGAATTCTCTGCCTACGTCTGTGTTTCCGAACGCATACAACCCTAATCTCTTCAAAATTAGAGTGAACAGGCTTCTTCTGGGTAAGCTCGCTCCATCGTCGACTTTGTCATTGTCATCTATGACCTAGACGAGTCAAGAGCATACCCATCTCAAAAAAAAAAAAGAATTCTTGGCGTATGTGGTATCAGCAGCGTATTTGACGTGACCGACGATAATTGCGAATGAGGTTGCAGCTAGATTTCTCACATCTTTGGTGCAACACTGCCCCTTTTGCAATCTTTCGAAAAATGAACTAAATAATATGCCATAAGTGACCTGAAGTACTTTTGCTTTTGGTGCAATAATGTCACTGATATAGTACGATTACTTTCAACGTGAGGGAGCGGAAACGTTAAAGTTTTCTAGGATGTTATAATGGCACTGTATTTCTTCATTCTTCCCAGGTGTATGTACTCGTGATTCACTAAAAAGTTTCAATGGAACTTAAAATCTCTGCTTACCTTGCAGATCCCTGGGCGTATGAGGCGTAACCGGCGTATGAGGTGTGGCAGGCGATGGCCGCGGCTGAGGTCGCAGCTGCCGCACCAGAAGGGCACTCAACGCGCGGTTCTGTGCCTCCAGCTCGCGGATACGAGCGCGCGCGCATCCCAACTCTTCGCGTACGCTCTGAAAGAAACGATTTTTTATTAGTATGTGTTGGTAGAAGGGCCTTCTAATCAACGGATAAAGTCGGGTTACTTTGACTCTGTGTTATAACTTTGGCCCAACATTTTACCCAATAGAAACACAGTGTGATGTGTTTCTATTGGTTAGCGAGTCTTAGTTCGAGTTTGTTTATATAAATATTTAACGGCTAAATATCTCTATCAAAATACGCAATCTTTACCAAAATACCTTTAAAATTCTAAAACATCCATTACACTTCCCCAACAGCTATCATCCTCGACGTAGAATACTTCGCCCCCTCACAGGATCTCGTCAAAACGTCTCCGAAATAAACGCGCACATTTTAATTATACTTCATTAGTTAAATTAAATTCGAGTGGAGGTAATTATAGGGGGATCTCGAATACGAAATAAGGATGTTTCGGGACAGTCTTGGACTTCGCTGAGGAAGATTTAGCGGGTTCGGAGCGCTCATAACTTAGTTCGAGGATAGTTTTAGTTTAGAACTTTGAGAAGCTTATACAAAGTTTTGGTGGCAGCTTAGCTGGGAAGCTTTCGGTGTATCATGTTGGTAACAGTGTTATGTCCTGTAATTTTGATTAAAAAGTGCCCTGCATTGTTCTGCATCAATAAAAACCCATGGGACGGCATCACTTGGTAGACTGACGGGTGTCAGTACCTCCCCAAAAACGAAAACTCAAGTGTAACTCAAGCAACACATGAAAGAGATCATTGTACTCCTTTTCAGGTGTTGCGGTTTTTTTTAGTTAAACCCTGTTAAATACATGTAAAACCAAAGTAAGAAATCGGGTACCATAAATTTCGGGTACGAAAATCACAGAGAATTCTAGTTACCAAATTCTCATACTGCAAAATTCTAAAACCTTACCAACCGTAATGCACAAGTCGAGTTTGTTTAATTAACCATTTCCACAAACTTCAGAAACAGTTTTAATAAATTTAATAAAGCGTAAATAATATTAATGGAGTAGACTATAAATTTTAAGTGATTTTCGTTTAGACAGAAAGGATTTGAATGTAACGGTGAGAAATGTCATGTCAAGGGGAAGAAGATTAGTTTTCTTTGAAGATAAGATGTTGAAATGTATTTGGGAGACTGCTGAATTAATTAGAACTGATTTAATTATTTTAAGGAGTGGAATTGATTGTTTGTTTTGGTGTCGAATAAGCTTTTCGACGATTTTTCAATTACATATATCTTCTTTCCTTTGGCAACTTAGTCAATGTTGACTATTCTGCCAGCGTTACAATCATATCTTGACTCCATTCTGAAGACCTTTAAATGTTTTGAAATAACATTCTACATCCGTAGCTGCAAGAACCGGAGTTTAATCATTCAACGTCATTAATTTTACCAACATAAATATAGATATTGCTAAGAAATATTATAATTTTGTCATAATTTCCTTAAAATTACTCTTACTTGAACTAATAATCTTCCCTGTCGCCTTTCATACCACATGATACTTGTATGAAGTATCTAATTACTTCAGAAGGAGTCTGTATATCTATTCTATCAACATATATGTCATCAATAAACTCATGGGAGACAAGCATTCATCATTTCTAATCACCATAAGACGTTAATTGCCTGATAATATCCTAAATGTCATCTCAGAATTTAATACGCCTGAGCAGATAATAGATTTAGAATATTGATGAAGATTAAGTACACAAACTTCTGTCGTAAATTAAGTTTATAGCCTGAAGTTGACCATTTGCGGTGATAAAATAATCAAGGGATTATTTTTGCGGGTTTAATCTTTCAAGTTATGTTAGTTGAGAAGTGCTTTTTATTTTGGCGGAGAATTCCGTCTGCAAACTTTTTAGTCCATTTGATGTTCTCAATCACTTAAGTTTCAAGGATCTTTAACACAGTTTCAGCTGTTAATATCCACGAAGCATCATATCAATATTTTTAACTTTGACATTCGATAGTAAAATTTTACGTTGAACGACCAAAGTTTGTCATTAACATTTTCCAACGTTACGTGAAAACAGGAGCGTCAAACTTTGAAAAACAATCAAAAGCGGTCGTCGCTTGCAACCGGCGCCATCTTTATCTGGAAAGTTGGCGCCAAAACTATAGCAACATGGCGGACACTCACAAACTGGATTTAAACACAAACGGTCGCATTATCGGACAGATTATGCCCAGATTATAGTGGGCCAGGCCTTCTGAAATTATTACGGTGCCACCTAAGGCCGAAGTGTCCCATTTCGTGCGATTTATGTGCGAATGTAGGCACCACATAATCCACGGACGCGGATACAAGGGCGACTATAATTATGAGAAAACAATTTCCGGGATGCATCTTAATGCCAGCGGGATTACGGTAGACGTTCCCTTTTTTGCGGATTAACATTGCCGACTGTGTTTCTTTGTTTTAATCTTTTAACGGACTCGTCGACTTCTGGTTGGAATCTACGAGTATTTAAAATTGCACGGTTTGTAAATATTAAGTGATATCTTGAGAGTTTTTTGTCAATTCTGCAGATGGATTCTAAGGACGTGAGAGAAACTTCAAAACAATTTGGGACCAGCCACAAATAAACCTTGCTTTCATCATCGTTAGAAGAAAAACAATGACTAGCCAATTACCCAGTGCTACGTCGGTGCTTGTTCATGTTTGTCCGTGTCTCAGATAACGTGCAAGTGAGAGTGCAGTGCTGGCCTCTTCTCATAGCCAAAAGAGTGAAAGGAACAGACCTAAAGTCACTGTTGCAAGTCTATGCTCAAAATCCTCACCTTCTGCGACAGAAGCGCTCGAACGACCTGCTGCGCCACATCGTCGAGGCGTCTCTCGTGGTCGCCCGCACCCAGCCCGGCCGATAGTGTGGACAGCTGGCTCCGGAGCCGGTCGTTCTCAGATCCTAGAGTGGACAGCTGGCTCTGATAGTGGGCGGCAGAAGCCTGCAACAAGCATTGGCGGTCAAACGTTGGGACAGTCCTTTGGCGAAAAAATCAAGGGAATTGACGCCCTAATCGGCAGTAAACAAGGTTGTTTTTGTGATGTGTCAGTTAGATTATTCAAATTTTGTAACAAATAAGGCGTAAAAATATAAAAGTTTAATAATAACTTGACGCTCATAAAAAGAAGAAAAACAAGCTTTCCTATCGCCCACAGCAATATTTTTCCAGTCTCACTCATCAAAACGTCAGGACCACTCCTGTCAGTACTGCTTCACTAAAAAAATACCCCCGAAAAGGGACCATCGTTTCACACTCTTAATTAAGCCGGAGTTCTCACAACAAACGAAAACCAGTGCAAATTGACCTACCCCGCCCCTTATGGCCTTCAAACACGACATCGTTTACGGGCATTTCTATTCCGAGTTACGGGTCTACTGATATTAGCTGTCCTCGAGCTCAACACAACTTAGAGAACTTTGAATCTTAATGACTCAAGAATAAAGTAGATAATTTTTAGTTGTATTAATGCGGTGTGAGGTTTTCATTAGTCATCAAGTGAGGGTGAGACACGAATCTGTTTGTCTGTGTGTCTGCAACAACACGCGGTTGATAAGCAATGAAAGGGTTAGGTTTGAATGGCGCGGCCTTTCAATTTGGACATGCTTATAATTACGACTGCACAGTTTTATGTGGAAAAAGTCTAGATGGTTTATGAAATGAATACGGCATTTACTTACATGAAAAAGTAATTCATTGGACACGTTTAAAAACACAAAAAAGTTCAACTTCAACTCTTGAAGTGAAAAAGCCACCACAATTTTGCTGATATCACGTGCGGTTTTCAGAGACGGTTAATTAATTAATTTAATTTTGATACACATTGAACGCCACCTATTAGTGTCAAACGCACAAATAATGTCAATTGACACATTTTTGTTTTTAATTTCCGATGGGAAGTGAAAAAAGGTGGGAACTCATTTAGCCAAGGAGGTCAGGAGGTTTCTAATTTCCAAACCTTTAGGAATAATAAGTTAGGCTGATCTTAGAACAGAAACGCTGGTACTTGTTGCTTAATTAATTATGTCGTTATTAAAATAGCTATAGACAGACCGACAATGAAACCAAACTGATGCGATACAATAATACAACAAGTCGACCGATTTAATTAAAATTCCACGTGTATGACGAGTAAATCAAATGTGCGTTTATTTCATGATTTAATTATTTACCGACCGCCGCCGCCATTTTGCCGTCGCCATTTTGTTTTCTGCGCACTTAATTTACTGAATTTAATTTATATTTGAATTTCGAACCAACCGCAGATGTTTCACGAGATCAGGTAATTAAAGTGAAGGGCTTGTCTGATTGCTTTCCCATCGAATCGTGGAATGTGGAGGACTCAATTTAATTAATTCGCTTTTATTTGTACAATGAATATGAAAATTTTGGATTTTATAACCCACATGAAAATTGTTCGAAGATCTTTTTTTATATGGATTATCTACAGACCATATTAGTATTATCTATGATTTTAGTTAAATAATGACAAATATTGTAAATGCGAAAGTGAGTTTGTTTGTTTGTTGGTTACGATTTCACGCCTAAATCTCTGAACAGATTTTGATATTTTTTTAAACGACTGCCGAAAAAAAGGAGTGTTATGTTTTTTTACTGAAGGCTACTTTTATATGTACACACACGAATATTCGTAGCTGCAAACATTATGTTCTAATTAAAAACAAAGTTTTCATAGAAGCAAATTAACACTAACAAATAAGAATTCACTAATTACAAGTGTTTATCAGAAAAAAATCTAAGAACAAAAAACTACACGTCAGTCCAAGAAAAACTGACCATTTATAAAACTGATTTATGATATCAATCACCGGCCGGCTATTACGCTTTCCTTAGTTTTATGTTTAGTAATAACAGCACAAGTTTGAGCATAAATCACAACCCTTTGCATAGGCACGATTTGTCAACTGTCGTTTTCTTTGCGTTGCTTGTAATAGCAATATGTCTTTTTGTATAGGATTAGGTAACCTAGCACTTTGTTACGTCAAGTGGTTTTATTCATAGCCATTATTCATATGGCAACACTTCTAAAAGCAAATGCTGAATAAGACACTAACAGGCCTATTCGTATAAACTTTTTAACCATTGCTTAGTTTATATAATATCTACTGTTTAAGAGATTCTAAATTCAAATTCTCTATAGAAAATTTTGATTGAAGAATCTGCTAATCAGTATTTAAACTAAACAATGATTAAAAAGTTTTTATGAATACGGGTGTAAATATTAATTATCACATCAAAATATACACAACCGACTAATTGTAAACACATCAATTAATTCAGCTAATTAAATTATCCAATTACAAACCACCGTGACACGTAAAACCACTAATTAACATTTACGTAACATCATAGTTTTGCGAATCATAAGATTAATGGTTTTAACAGAAATCAAAATCGCGTTGAAGCCGAAAATACGAAGTTATTGTTTCGTATGGGGCTTTCAGCGAAGTGATTACATTTACGGCAATAACTAGAATTAAACCGGGAGGTCATTAATCATGGCCTGCAGTGTAGACATCATTAGGTTCGTTCAGTCACGCGTCACAAACGTTGGGGGCACAAGTGACTGTTGTAGTTTGGAATAGTTTGTCATGTACTGTTGAAATGAAGGGAATAAAGTAATTCTTCAGCTGGGAAAAACGATCTCAGATTATGGATAAGGGAATCAAAAACAGGGGTTTAAAAACCTGAACCAGCAACTTGAAAAATCTATATGGCAACAAAATATCAGATATTTTGTTAACGCTTGGGTCCATGGGGTCCGAGTGCGCGTCTCTTTTTCAAGTTGTGATATTTTTCGTCGAAATTCCCTGATCAGCTGGCTAGCTCGTTCTTTGTCTAAAGAATAAGCACCATTCAACGTGGCAATGCTGCCAGTGTTCTGGGCACGTTAGTTTCAGGATGTCAGCGATGATGAGGACTAGGCCCTTCGACGCCTAAGTATAGGTATATTGTTTTTGTATAATTGTACCTACATAGTCAGACAGGGAAATAATAGTGTGATATAATATTACAGATACTTCGATGCTAGGTAAATAAGATGCCAGGGGCGTAGCTACCGCCGTTTCAATGATACATGACCCCCGGACTACAGGGGCCCCGAACGTGTGGAAGCAAAAAATAAAATACCTACTTTCCGCAACCTCAAAGTCTTACAGAAGTCCGTAATCAATGAATTCTAGTAATAAATTTTCTAGCACTCTGGCCGCGACTTCTGCGTAGATTTAATCCATACAATTTCCCCTCTTTTCACCCCCTTAAAGGTTGTATTTCCAAAAATCCCTTCTTGCAAGTACCTACTCACCAACGTCATAAAAGGAAAACTTGCGCAAAATATATGTTCCTAGTTCCAGTAGTTTCGGCTGTGCGTTGATATGTCAGTCAGTTTCCCTTATACATAGAGCGACAGTTCTGTTCAAATTTTTTTGGGGCCCCGTTGGTTCTAGCTACGCCACTGTTAGATGCTTTAATTATGCCCCGTGAAAAGATAACTGATGCCTAGTCTTTTTATCTGATGAGCAGAAATCTATAGTGGTTTCATTTATTCACTGACACTGACAGGTCAAGGATATCCAAAATCAGGTCAAGAAAACACAATTAAGTTGTTTACAATCTAAACTGACTTGTTATGCCCAAACAGATTAACTAGTCCCGCCACAGTGATGTGGCAACCATTTATTATTCTATATCAATAATTCATAACATCCTGCGGGCCGGTTAATAGATGGTGCCACTATCCAATTTAGTCGGATTATCTTATCGTGGAATATGCGCAGAGTTAGTTCGGCATCCCGTGCCTGTAATAGCTACCTTGGATGGGTTTCCATTGTGTTACGGGAATTTTTGAGGACGAGAAAACAGTTTAGTACTGAAATTTCCTAAGTTTCGATGGTTTAAAACGAATGTAGGAGCACTATTATGTGACGTAGCTTGGAATTAAAATAAAAAAAAAAATCCAAGATGTAACAGGATGAAAATACAAAAGTTGCTCTCTGCAAGAGAGAATAGGAGAAAGATTTTAAGAAAAAGTACCTATTAGGCCTAATCGTATTGTAAGTTGATTTTTCCATTTAGATTTTTTGCTGCATTTTGCTCATTTAGAACTTAGGAGAGATAGAGTTCTTTGTGAATGCTTTCTGGCCGATGTATCTGATACAAAAAAAGACTGAAAAATTGACAAAAATTTATACAATTGTATGTATGGTTATGCACCAAATTAACAAAACAATTACTTTCCAAAAGTCTCGTGTCGTACGCTGCAATGGACACACACTAATTGGTTTCGTTAGTGCACAACTATGGCGGCCTGCGGAGGTTCGCTAACGTAATTATGAAGATACCTCTGCCTCTGCCTACCCCGGAAACTGTAATGAATAACTTGCCTGCTTGCACTTTAAAATGCAGGGAAAACGTTCCCAGCGAATATCGTTTGGTTTACCTGGGTCTTATTAGTAGTTTTAGTTAACATGGATAAGTGGTCGGTTGCCATGGTGGCTGATGGCTAACAGCCGCACGGATCGATCTTCAAGGTTAAGCAACTCTTGCCGAGGTCAGTCCATGGATGGGTGGTCACCCAAAGTTTTGGTATGGTCATTAATTACATACCGAGACTTGTCCGCGGCTCGGTAAGCACTTTCAGCAATTGGTACCGGCTCTCATTTGCAGATCTTTGTTGTTACGGTAACGGAAGCCAGACTTTGCACCAGTCTTTCTAAGGGGAAGGTTGGGACGACTGGAAACCGACCCCCATACTTGGGAAACGGCAAGGCTGAATGATATAAATATTGATAGGTTTTAGTGGGATATGCGAATTCATGTGGCCGTGGTTACAGGTAATTTGGTAAACAGGGTATTTGACAAAAAAATCTAATTAGTCCGTCAGATAGATTTCCAAAAAATATATTGACACGTATTATTTCTTTTGTCACATAAACAAAAAATAAAGACGATACAGTGCGTCTAAAACTCGTGTGACGTCACTTACCAGTACCCTTTTACTGGAAAGTGACATTACAAGCCCCCACTCCTTATCTTTGATATATTATATATGATTTTGGTATTTTTAAATGATTTGATAAAATAAAAAATACGTATCCAATATTTTTCGAAATCGCCATGCTTGGCAGGCGGGTTGGCGATCGCAATGTAGCTGTTGCAATGCACAGAGAACGCTGCTGCCCATTCCTGGTGAGTCCCTTAGTCGCCTCTTACGACACCCACGGGAAGTAACGGGATGGTGTGACCATCACGATACAGAATGGTTTTGTAGTATTGTTGTAATACACAGTTTCCTTCACTAGATTCGACAGTAAGTAGACTGACAGACCGACTGGACAGACAGACACCCAAGTGATCCTAGAAGGGTTCCGTTATTTACGGATGTACGGAACCATAAAAACAGCATTTATCTTACAAACAGATGCACTGTATATTTACTGGGTCATCTCGTAAATGGGCCATGAACCCAACCTACTTGTATACTGTGTTTATCTTAGATATTTTCCTCTTTTTCTCTTTATATAAGTTAATTCGCCAGTCGCCAACTTGGCGCCGGTTCTGACAAACTGTGTCGTTATGGCAACGTTTTAGTGTTCACGGACGAGATGTAAAAGGACATTTGTAAGGGAAATGCAGGGTTTTTTGTTGCTTTTCATATTAAAGATGTAACGATTCTCTATATAAGGGTAGTTTCGGTCAGACTGGGAGCTCGCTCCAGTAACGTTGGGAGAAGGCTATGTAGATGGTCATTATAAAAATATTGGTTTTTGGCTAAATATTGTGTAATTAGTAAGTGTTTATAAGATACAACTACACAGGTACTTAAGTAAGGCATACGTCACACTGTCGGCCGGCTACCTAGCTATTGCTGTGTGGGTGTGTGGGCCACCTATTAAGTATGAATTACCTCAGCTTGTCTGCCCCGAAAACTTTAATTAACAATTCACTTATGCACAAACTGCCAAATTTACACTTCCTAGATAGTTTTTGTGATTCTATGACACATCACAAATGACATGGAATAAATACTAGAGCTAGAAACCACGACACAGAGCACAACAGTCAATCTATCATCCACTTTGCCAGTCTGCCATGTTTTGCCTGCCATGTCAAAGTCAATACATTTATTTCAACTAGACCATTTAACCTTTTGAACACCAGAGCATAAAGGCATGCGTACCCCCAACGCTAAGCCACAAATTCGCCGCACTTTTTGTCACATATTTGTGACGTTTGGCGTACAGGGCACGCGCTTGCTTGTCATGTATACGTGACAAAGGCACTTTTGAACGTCAATTTTACAGTTTAAAAATAAAATACAATAGTGACTCTAGTTGTCCATTCGCAAAAAGCAGATGTTGTTTTCATATCCATATTAAAAGTTTCCCTCATAAACTCTCACTTAATTCGACACCTAAATCCCTACATCAACTAATCCTAAACCCGTCACAAATAACCTAACCGACGAACAGACAAACACAATTAGCATGTGTGTGTAATTCGTGACGCGGGCGACGCCGGGGGGCAGCATGCACCCTAGACCCCCGACTGCGAGCCGTGGGGAGCAGCCGTTTTAAAGTAATGTTCACAGATATACAGATAGGCACTATGGTTTTAAAACGATGTAAGTTGTACAGGGTTCTGGTTTGGGGTGGTTTTTGGGTGGGGAAGATTTTTTGTAATTTGCTACGAGTGGTAACTCGATTTCGATT
The DNA here is from genome assembly GCA_002192655.3 of Mamestra configurata. Taxonomy (NCBI): domain Eukaryota; kingdom Metazoa; phylum Arthropoda; class Insecta; order Lepidoptera; family Noctuidae; genus Mamestra; species Mamestra configurata. Next base: position 329,398 of record NDFZ01005495.1, on the reverse strand, counting down.
GAACTTGATTTTGATTATCTGGCTAACTTGATTAAAACATGAGAATTATTCCTCACCCAATATTAATTTAACTTCAATATTGCCACGACAACCAAAAGAGGTCTCAGATATTGGCAAAACGTGTACCATTATACCTAAATCCCATACTTTTTCCCCATAGAAAGTAAGGTCAGAGCTTAATTACCCCTTATTAATGACAATCGTGATGTCAATGGCAATATATCACATTGGACGAGAAATTACAATGGGGGCCTCATATAACATCTCTTGCGGGTCGTCTAAGCTCAGCCGCGTATGCTGTTAGAAAGATAAGACAGTTAACAGACGTAGAAACCGCACGTTTGGTCTACTTTAGTTACTTTCACAGCATTATGTCGTACGGTATTTTGCTGTGGGGTCGGGCTGCTGACATTGAATCCATATTTATTTTACAAAAGAGAGCTGTCAGAGCCCTTTATAATCTGCGTCGCCGTGATTCTCTTAGGGAACTTTTTAAAAAGATTAATATTATGACAGTCCCTTGCCAATTCATCTATGAAAATATTATGTATGTGCGGAAAAATCGTCATCTTTTTAGTAAAATTAGTGATAGACATAATTTTAATACTAGAAATAAAGACAAATTAGATCAACCATTTTTTAGATTAGCTAAAGTCCACAGTTCTTTCATGGGGTATTGTGTTAAATGTTACAATAAGATACCTTCTGACATATTAAAACTAAATGAAGGAAAATTTAAAACTTATGTTAAAAGTACACTTTGTAAACAAGCATATTACAAATTAGAAGATTACATTCAGGATAAGAATGCTTGGAAACATGCTGGTCCTGCTCCATAGGACAATCAAGGGTGTAGACAAAATCCAACTGGTTGATCTATGTATTAACTTTATAGATATACTGTTCCTTTTTTTGTGTTTCTATTTTTCTGTTGACTCACACACTGTTTAATTAATGGTTCCAATGTTTGTAAATATGTGAGTACCATTTACCTAAATTTCTTTAGAAAATGAATAAGTTTACCTCTACTGGTGATACTTTGTTCTTATAAGTAGCATACTCTGGGTGCATCGTCCTCACATAATATTAAATTAATTTTTGTATACCAAATTTTGTAAATCATTATTTGAAAAGAGTAACTATGGAGTTTCTTGTCCGTTCTTCTCCATAAGAATCTACCTTTCCGAATGGACAGTAGAGTCACTTTATTAATGTAATTCTATTATTTTTACTGAACTGTAAACGATGACGTTCAAAAGTGCCGTTTAATGGCCTAATTGAAATAAACGTTTTGACTTTGACTTTGACTTTGACTTTGAATATCCACACAATTACAAGACAGTCACGAGAAATAGAGGACTTTCTCTTAGTAAGTGTGGCCTTACTTAACCTTTTGAACGCCATTGTCACGTACATGAAAAGCAAGCGCGTGCCCTGTACGCCAAACGTCACAAATATGTGATACAAAAGTACGGCGAATTTGTGGCTTGGCGTCGGGGTCACGCCGCCGATGCGTTTATGCTCTGGCGTTCAAAAGGTTAGTGGTTATTTATTTTCTATTAATTTGCATCCTTCTGCCAGAGACGACCAATTAATTGATAACTGCCATGCTTTTGACAATCCAGCCGATTTCCCTCTTTGACTGGTCAATCAAAACTCTAACGGTTGATTTCAATAACGTATCTACTTTAACGTTTTTAACCAACTGTCAAATAAGCTACCAACAGTAGCTGAGACGTCATGTTTCAAAGCCAAACATGACGTTTCAGCTACTGGTAGCTTATTTGACAGTTGGTTAAAAACGTTAAAGTTTTGGGACGGTTTGGACTAATGTCTTTGGCCGTTAGTCACTTATAGCCAAGCTATGATATCCAAAGACTTTGTTGCTCGTTTTTACTAAAACTAAAAACACCTAGATGAAGGCCAATAAACGTATTTAACGCTGTCGGAATTTGAAGTATTGGAGCTAAGTCGAGCATTGAACATTTAATAGTGGGCTTTATATTTTGATATTCATCTACGGCTTGTATCTAGATACTTATCTACGTTTCGTTTACTTTGAACTAAAATTGATTCTTAACGGAGACTACTATGCATTCTCGCGCGCAAATTTTTATTGTACCTATCGCTTTTCCATCGTTTAAATAAGTCTGTTATCAGTACGTACAGATTTTCATATCTATTTCGACGAAATTTTTCACCTCTGCATGAAACCACTCATTTATTAGGCAGCTTAAACTATCGATTTTTGTACCGCAACCCTATCCAAGTGCCCTCCGTAACTGCGCCCTTGCACTTCGGTGGGGTGTAGCTGAATTATTGTTTAGAGGGGGTGGCCTTTTAAAGCGGGAAACCCCAGCTATTGTGCATAGGCGATTTCCCGCTATCCGCCATTTTAATGTCCTTCCAGCGCGGGCTGGATTTGTACGTGTGTGTTACGGTGTTGGTGACGAGAGGTAGCGATTTGATTAGTGGTTTAGTGACGCTGTTTTAGGTTGAGCGGTAGCAGAATTTAATCAGAAAATAAAATAAGGTGTAGCAAAATAAAGTTGTAATTTTCTTCAGCACAGTTTATTTGATTTGGGAAACTCATAGTCTAAGAGGGGTCCGTTTTTTCATTTTAAGGTACTGCCCATGTATCAACTTATGTACCCATCTGTTTGAAAATATACCCCTACTTAAGAGATCGTTGATTATGATTCGGAGACACGACAAATACTTTAGCAGCAAGTCAGAACGCCTCCGTATCAGGACGTCCTATTCTCAAATCGTCCAATTAGCAAATCGTACTATTCGCATAATGATATATTCGCAGAACGTCCTATTAGAAGAACGTCCCATTGTCAAAGTACAGTTATGCTGAAAAATAACGATCGATTTTTCGTCATGGCTCATTATTTAGTTTATTATTCGATACGGAGGCGTCGGAAAATTTGAGGCCTTAATTGGGATTTATCAGATTTTTTCTAAAAAGTCAAACTTACGCTGCCAACTCATCACTTGCGCCCCGCATAATTTTTCAGTGTGTTTAACATTAAGGTATGAGCACACAGTCGTGTGTGTGATCACTCCACAACCTTTATAAGTGTTCGCTGTATTTTTCATTTGTCGTCATGTCCGCCCTACAGGGCAACCAGTCTGTCATGTTTAGCGCTTGCCACTGCTCTTTTCTAAGTGCCTTTTTGATACTTGACTACTTGAGTAGTCTTTAGATAACGTTTTAGTGAGGGATGTAGCGGTTTTGATATAAAGTTTTCGTTTTTGGAAGAAATTTTGATTTTATACTTACTAGTTACACGTTACCTACCCATGGAATTTAAACCTACTGTTTTTAGTCCATTTTCATATTCTTATCTTTATTCACATTTCATAATGTGTGTACATCTTATCCATTCATGGGTATCGTGTTTAACTGGTTTGTGGGTCATGGAGGGTAGATAGAATTCCCTCCATATAAAATACTGGTATTTGGCTGCTTGCAGTTCGATTGGAAGCTAATCCCAATACCACTGACAAAGAACTTAGGCCAATGGACAAGAGTTTTAGATACGTAGATCGGACAAAAATGCTTAATTAACGCAGTTTTATTGAAAAATTGCTTAGTTAACGCAGTTTTATTGAAAAATGCTTAGTTAACGCAGTTTTTTTGAAAAAAAGCTTAGTTATCGCAGTTTTATTGAAAAACCTAAGTTTTCACATCCACACTAACAAAAACATGTCAATGGTATAAACAAATTGCTGGCAGTCTGGGTAATAAAAAGATATATGCCTCAAATCCCGAGATTAATTTTAAAGAGCAGAAAAATCCCGTGATTTATAAAATAAAAAAAGTTATTTACATTTACACAATTTTCGTATTTATAAAAAAGGCGAACTATTGTAGCAGCATCAATATCGCCACATGAAAAACTAAGAAACGAAATTTGTACGGCAACAAAAAGAACTAATAACGAAATCCTGCATCGCGCAAGCAAAGTTCTCCGTGCGATTTGAACACATACAACAGTTCGAATATCAACTATCGGGCAGTTGCCCACCAGACACAACAACCGCCTGGCAGAAGGATCCTCCCATTTCCAGTGGAGGTATGCGTGACTCTCTCTGTACCGCATACCCCTATAGTATAAGTATGACAATTTGCTTAAGACTAATAATAATTTGTGTTGTGAATTAAACACTAATAAAAATTGTATGTTAATTAAGTATCTTTGTTTTATTTGTCTTATCTATCTCTGAGGTTTTTATTATTATTTATTTGTAATATTGTTGGCCACTCGGGATTGTCTATTAAGAATCCCGGGAAGATCCATATTAATATCCACATTTCGATGCAAGTATATAAATATCTCGACCTAATTCCGACCTCTGCTGATTACCTAAAAGTCACCGTATTTGCACTGTTAACAAAATTTTCGTAAGACAAAGTTGAAAACACAACGCCTACTGATACATAGATATACATAAGGCAGTAGGTACATGTGATACTTAAAGCATATTAAACTATCAGGGGTCTGTCAGTCCGTCATTTAGCAGTTATTACGAGGGTGAGGTCTGTAATCTTCGCGGAGGACTCTCTAACCTTTGGTTGCTAGTATTATATTATCTGTGGTTGCTATAGCACAGATACTCGTACATCTTTGTTTTTATATATTGGATCGAGTTGATGTGGTATTTCGTGAAGTTTATGTCAAGTTAGGAAGGCTCACACCAGACTAAAAATAAACCTAGTGTTATTTAGGTAATTAAAACCGTTTTCATTGAGGCAGATTTCATGGAGGCAGTTTTGTTTGAATATCTTAAATCGAAAATGTTTAGCCTGTCTAGTATCTAAGGGTTTGTTTTTGTTTTGAAGGATGGGATATCATCAAATGACTTCTTCCGATCTAGGTGGAGCGGAAGAGCGTGTCAGACTCTTACTTACTAAAACTCATCCGTGTTCCTCCTGAAGCCCTTTGCGTTCCAGGGCCGCCGTGACTCTTTCGAACAAATTCCGCAAGCCTGGAACTAAGTATGGCTAGTGCTTTAACAAAACGTTATGAAGTTGTTTAGTCTAGGGCTAGTATAAGATTATCTGAAGTCCAGACCTACTGTCCAAAAACAATCACAACAACAGTCAAACATGTAAAGGAAAATACGAATCATCTTCTGAAACTAAACGTTTGATTTGTTTCTTTGTTCGTTAAGGACCGCAACACGATCATTTAGTTTCATACCCATTTTTTGTTTGTGGGTTTTTAAATTCCATTTTAAAAACATATAGTTCCTAAACGTTTCGGTTCCAACCTAGATTTGACACTTAAATTAGAACAACCCACCTATTTACTTAATTGGCCTTGGAACTGAGTTTAATTGTCAAACCAAAAACAATTTGAAAGTGTGCTTAGAACTAAAACAAGTCTAGTTTGTATCGGTCCTGAAATACCAATGTTGTCTAATTAGAAACAGACTGGTTGGGAATACTAGCTATCTAATATTAACTAAGTAAGTAAGTTTTTAGTGAATTAGAAATTAATAGGTACAAAAATAAGCCAACAGTACAGTATTTGAAAATAGAGTGAATGAAATTCCAAAATTTCGAAGATATTGAGTTTACTTGGAAATTATGTAATCTTCTATATAAATCGAAATGAATCGCTAAATGTGTTGCTAAGCGCAAAACTCGAGAACGGCTGGACCAATTTCGCTAATTCTTTTTTTGTTGTGTTTGTTATTGACAGGAGAAAGTTCTTATGAAAGAACATTTTGAAAAACATTGACATACGTGCGAAGTCGGGGCGGTCCACGAGTTTTTAATAAAACTTCATTCAACATTATGCCATTCAACTTAATGTTTATGAAACCGAAAAGCATTTAGCAAGAAAACAGCCACGACAAACAAGTCCTGTCCCCAGTCGGGACGGTCGTTTAGCGACATTAAACAGCATTTATCGACCCGAGGGGGACACGCGATCATTTTTGGATTATAACCGCTCCAGATAGACGAATTAATTAACGACAAAAACCAATACATCTAGATCCCTGTCACTTTAAGAGTCCCCTTTAATTTCATCATTATTCTTTGATCCCCGCGGGGCGCGGCGGCTCAAACCGGCTCAAACTGGTTATGGCTGGTTTGCGCCGGTCATAACTGGACGTTCTTTGAGGGATTACGGACGGGACGTGTTTGTAAAGGGGGATGAGACGTTTTTGCGTAATTAGTGGTGCAAGTAGGATTCTTGATAAGTGCCACTTCGGTGCAGTGTGGGTGATAATGGATATTATGTAAGAGGATTACTTAAGGAGCGGTAGAAGAGACAAAATAAGCTGTTTAGAGTTCGTCAATCTATAAACGATAGGATTCATAGGTACTTATATAATATAGAAGCTGAAAGCGACATTGTAAGTGAATGAACGAATGATTCCAGACAGCAAAATATGGAAATTCCAGTCTGTTCATTCAATCGAACACGTGTCTGAAAAATAAAAATGAAACGGGATTCCGCACACATTTTCAGCAAACATGAAAATTTCCTCCTATTTCAACGTCTGACCGTAACATGGAACGTTAAAAGACGATATTAAAGCATATAGGGGTGTTACACAATGGGTAGGTAACAGGTAAAAATGCAGGAATATCATTCAAAAAGTGACGGGAAATGGAAAAATCAAAATTCTCATCCGCCATTCAAAACAGATAGCCGTGACGTAGAAGGGGAGCGCACAATGACCAACGTGTAGCGAAACTGGAATATACCGGGGATGTTTTATTTTGTACTCATTTTAAATACGAAAGTGAATGGAATTTTGAAGCGGAAATGTTCAGGTAACGTGTTTTGAGCTGTAAGCGTGATGAAATAAATTTTAAAGAGGAACGAAAGAAAATAAGATACCTTATTTTCTTTATATTTGAGGCAGCGTGTTTTCATGACGTATGTATTGTGGAATATAGAAAAATCATTAAGTTTTGTTGATCCTAAGTTATAAATTTATTTTAAAAAATGCAGAATTATCCACAGATGTTTTGCGCTCACTAAACCAATATCTTACGCAACGTTTATTTTCTATGCTTATAATTATTTTATAAACAAAACAAAAACATGGTTCCGGTTGAAATCTGAACGGAAACAAACATCATGGCTGGTAGAGTCCATTGTGAGTCCATCTTACTCGTTTCTCCCCTTACTTTTCATCGTAAAATGGGGGAGAGAACAATGCAGCCAGCCATAATGAAATATTTTGAATATTTGTATTTGATTCCTCTTAAAAGTCTATATTAGAAAACCAGTCTAACTTGACCTCCCGAAAAAAACTTTTTTAATAACATGCCAGAATTTTTAGGGTTCATTTTGCGCTGGACAGGGGAGAACCCGGGGTCTTTCGTGAATTTTTAATTCCACAGTTTAGAGGATATTTGCTCAGGAATTTGCGCTATGGAGATAAGTTTTTATTCGTTTTATGGTTCCATATACGTGGGCACACCGTCTCGAAAGGGATCATTAAGTCTGCCTGTCTGGCCAGTGAATGCTGTGGTCGATGAATCGATTTTGGTGTAAATTAGATTTTTTATTGCATTTGACACTTTCCTATCTGTTTCTATCTGCTCCTTGCTGGGGAGTTTGTTGCGCCACTTCTTCTTCCCAGCTAAAACACTAGGAAGTGTTGACGGGCGGGCGATTTGGGGGACTGTCTTTAAACTTTGACGTTCTAAAAGTGCCGGCACTCAGCCTAATTTGAATAAATGACTTGATTTTGTGTAAATTCATACGAGTAGACACGCTATATTATGTCCACTGTTTGCTACGTCTCAAACAAACTACATACAAATGCAGGATAGGGAGCGCTGCTCCAGATATTGGTTCAAGCTTATAAATAGATGGAACCTTGGAGACGGTTATAAGCTAATTGATTACGAAAATCTATATTAATGCGAGGGCAGCCCATAGTAATAGATATTTCTTACCTCAAGAGCTGATGATAGGGACGCCTTCTCCTGCTTCAGAGTTTCCACGCGGCTCTTGTATTGCAGCAGCGATCGCACCGTCTCCTCCATCCTGAAACAATACACAGAAAACAATTTAATAATGATCTCACGAACTGTCAATGAGGATTTTGTAAAGCATAGGTTGGTTTATTTGCAAAAAAAGTACGACAATTTTAAACAAAACCGCACACATTTATATAATAGTAGCTTAATGTGAAAACTATCCCATATCAAAAGGCGTTTGGAAACACTTAGTGCGAAATTGAATTCGTTGGCATTTCACAAGCTAGTAGGTATTACAGGTAATAGATGAAGTATCGTTATAACTTTGACTGAATATCGCTCAAAGTGAACGTAAGTTTCAGATAACGGCCGTATCAAACACTCGAGCCGATAGTCTTGGGCAAGTCTGGTAAGTTGTCGCACGTGCTTAGAATGTACTTAAACTAATAGCTTAGGATCAGATTCACTCATGGGTAACTTACTTGTTGACAATATTGGTTTTTACTTTAATTTGATCGTAGTCTTAGATTACTGGTTCAAATTTGTCCGCAAACGACAATTCTATACGGATATTTTTTTATTTTATAAAGTAGAATCAGCATAGTAAAATCCACTGGAGTACCGTTACACAAAACGAGTGATTCTTTTCGAAAAAGAGTCTGGTGACACAGAACGATTGATTTTTTACTTTCTATAGAAACTTCAAATTAAACTCAAAGTCTTTTTCGGAAAGATCTGAACTTACTATTTAGACCTAGTTATCTTGCGTATGCGTTGTATTATTTTCATTTATTATTACCTATTTTGACATGATTTTTGAACATTGTAGATTTTATTATTTTGAATTGATTAAATTTTGTTTTTTTATTTTTATTATTGACTGACATAGTTTTAAGACAATTGTTACTAACAATTATGGACATTATTAGTCAGAAAATAATTAAAAAAATAACAAGTTTCAATAAATAGGTTCGTTCACAGCCAAGATTGAAGATTTCAAAGTTTGTACGAAACACTACAGACTTATCATCAGACCTCAGTACTAAGTCTGTTTCATTCCTGTTTAGAGCGTTATGGTCGCTGATGAAAAGACCTAACGTAGCAAAAAAAAACCATTAATTATTTCACTTTGATGAACCGTGTGTTTCATCAAAGAAATCATACCAAAGACAAAAACAACAGAAGACAAACGCTCTTATAAAACAGTTCATTATGCAGATGGATCAAACTGGCGAGCTGGAGATTTGCATACTTCACGACAGAGCGGGACAGAAGACGTTTCCTAAAAGTAAGAGAAAGACGGAAGAAGTGCACTTGTCGCATGTCGACACTTCATTAGGAAGAGACGTCCGTTCGCGAGAGCGCATCAACGTCAAATGACGGCTAAGTGAAGAAATATGGGCGGTGTCTGTTTTTTTGTGTTGCTATTTTAAATAATGAGCTTCAGTGGCTGAGTTGTCAGTTTTTTCGGGAAATTATGTTTTTGGTAAGTTCTGAGAAGTTCCCTGTTTGCGCAAGCTTAGTAGTTGCTGTATTGGAAGAGTTTGCCTGAAGTCTTATTTATGTTAGAACTAGCGGCTCTAGATAAAGTGTCATTTCATCCAACGGATTGACATGCGCTACCGATATGTCACGTTGTCAATACTATATTATTTTGGACTTTTGAAAACCGTTATTTATACTTATAAAATCGTTTGTCCTGACTTACTATCAACACACATCGAAACTATTAAGTCTAGAAAGCTGATATTTGGAACCTATGTTTATTTATAACGGAAGTATCTGCTAAGAAAGGATTTTTTGAAACTTAAACTTTGAGGGGGCGAAGTGGGAAGGTGAACTTTGTATGAACGTGGACGAAGTCGCGGGCATGAGCTAGTCTCTAATAAAATGTCAGTTTGTCTAGATCCCCATAGCTTGTTTATTTCTGTTCTTCTAGACATTTTCTAAGTAAACAAGAATCTTAACCGGATTTCCTAAAACCCGTTTTAAATGAACGTAAACAGCCTGAATTATGCAAACGCTCATCGCGAAGCCACAATGCCACTGTTTTAATCTCAGAAATTAATCAACGTTGAGTTACAATTTTAATACTTAATTCTGACGAAGCTGAATTAAGGGGGATGCACAAACGTAGACCGCGGAAATTCAAATTTTCTGTCATTGTATGTTATTAACAAAGTGGTTCATGACTGTTACAAAATATTGTATCTACCAAAGTATGTGATTGAAAAACAAGAATACGTTCTGTCTAAGTTTTAGCTAAATTATCATCAAATTAATGTCATGATTGCACCATGAATTAAAGTGCCAATTCTACAATTTTTAATCTTTTCAATGCCATTAACAAGCAAGCGTGTGCCCTGTATCTACGCCAAACGTCACAAATATGTGACAAACAGTACGGCGAATTTGTGGCTTGGCGTCGGGGGCACGCCGCTGATGCGTTTATGCTCTGGCGTTCAAAAGGTTAAGCAACGTTCGCATCCTCATTTCAATCTGTTTAAAAATTGGTCAATTTGGCACTGATGTCAATTGAATCGGGTAATTAGAATTAAGTGAGTTTCAATCATGTTTAATACTTTGGTAAATACTTAACTAATACGTAACTTTTTTATAACACAATACCTTGGTCTGAGTAGTAAATCGCAAAATGTAAAAGAATTTGTCGCGGGGTGAACGTATTCCCCTTAAATCTGCCGAAGCTGTATTAAGGTTTTACATCACAAAAGACCTTCAGAGCCTTCTTAGAAGATAATGTCTGAAACAAAAACCCCTCGGAATGATTATTTCACCCTCTTTTAATTATTAATACACCGTTGAGGGCCAAGATTACAGCATTAAGGGACGTAAAGGGTACTACGGGGTAACACTAAATATTACTTTTAGTAAGTCGAGAGAACCGGTCAAATTGCTGCGCAAATAGAGCTGGTATTGTCTGGAAGGTTCGGGTAATTAATTTAATTTGGACATCTATTTCGAGTTAAAGATGGAGGTACACTGTAATATTATGACACTGTAACAAACAAAACTAAATAAGTTGAGTTTCTTAAATTGATGTGTAATTTTTTAAGTGCAAGTGTTTTTGTTGAATTTCTAGTACATATACCTAAGTATTGTGACTTTATGAGGCAATTTATCATTCCTTTTTATCGCTTAAAAAAAATTAAATATTTTATTTTTCTATGGAAGTCTCTTGTCTTACCTAACCTAACCTTACCAGATGTTGAATTCAAAATAAACATATCCAAAATAGTTATCAAATAGTGTAGGTGGAAATTACTTATGAATAGCTTTTGTGGCACCAACCGATGAAAACTACATGAATCCTTCTTCCTTACAATTGAAGAATTCGGACAAACCGCGCTGGGTTACCACTCCATTATTAACTCGTTCCATAACGAATCCTTTCATTATAAAACTGGCAAGGAATCCATTTCACAGATCCTGAATAATGGAACTTTTTCAATAACTCTGAATAGAATGAGTTCCCTCCACCAGCTGTAAGAAATTATTCTTCTTTTTTCAAACTGGCAACATAAGATTCTTTGATTAGAATTTTAAAGTTCCAAAGTGTTCGATTTTTAATATCTTTGCGTTTGGTTGGATTAAATGTTAACGTTTTTATTTTTTTCTAAAGCAAATACGAAAATATTAGTAGGTTATATTATTTAGGGAGCGCAGAAAATATCTTCAATGCATTTCTAAGCATAGAAATGCATATACAATTTAGTCCTTCCATATGAATACTGAAAGAATATTAAGATTTGTTCGGGTCTATACACCAAATTATTATCTACACTGCCAAAGTTACCAAATCACGAAGCTAAACTCAAACTTTCAAAAATAAAATTAATCATCCAAAAATTAATTTTTGGGGCAGACTGCAATTGAACCTTTTTTGCGTATTTCCCACGTGGCATATCTAGTTGGCCGGTTCGGGGGTCGATTACCTTATACCGAGCCTTATTACAGAGTAATTTAATGTTTTGTATTTTTTTTCGACGGTGTTTTTTTACGCGGGCAATGTTTTACGACGGCCAGTCACGGCAGCATCGACCGGGGTGTGTTCCTATTTTTGATTAATATCCACATGTTTTTCGGGTAGAAGAGGAATTTGTTTTTCGTGAAGGTATTTTCGGGAAATTGGTTGAGGATGATAGTTATTGAGTTGGGTTGCGCAATTTTAGTAGATACAAGAGAATATAGCAATCAAAACGACGCAAAATGGAGTCTAAATATATTTAAAAACATGTAATTTATTACTAGTCCGTCCTTTTTAAATTAAAGGTTTACACAGATTTGTTATCAAACATTGAAAACACCTAGTTTTTTCATCTGATGTTATATTTCGATTTCCTCCTGTACATTTCTTATGTTGTCATAGTTTTCTTTCTCTGAAACTCCGGTTCTAATAGAGGTGCGCCGTTGTTGGTGTTTTGGTCTAAAAAAAATCGTTGTTATGAGCTCTTTCATTTGAGCTTTTGACCACTTAAATTGGTAGAGTTGGAGAGATACTTAGTGTGAACATTCAAGCTTATTTTTTAATTACATTATCAACACGATGCTTCGGAGGAGCACGGGTCCTCTAGTGTCTGTTTAAAATAAAAAGACACGCAGACAAAATCACAGCCGATGAACCCTAAACGACTTTATACTACAAAACTCCAAAAAAAGAGTATTAAAACGTTGGTAAACAATTACCATTTTTTACCGAGCTGGCCAAACATGGCGGCTGTGTCCTGGCTCCCCCTGCCCGCGACAAATTACGTCGCATTCAACCCTTGACCAGATGAGAGCTCGTAAATCTTATCTATTAAAACCTGTGTCGGTAGTACTGTGGTGTGGTGCAAGGCAGGGGATTAGCGATGTGCGGATAGTAACGTGGATTTGTAAGCATGTACATTGTACGTATTTTTCTGTACAGATAAACAAAACATCCGCGGTCAGAGGCCCTGTTAATGAATGCGCCTGACATACAAAACACGATGGAGAGAGATCGTGAGGTGAGTTACAACGAAACCAGTGATTGGACAGCATTCATACCGAAGAGGAAGAAGAGTAACAGAGAATATACATAGATAGCATTAGTTAAGGGGAACACTCATCAACGAAGGATAATAGTCCATTTATACAAGTGCTGTAAGTAAAGATTCCAAAGTGTAGATAAGTTTGCAGTCAAATGAATTACAAATTGCTCATTTCAGTAATGCTGATAGTGATTTAGTAATTAGGGAATGCAGTCGAGATTGACAACTCGAGATAGCGCGTGTTAAGTCTGGGGGCCATATAGGCCATACGAAATCGTCTCAAAGCCAAGTATAAAGTTTTGGTAAATTTTCTAAGAAGCTGACTATTCCTCTTAAATCCAATCTGTAATAATTATTGTCTTTCATTCATATCTTCCTTTACATTAATTTCAGTCACTTTTTCTACCACATAATCGCTTCTCTCCCCTATATTAGGCCATAGCTCCCCCGTATCGATGTATTTGCCTAAACGCGAGGATTACATTCAAGCCACGCGCCTCACATTGTCGCCAACGCCACAGTATACCGGCGCAGTGGGCACACTGGGCACAATGCTAATGCCAAAGTAATTACTCATTGTATACCAGTTAGTCTGTGGCATTTGCATGATATACGAAACATTTGTGTGGACAAAAAGAAGGATGGTATTAAAATGCATGACAGAAATGGTTTTTTAATGGTAGCAGTAAAAATATGCATGGATGGGCTATGTGTAAAATGTTGCAGTCTGAAGTCTCCTTTTGGTTTTTCTCAGTGTAGATATATGTAGTTTTATCAAAGTCAAAGTCAACGCATATATTTCAAATAAACCATTATATACAGGTACTTTTGAATTGTCAAAGTCAGTCCATCAAAAACATGAAGCTATTTGCACGTTCCAAAGCGTAGATCTCTATGGAGAAGAACGTGCAAGAAACTCCACGGACACTCTTTTAAATCATTTTGTGTTTACAAAAATGTTATGTGTACGTTTCCAAATAAATAAATTAATTATCTTACTGCATAGAGTAAGTTTTTAAGATCTTTAAAGTTTTTTTCTTCATAATTCTTGAGCACTGAAACTTAGTAGACTTATAACCTTGTTGTGCGGTTATCATAAAATGATACCTAAGAAATGCCAGAAGTTTGTAAAGAAAGATCTTCAAGTTGGTATTTATTTCAGTAAACTCTCAAGTAAGATTTCAAAGAGGTTTAGTACTAGTACTCTTTTGGCAGTATAACCGGTACTTTTACCAAGTAACTTATCAAAATTCAGTTCATATACACAGTCCAAAGAAAATCCTTTTTATGATGTAACTTTTCACAGTTATTCGAATAAAACAATGGAACATATTCTAGGTCCCACAGGATAGAATGTGTTCCAATTTTGTTAGTGAAACCATCCATCAATTAGAAATTCCTAGTCTATTTTTTAAATATCAGATTGTGTCGAATATTTGTATTATGTTTGTTATTTTGGAAGCAACGAATATTTTGCATGTAAAAAATGCTTCCAACCAAAAAGGCTTAATTTGCGTAACGTGTTTCAGCAAAGACACCGCGATTCTTTTGCCTTCGACTCGCTTAAAAAACGTCTTCTGAATTGTACTATTCACCTAAAAATGTGTCAAAAAGCAGTGAATGTGATTTGAAACATTAGGTGCTTCTGATAATTAGGAAATCAACTCAAGAATGGTTAAAGTGAGAAATGATTACATTACAGGTAGTTTAAAAGTGGCGCCAGTGACGAAAAAGTTGAAAGGGAACCGCTTGTCTTCGTATGGTCATGTGAAGACGAGGGATGAAACGCATGTAACTAAAAGAGTTTTGAATATAAATGTGGATGGATGGAGAGGGAGAGGGGAGGCCAAAGAAAAGATGGATGGATTGTGTTAGGAGTGATATAAAAGAAAAGGAAGTTAGTGATAGCGCAAAGACTATATAACCTAGCGTGACGCTGACAGGACAGAATGGTAGAAAAAAATGTGTTGCGCCGACCCCAAGTAACATGGGATAAGGGAAGCTGCTGACATAGTTCAGAAGTCGTTATGTTAAGCGAATCGTAGGCAAAGGTATCCCAGTGCCAGATAACACGTGACATAATGAGGCCGCTGGATAGTCGACAAGATTTTTTATCCAATGAGGCGCAAGACACGCATCAATATTAAATTAAGATAATACAAGTAGACGCAGCCTAATCCTTCCATAATTTACGCAAAGTGACGATACTACATCAGCTTATTAACACGAAGAAGCCAAGCCACGAAGTTCATCATCATCATCAAGGTACTTCTTAAATATTCAACCTCATTTTTAAGCCTCAAAATTCACTTTGATATACTGCCCGTTCTTGGCATAATTTACGTCTCGGAGTACCAGGAGAACAGAATATGACAGAAGGTTGACTCCTTACAACTTGTGAAAATAGACATTTAGAACAAATGACAGTCGGAGTAAGATTTCACTTGATGTATGTGAAGCGTGTCTATATCAATAAATCAAACTTCCTAGCCTTCTCCCAAACTGTGTTGAGGTCGACTTTCCCAACCTTTATTTGAACCAGGATACTTTGATTTCCTGCCTTCTACATTGCTAGCAGGGACTAGAAATCAAAAAGAAAATTAAGCCGCGTTAATCTAAGAATAATCTTATAACATATAGTTATACATATTTGAAACTTGTAGCATAGCTTTTCTTTGAATCAAAAGCTTAATATCAGTTTGCATTAATGTTATTTTTGAAAAGGATTGATAGTTCAAACATGTCGCGGATCAAATTTTGGCCCTTGCGGACCACCGGTGGTCCGCGGACCACAGGTTGGGAACCACTAGTCTAACGGGATGCATCTGAATACCAGTATTTTACGCGGAGCGGTTATCTATCTTTACAACACAATTCAGTAACTGGAAAACATGATTCTCTATGACTAGACCGGTAGACTTTTGAAGTTCTAATGATCCATGGAAAGCGATTGCTCGAAAAGTTATTCGTAGGGGCCGCGACCCTCAGCAATGAGGAACACGAATCAAGGAGGAGAATATCCCTAACTATGACAACTGTCAAACACCTACAAATGACAGCCAGGACAAACGGTCTATGTCTGCGTGTGTTTTCACCCGTTGTATAGAGTGGAACTTCTGTTCCCTTATTTTTTAGCAACAGCAGGTAGGAATTTTACCGACGATATGCCTTAGTGCGCGCGATGGATGTAAATTTTTAATAAAATGCAAACGAAAGTAGCTGACGCACCTGTGTAGGGCGTGATGTGTATTGACAGTTATATTTTTTGACAGCGACGCCCTGTCCTTTGGGGGAGTTTGTAAAATGTAACGTCGAGGAAAGTTCTGGCTTGAAAATTCAAGTTATGAAGTGAATGAAAAACGATGGGTAGAATAGTATTGGTGCGTGTAAAATTAGGAATCTTTGGTATGGTTTTTGATGAAGTTTTAGCATTATCTCCGCAGTTGAAAATTGACAAAAATGCCTGTAATTTACTTACATTTTGTCAATTTTTTGTATTTGATGATATTGTCAAATATGAATGCTTTTATAGTACGCGTTGGCAGGACTAGACATTCTATAAATAGAAATAACGCCCACAAGTTCCACGCCAAATCAGATTTTTCTTTACTTCATTTCTTCTAGTTCCTCATAAATGCTTACACCATACTTCGCCTCGCAAAAAACCCTAAAAATGCCCACATTTTCAGCAATACCCCTCACTGCCCACATGAGGTGGTCAGCAGTATTTCTCAGCCCAATACATAATGGTTGGTCGCAATATTTCTTTCAGCGACACCCAATTAGAGCTGGGTTGCGATAACGAGAGGTCAAAGGTCAAAGGTCTGAGGATTATGAAGACCTTTTGTTGCGATTACGCTCGGCTGGCGGGGTATATAGGCCTGCGTATAAAGTGGAAGTTTCTTTACAGCTGATATAATTTTATTTGGATACGTTGGGTGTAGGAAAAAGGATATTACTGCGTCTTGTACTTGGGTCGGTAGTGTGTTATGGAAAGCAGCAGTTGGTGTTCTGTAGTTTATATATGAACCCTCGTAGGAAAAACAGGTTAGGTTATGTATGGTTTGGTTAATGAGGACTACAATCTGCTAAGATTACCCAAGTCGAAGTCAATCATCAATCAATATATATTGTGACGAGGATATCCTTGGCTCCAGGTCTCTGGCAGACAAGGTAGCCCTTTAGAAGCGTCTGGCGAAAAGTAAAAGAGAATTTGAAATAGGAATATAAAAATATGTTTTGATTTTATATGTGACTCCGGTACCAACGTTCATTGAAATATATTATGAAGTTTAAATCTTGAACATATTTTTATTTTATACTAATATCATAAGTAGCACTAGCGTGAATCTGCTGGTGTTAAAATATATACAAACTCCGTAAGATTACAAAATAACTTGAGAGATTGTAAACTCTCGATAAATTGTCAACTGAACATTTGGAATACTATTTTACGCATCAAAATTTGATAGTCTATAATTTCGCGATGTCATTCCGAGAAATTGTAGATATATAATATAATGTCCTGCGACTCCGCCCGCATGGAATTAATATATCTCCATTTCTAAATTAAAGCTATTTTTTGTAAAGTTTAATCATAGTTCGGTCTGTAGTTTATGCATGAAAGAGAAAAAAAACATTCATCCATCCTCACAAACTCGTGTTTATACGTTAAAAGTTATTAAGATAATAAAGGAAACCGTCTGAGAGTTTATTCTATATTCTGTGCTACCTACATAAATAGGAAGCTACCAATACGTTTCCCTGTTAAATATTTACAACTTGGGACGCTTCTCCTGTTCATTTCCCATCAGACGAAAACTAAACGTCTAAAAACGGATTAAAAATACAATATTCTTGCAACCCTTCTCCCTGGCTATGAATATCTGAAGACTATTAAATCCCTGTTGATGGACGGTCATTTTTCAAGTTTATAAGAACACGTTTAATAAAAAAAAAGACCAATATTAGGGAAAGTACGACTGCGGAATCTGATTATGCCTAGGAGCCTTAGGTTATATTTTCGCGTTCCCTAAAAAGTTTGGTAGAGCTGCTTTAAATACCTGCGGAGTTCCCTTATCATAATAGCAATACGGTACATGAGGTCAGGCCCAGCTGTCATTTGAAGATCTTTGACAGTCATCATCGTCATCATATCAGCCGAAACACGTCCACTGCTGGTTATAGGCCTCCCTCAAGTGTCGCCGCAACTATCGGTCCTGTGCGTCTCGCATTCATCGGCTACCCGCGACCCTCACCAGGCCATCGGTCCACCTTGTGGGAGGCCTTCCAACGCTACGTCTTCCTGTACGCGGTCGCCAGAACTTTTCGACTCCATCGACCATCTGTTCTGCGAGCAATGTAGCCTGTCCACTGCCACTTCAATTTGGCGATCCTTCGGGCTATGTCGGTAACCTTGGTTTTTTTTTAAGATTACGCACATTATTTATATTCCTACTACTATATACCTATATTATCTATGAACATTACACACACACCGGAAAAACAAAATATTTAAAAAACAAATGTGGACATACTCACCAAACAGTTTAATACACAAAACCACTATTTACTTGTTCACATTTTAACTGTTCTGAATCTGCTCGACGTCCGTATTACTACTGGGATTCAGCAGAATACCAGTGTCAGGTATATTTGCCTGGCACATGCTGAGTTGGACTCCCATTTGGTGCTACATGAGACACACACACCGCACATTGGATTTTTTTTTTCATGTCAAATATTTTTTATGTATGTAGGTAGTTTGGTTCTCACAGATTGACATAAATATTCTTTTTCTTTTTTTTAAAATGTGTTTTCATATTTGTTTTTCTGGTATTATGATTTATGTAAGTGTGTTTTTGGGTGTTGTGTTTTCTGTTCTTGTACCAAAATAATATTTTATCTGTCTATTTGATTGATTTATTTATTTCGGTTAAGAATACAACAGAAGAATAAAACCTACTTACCCCTTCAAGGAACTTCAATGTTATTGTTATACTACAGCAGTAAAGTTTGTAGGTCAAATAAACAGAATGTCAGGCAAATATCACCGGGTCAAGGCTTAGCATTTGGTGAATCGTTAGGAGTTACTAGAAGTGTGTTAATGTGGACGTATTTCATACGCAGAGCGGAAAATATTGCGTTTCTGATGTTTTGTACGGCAGAATAGCTGGAGTGGGATGTAAGTGGTCGATGCCAGCTTCGAAATACGATGGGATATACTTTGGTTCCTGATAGCTTCAAACTGGGGGTTTTTAAGTGACGAGTGAATAGATAACTTCTTGGCAAGCGTGCTCCGTCGTCAGGTGAGATGGTGGTCAAACGCGATCAATAATGTTTGAAACATTCGGTTTCCAATGTTGCAGGATGTGACGTGTTTTGCCATTCCAGTGACTAATCTGGATTAATCACATGCGTCTGAAATTACAGCTAGTACTTCCCCGTGACCGTACTTACCTCAAAATTTTTGAGAAAGGGATTGTGCTATTCCTCCTGTATAGCCACGTCTCTCTCTCACACCGGAATCATGATGGTTTTAAGACGTCTTAGTAACGCTCCTGGGGACCTACTATGAAGTCTTAAAACGATCGAGATTCCGCTCCAAGACAGAGACGAAGCTATACATAGCGTATAGCACTATCCCTTTAACATCGTCGGAAATGGATGGCATTAGCATGTCATAGTACCTACATCTGGACGAGTTTCTTTACGAATGTTTTACTTCTGCTTTATTTCAAGTAATATTTTAAGATAACCGATAATTTACAGCAGATTTGAAACTAGGTATAGTGCGTCGACTACGTCTTCTACCATTGTATAGTGTGAAGATTGAATTTAAAGTAGGTTCAATTCCAGATTTATTGGGGCTTAGCCTAGCCTGTCTGAACTGGCTATTGTCCGATGGATGAATAGAGACTCTCATGGTATCTGGAAAGCTCGTTAAAAAGATTTATTGATAGCTTTTGTATTCGATTCGAGATTGTCTTGAATTTTTCACTCCGATAAATATACGAGTATTATCGACACTGTTGCTCTAAGGAGTTGCAATGGTTTGGAATATTGGGGCGGGCTTGTCCCAAAACAATAAGCCTAATATTTCTTCTACACATAATTTTATATTTACACCTAAGTTTGACATAAATGTTATCAAATCAAGTAGGATTGCAACCACATAACCTTCCAGGACCTGATCCGTGGATCGCGTTCGAGATTGACTGTGTACGGGCGGCCTTAGGACTTAACGACCGACTTCGGTCGGTAAGCGATCGGTAACTATGTCGAGACGCGCCCAGGCCATTTTCCAGTTCCTATTCAGTATTTTTTTAGTTAAGTACCAATTAAACTAAAGCAAGAATTCCCTACAATTTCCACAGTTAAACATTTCTTTGGTAACAAAGCTGAAACGCGTTTAAAACCGGTGGCCGTGTAACACTCGCTATTAAGGCCGCATCGACAGAACAATGTAGGTACCTGTGAGTACAATGGCGGCGGGTGTGAGCCCGTTTCATAGTGCCACGCTTTTAGTCGCACCGAGCTTGAGGATTTACGGGGTGGGGTCACAGTAAACGCTGCTTATTTTCTAGGAAAAATGTATCCTATTGTATGTATAAATTCTAATTTCAATAAGTTATAAATATGTTATGTGAGCCGTTTTTTAGTGCATGTGGTGTTAACCTGTAATTACTGTTGCACTTGAATATGTTACTCTAGTTATTAAATCAGAAATGTATATAGTGTAAAAATTTGTTGGTTAACCTAAATAAATGTCAACTTGATCATAATTGCGATGAGCTGGAGAAGGAAGGAAGAGAAGTCTGCAGTGGGATAGTATAGGCTCATAATAATAAATGTTCATGAATTTAGTTCACTGCAGAAACATAAAGAAAAAGTAAGTGATACTGTCCAAGTAGGGACTTGATATACAATGTGTTACGGGCGCTGTGACGGAAATGGTGAAGTCTGTCCTCGCGCCCGCGACGCTCAGTATTATTTCGTTCCTTTGAAGCCATACATTTTATATTGTCCGCGTCATATATCAAGTCCCTTATCCATAAAGGAATACTTACTACTTTATTGTGTCGTCTGAATGAATCTAAGCTAATAATTGAAGCTACAGTAAAGCAGGACCTTCTTGTCTCCTGCCAAACAACGGCAGCAAGAAACTGTCATCTCAAATACCTTCTTATTCAAACAAGAAGCCTTTTCACCATCAGTCAAGAAAACGCCTACAAGAAATCGCTGTCGCCTATGCTTCAAACCGCATCCTTACCCCTTAGACTAGCGCTGACTCGGCTCGGATATTGATGTAAGCGATAAGCGTTTTATGAGCCGCACATGTGGCACTTTTAACAACACCTGTAAATGAGTTTTTGTACACAATATGTGAATATGTTGTAGGCTGTATGCTGGAATATCCTGTCGTAAATCTTGGCTATGTCGTGGCTTGGCAACAGGAGATAGCTGGGAAAGGTTTTTGGGAAATATATATATATTTTTTTATGGTATAAGTTTCGTTTAACAATTCCCGTCAAAATCAATCAAAAACATGCAAAAACCAACTCTTAATAAAAATAACCGTTTCCTATGTGTTCTACAAAAAATATACATATTGAATAGCCAATTTTCTTGTTTTTTATATGAATCGTGTCTTAGATTGGTGAAAAATATCAGAAAAAAAATTTTACTGACTTCTAAATATAAAAAAAAACACTACAAACTATGAAATAACTTTAATTTCGGAAGTCGGTGTTTTTGGTTGTTTCTTCGTATTTGAACACCGAAAGTTTAAATAACTTTAATTTCGGAATTCGGTGTTCAAATACGAAGAAACAATCAAAAACACCGACTTCCGAAATTAAAGTTATTTAATACTTTGTAGTGTTTTTTTTTATTTGGCAGTCGGTTGTATTTTATGAGGTACATAAAAAAAATACAACCGAATTGAGAACCTCCTCCTTTTTTTAGAAGTCGGTTAAAAATTGGGTGTTGATAAAAAAGAGCATCTTGCAAATGAATGCAGTATCATAAGCATCTCGGTGGAACACAGATACTCCTTTGATAATAATATACTATGTGTTAATCCAGGTTGTAAACTTATAAGTGACGGTCAGAAACTGCGTGAAAGAGCAGCAAACGTCCACATACACATTTAATATATTGGTAGGAAGAGGATAAGTACCGCACAATTCGCGGCAACAAATCAGGCGGTGTCTTTGCTCAATACACTGACTGCTCAGCATCCGGATGTGGACATATTCCACTCCGAAGATTGTTTTTGTGTTTGAATGTATTTTTATCATTGACGTATTATTATTATTTGATATTTATTATAATTATTTTTATTATTTGATCATAATTATTTTTATTATTTGATTATAATTATTTTTATTATTTGATTTGGTATCAAAATTATTTGTAATTCTGTATTGTTTTTGTTACGTTTTAACATGTGTGTTACTTTTCAATATTACAATATCTAATTTATAATAAGATTATGACTCTCTGTACGTGTTGGTATAAATAAATAAATAGTGGGATAGAACCAATAGTCAGCCGCATTTCAATAACACGAAAGACAAGTAAATTAATAACGACATTATTATTAATATAGTATTAGGTAGATATCCATAACCTTTTCCTTCGACCTCTTTATAAGCCAACGTTGGCTACAAAGCGACCCAATGAAGCGTGTCGACCATTCTCACAAGATCTCTAACAGCTCATTGATTTGTTCAAATACAATGAGTTTTCTTTAGCTTGAGAGCTCAACGTTAACTGGTTTCAGATACTGAAATCAATTTAATTTCGACAATGGATTCGATTTACTTCTATAAGTATATTATGAAGTGTTATTGGAATAGTATTCATAATTTTGAAATTATTCAGTTGAAAAATAATTATCAAATATGTATTATATTATATACCCATATTTCAGCTGTCTGAACTTAAACTCGAATGTTACGAGTATATGTGACATTTAGTCATAATTTTGCCGATTTTGTAAACTCAATGCTTGAAACATGAAAGGATGTTTGAGGAGTCTCCTTACTACTTCTGCCACTATAGTACTCAAAACTAGCCCATGGATATTTTTAAACAGTATTATGTAGTATAGTATCATTTAAATTAGGTAGAAGTAATGAATTTATTTACACTGCGATCGCCAATCCGCCTGCCAAGCGTGGCGATTATGTCCAGCAGTGGACGTTTTTCGGCTGATATGATGATGATTTTATATAATAATATGCACTAAGAAACAAATGGTTTTGGACTGCTGAATTTGAGATAACTGCAATACGGTTCTTTATTGCACAATTTAAATAAAAAAATACATATATGTGTGCGTATTCAACTTTTGTGTTACTATTTCTTCTAAAAAAACATTGAATAATAATACTGCTCAAAATTAAAAATTTTTTTTTGCATCAAACTCAAATATTTACTAATCTTTGGGCACGTTCGTGGTCCTCCGATCCACCACCCCGATTATGACCGCACCAACAAATCAGCCAAGATCCAATAGCCATTAAATGATATCCCATAAGTTCCCACCTGTTTGGCACATCTGCTGCATAATCTATGGTCAGGGGCTACTTCGGATCACGGGAATCACCGACGATTAGTAGCCTAATAGTCTCAGTAATGGCCCTGGGCCATAAATAGCTGGGCTATGAATTTGTGGCTAGTTTATGGGGTGATGGGTATTAGTGTCATAAGTTTGGGGGGAGGGGGAATTTAGTTTCGATGTTCTTTCTTGGTGAAGTTTTTTGTAAGTTTTGCTTTTTTCACAGATTAAATAATAGTTAGTAATAGCTATTAGTGTAATAGTTTTAGAAAAATAAATAATTTTAGTAATCGTATGGGTACTGCTAGAGATAATCTTTTACCGGTTTAAAATATTAGTTATGATTCAGGTTGTGTGGTTGGCAATAAGTAGTTGACAATCCTTGTTTATTTTTGTTAACATTGCAACATTAGTTTGCAAGCTTATTGACTTGAAAGCTCTTGATAAGCATTCTGTATCAATTCTTAACTGAGTGATGATAGAACCAAGTAGTAGTGGATTAAACTTTATTTGCACACGACCCGCGTTTCCACTCTGTTTTGTTAAATTTCTATCTGTCAAACCTGTTAAAACCACATTATTTCTAGGCTAAAGATTCCCTGCAGCTACAACAAATACTTTATCATACGCTCTTTCAAATACACCACGTTCTCCCATCTCTTCAAGATCACTAAATTCAGCTTCAAGACCAACCTCCCCGCCTCCCTCCACTTCCCTTACCCCGTTCGATACAGCACGATAAGTCACCAGGAGAACAGAACATGAGCTTCCACTCAGCATCAACATTTCCATAGCCGATTGACTTATCGGCCAGTTAAGAGGTCACTCTGATTTATGTACTCCCATTCAATTGTAGCTGTGGAAGCTGGTTGAATTTGAGGGTAGTTTGGATTTTGGGTTGGTTGGAGAATTGCTAGTTTGCTGGCTGATTTAAATATTTGGAGTGATAGTGTTATATAAATAAGTCAAACAAATCTTTGTATACTTATCTTCTTACTAAAATACGTCTTGACTGATGGGCAATCTTTCGGGTGGTGAAAGTACCAGTATGATTTTAACACCTAGGAATGGACTGGGTAAACGTTGTCCATATTCCATTGTTTTTTTTTTAAACGTTGCCACGCTACGTCCACACTATGAATTTCTCCTGTATCGTGAGTACACGTTTACAAACATAAAAACTCACATACCTACACAAAGAGCCAGACCCGGAACAACTATCTGTAGGCCATACAAATATTAATTATTTTAATTGTCATTAAAATCACGTTTCCTGCATTTAATGTAGCTTTCATTTTATTACCCTGTATTTACTTGACTGCTTTGTCAAAAAACTGATTCTCAAAGAACTCGTTAAAACCATATTGCTACCAACAAAATTTATCGTTCCTCCCATAATCGCTGTTATTTAATTCTTCCAACTTATAGCCCGAAAGACCAGCTACTACAATAAATTTCATCTGCTCTCATATAACACATTTTACCGACCATCCACAAGACTCAATAACACGCAGACATAACACTTCTTATTAAACTCTCTTAGGTATAACCGTTCCGTTTGATCAGTGGTTCCCAACCTATGGTCCACGAAAGGTTTAAAATTTCAATATTTTCACTTCAAACATGTCATTGATGCAAACTGATGTTAAGTTCCTATCAGAAATGTTGTGACAATACTCTTTACTTTTCATTAAAAATAATAGGTACCTATGCTATAACAAATATCTATATGACAAATAAGTTTATTTTTAGATTAACATAGTTTAATCTTCTTCTTGATTTTTGGTCCCTGCTGGCAAGAAATAAACCAAAGTGTTCCCGGGTCAAATAAAGATTGGGAATCACTGAGTTAGATCGTTTCAATAAAAGTAACTGATGGTTCAAGTTGAACGTTCGGTTTTGTCACACATACCGTTTACAGTGAGATTAGAGTTTCTGTGCACTTATTAAACGGAGCACGTACGGTTCTACGGTAATATGTTTTATTGTAGGTACCGATTAAGAGGGTGACACACAGTCGGAAGAATTAAAAAAATAATTTTGATATCACCAAACGTCAGTGTGGCACAGTTATGGTTGATTTACAAAAAAATATTCTAATAATAAATTATGTATAAGCGTGTATGAAAAAGAGAAATGCAAAAAAAGGAGCCAATCCCTGTTTTTTTTTTCATTTGGAAGGTTCCTACTTGCCTCACGGCCTTGAAGAAGTGTTATGTTGCGGGTAAATATTGAGTTTTTAATAGATTACTGAACTATAATGATGGCGAACAACCAAATCCATCATGAACTTTGTAAGTGGAATAACACTTCAGCTAAATACTTCAGCGGTAAGTAAAACCAAGAAAATACAAAACCTTTTGCGTGCATCTAATACCTTTAATCCTCTCACGAAATTTTATCCTCAACGCGACTTAAATCTAATTTATTTTCGCTACCTTGCATTACAGCTTAATTGCTCACATTCGACCTTTAAAAGGCCTCGATCGCGTCGCATTTTCGTGACTGATATTATTACGCACGACAGCGCGTGCCGTGTGTCAGTGCTCTTATAAAGCGCGGGAATTAAAACGACGACGCCATCTTGGAGAAAGTTCGCGAAAGATTGCTTTGGTAATAAACACTTGTGTGTGTAATGTTAAGCGTTTAAGGTATGTTTCTTCTGTTTTTCTTACATGGAAATGTTTTTAAAAGGTCACCTGGGTTTTTCAATGAAATACCAGTGTTTAATTTTTTTTCTTTAAGTAATAAGTAGTTAAATTGTATCTGAAATATGTTCATAATATAGATTCGTTTTTGCACGTTCTCCTCTATGGAAGTCTACGGTTTAAAACATTAAAAAGTGCCCGTAAATGGTATAATTGAATTAAAACTTTGAGTTTTTTCAAAAAACAAAAATGTATTTTAAAGAATTATAAGAAGTGCTGTTCAATTTGAGAAAAGTTTTCGTACGACGAAAATCAAAAAGCCTCCCCTTAAACCGTTTAACTAAAATGTGAATTAGTGAGAAGAATTCCTCCACATTCATCACCGTTATGTTCAAAGTTAAGTGACACGTTCTTGAGTTTAATGTAACGTTCAGGATTTGGAGTTTGTCTCATTGTCCTACGGAATAAAGGTGTCATTTTGTATCATGTTTTAGAAGGAGGGACAATCTTGAGTTAATGATGGTATTGCACGGTGGTAGGAGTTTCTTGTAAAATTATTAAGGTGAGAATTTATTTCAAATTGGGCTTACTAATAAATTGCATTCTGGAAAAATAACGTCTGAATTTATTTGTTTTTTTGTGGCCCAGTTTAGATTGAGTTCTACTTCTAATATTGCACTGCATAGCTGGGTACTGACCGGTGTTATGAGCCGTAATGTAACATTCGCAGCGAGCATATTATGTTACGTCGTGTCCTAAAATCCGTGTCCACGTACTGATTGCACGAATGCTTGCTTTGTAACATGTAACATAACGCCCCGTAACACCGATCAGTACCCAACTTAATATTTTCTTTGAAAGTTATATTTTCCCTTTCTATCAAATTACAGTACAAAGGCAAATAAAAAGTCAGTCCCGAAATAACTATTTTGCGTCATTATGACCTTTATCTTCTTGCAATCAACAACACTATTGTAACATCACTTTATGACACTGTACTATCACCTCTCAATCATTTTAGTGTCAGTTTATCACAGATTTCCTCAAGGTTGTCGCAAACCGGAAGAAGGGAGCGGAAACGAGCCATCCCGACATCCGGATGTGACGTCGACTGAATGGCGCCAGAGATTAGCGGCGCCATCTTGAATCCTCCACTTTTCATATGGAAATTGACTTGAAAAACTTTCACGAAGTTATTGTTATGGTGATATTAGGTAACGGGTGGATCTAGGATTTATATTGTAGTGGTGATTGGGAAGCTGTTTATCAAATAGCTGTTTTAAGCTGGTGGTTTTAACGGGTTAGTGTTTTTAATGATGAAAGAGTAAGTTACTAATTGCTTTTTTAGTCGCTATATACTATTTAGGAAGATAGCGGAATTCAGGTACATCAATTCAGTCGATTATGAGGGCGCCCAGTGCCCAGAACTCGTACTTGCACGTGATGCTGATTCCACAAGAACATACCACTGCGATGACCTACTTCCCCTGATTTTGTTGCTGTCTTAGTGAATTCGCCGCCCTGTGCAAAAATCAAATACAATAAAACACATGAGTTGCTTCAAACAAATTGTGTAACATTGACTTTAACCCAGTTAAAATTTCTGCTGACGCTAACAGTTCACCTTCCAGTCTATGAGTAAATAATTAAGTGTTAGAAACATTTTAACGAAAACTAAACTTAGCTAGAACCATCCATTTATGGTCTTTATTATAAATTATATGTGACATCATATGTTTAAATAATCAAATTAGATTAATCAAATAAATTAATATTACTCAGTTACTATTTTAATATTAAGTAAATATTATTAACATTTTTTATACGATTCTTAGTACATTGTAGAGCTCTTGCCGCCTGTTATACAGGATCCTCCTAGTACAGGCATCTAACATTGTTCTTCCTATATTATTATCTAAGATTTATTATTCTATTGTACCAATTTGAATTTTGAATAAAGATTTATTTATTATTTATTTTTATTTATTATGTGAGTTTGCTCAATAGATGAAAAGTTGAAGAAAGCATTGTTTAGTCGGTTGGAAGTAAAACAATATATGATTTATTCCAGAAATCGGCACCGACAAATACCCACCAGTGGGGATCGTTATTCTTTTTCCAGAAATCCCCACTAGTTAAGTATGTATTTATAATACACTAACAAAATAATTATAAAAATCCAACCTCCACCTTTGTCAGACAACTTTCATTCATCTTCACAACATGTTCGAACCACAAACAAAAGCATTAGACATTTTTTGTCACTTTATCTTCTTTTAAAACAACGTTGTTTTACAACATAATCCTTGAAGCTATCATTCATAATTACGCCATACAGTACACACAATTCTAGCGAGATAACATTCTTTGGCCATAACAACATCTCGCAGTTACAAGCTTCATCATCCGTCCATCGATTCAACCTGGATTGGATTACCGTCAGTCTTAGACAGGCGGCCATTAGACATCGTTTATGGAGATCCTACCCCCCTCCCGTACTCCTTGCCTTCTGCCTCCCTCCTTGTCTCGTCTGTTCGCATTAATCATCAGCTGTCTATCAGTTTGGGATGTTGCAGCATCAGGGATGTGGAGTGATGGTGGGAAAATGCGTGTGGGGAAAATTTGAGATGTGTTAGTCAAAATTTAGATAAGGAGTCTGTGTGTAGTTAGGTGTTTGTTTATTGTAGGGTGGGCAGAGAAGTGACGTGTGCAATTAACTAGTTCACACCTAACCTACATTTTATAAGCTCCATTTTCATTTAGTAAAAAGATTAGTAAGGGTGCATGGTTTTATTTTAAGTTTTTAATGTTTTGTTTGGTACTAACTTGTGCCTGAAACATAGGTATTTGCAGAAAACAGTCCATCAAAGCAATCTTTTATTCTCCTTTATAAGGCTGTAATAGCCCTTATTCATAAAAACGCTATAACCGTTATATAGCTAAAATACTGATAAGCAGATTCTTTTTTTTATGGAGAATTTGAATTTGGAATCTCTCAAACAGTATTTTAACAAAGTAATGTTTAATAAGTTTTTATGAATAAGAGGGTTACATTACTATCTTCAAATACTTGCTAGGAATTTGAACGTTTTACGGTTCTACTGACAAAAACGGTTTCTTGAATAAAAAATACTTGAATAAAATCTAATCAAACCTTTCATGTGAAATTACGTGACATTGTATGTAAATAATGTGCATATCTTCATTTATTTATTGTAGCTTTATAAACAATCGTGGTACACACGCGGATTTAATGCAACAAGAAATTCTGTAGCAGTCAAGCTTTGGGTTCAAAAGACTGTACTTTGGCCTACACTTAATATACCTAATCATTATCATCATCATATCAGCCGAAAGACGTCCACTGCTGGACATAGGCTTCCCCCAAGTCTCGCATCCATCAACTACCCGCGACCCTCATCAGGTCATCGGTATACCTAATACAAATAAATAAATAATATTTAAAATAGCCACACAAGAAAATTCACTCCCAACACTCCAGAACACCTAATTACGAATCCTCTAAAAAAACACAAGACGGTTATATCCGCTCCTCAGCCCCACAAAGGCTTTTTATCGGCCATTGACAACAACAGATTGGGGTCAGACCGCCTTTGTCAGAACTACAGCCTGAGGGTCATTGTTCTGACTTCGAGTGGACGTCAGAAATCTTTGGCTTTAGTCGCTAAGTGGGCGATGAGATGTTGCTTAAAAGATGGGTATATTTTCTTCCAAGAAGTGTCCAATGTGGTTTTTTACTGTTAAGTGTGTTTTGGATAGCAACACTGGTAATTGCATAGGTTCGCACAAGTGTGGAAATACAAGATTTCCAAAGACTGAAGTTTTTTATAGAATTCTCTTATTAGTTTGAATGTTTTTCAAAGATTGAAAGTAAATATGTGATGCCATTGTAAAAAGTATTTCCTATGCTTTTGTGTACTACATTCCAAAAATACTTAAATTTACAGTTTTATAGGTACACATTTGTTGTGTAAATATATTCGATTGAACCTATTTTTGCACGACTGCCTAAAAAAAGGAGTGTTAAACGAGTTTTACTAAATTGTAAATAAACGTTTAATTTCAAAGGTAATTTCTAAATATCGAATGTATTCCAATTGGCCTTTAGGTACGGAAGGCCTATTGTGCTAATTTCCAGTAGCAAGCTTGACTAAACACGCAATAAATCAAAATTGATATTTCCACCCACCGAATATGCCTACGCCGTTGTTTCGTAGGCGCTACGTATCTCGTAGCAATTGCTACGCCGTAGCAAGGCCAGCGCTATGCTTGACTGAGTCAGTTGCGTAGAACTCAGTGAACTGACATGACCGCTGTGCGTGACATTTGTCAGGAGACCCTGATTGATATTAGTTTCGTGAAATGATGATGTTTACCTGAAATTATATTTCTTGGTAGGCGGTGCATTTCAGTATCTCGTTACTAGACTTTTCAGTACCTTTGATGTAAATCGTGATTAAATTAGCTTTAAAATTTGCCACCCCGTAGTTAGCGGTGCTTGCATTTATTTATAAGAGAAAATATCTTGGAACTAAATAATTACACCTGTTTAAATCTAAGAGTCGATTTATGGAATTGTACCGTTAGTTCTGGAGTACACAATTCACAAAGAAAATCAGGTGATTTTCTTTGTGAATTCCTCCACTTTTATTTGCTTACAATCAAAGATAAATACGAGTACACGAACAATATCCACTAAATACATCCTTCAATTTGTCACACTACCCTCCCATATTGCCACCAAAAACACTTTTGTCACATTTGCCGTCACATTTCATCTTCATCCCGAATTCTCCGATGAGATCAATTTGGCGATCATTTTTCGAAGCTCGTCATTAAGGTGTTTCAGCGTCTGTCAGTCTTCAACCCCTAAGGTAGATGATAATATATCACTGCCGCCAATCATTTAGGGGGCGGTGGAGAAAGGAAAGTTTTGGATAAGGTATGTTTCGGGCTTTTTTTTACTTTCAATCTCAAACTCAAAGCATTTATTTCAATAAGACACATTTACAGGCACTTTTGAATTGTCAAGGTCTGTCGGTCAAAAAGATGAAGCTCTTTGCAGGTTCCAAAGCGTAGATCTCTATGGAGAAGAACGTGAAGGAAATTCCACGGACACTCTTTTAAAACTAATATTTTTTTACAAAGTTACAATAGAGGATCAACACTGAAATAGCTGTTTAGTACACTTATGTTTGCTTATCTCGGCAAAATTTGGGCAGTAGCTGTTTTGTTATTCTACAATGAAGCGTCGCTGTCATTCCCTTCTAATAAATACATTATGATCTTGGTATGCTATTTATACTTCTGATGCAATATTTACTGGAACAATTTCTTAATTTAAGCCGAATCGAAAGATTACTACGATTCATCGTTCTAAATGATGGTTGAAGAAACGGTTGGAGCAGTGGTTGAGCGATTGACTGTTGCGCTGCGTGTCGCGGGTTTGATCCCCGCACGGAACAAATATTTGTATGGCCTACAGATAGTTGTTCCGGGTCTGGCTGTTTGTAAACGCACCCACGATACAGGAAAAACTCCTAGTGTGGAGCAACGTTTAAAAAAAAATGAAAAAGAAGAGTTTAGTCATACTGGACAGTTTTTTAAATTTCTAAGCTATCAAAGCATACGTCCAGTTGCCATCTCCACTCTTC
This sequence comes from Mamestra configurata, assembly GCA_002192655.3. Classification (NCBI taxonomy): domain Eukaryota; kingdom Metazoa; phylum Arthropoda; class Insecta; order Lepidoptera; family Noctuidae; genus Mamestra; species Mamestra configurata. Next base: position 297,515 of record NDFZ01005495.1, on the reverse strand, counting down.
ATACCTTCAAGTTCTGTCGCACATGTACAGAAAATTGTCTGAAACCTCCCCTCGACTGTATAGACATTTATTTGGTCGACCATTTATTATTCTGACGCGATACGTCTTAGTACCTGGAACATTGGTTCGGTAAGGGTATATTGAAAAGCATTCTATAATATTATACATATATAAGGTCCCAGTAAAATAGGTTGACAAATTTTAACAGCGTTCAGTACGTCTAACCAAAGATTTCCAAGCAAAAAAACACTGATTAAAGTGATTTTAATTTGACCTAAAATAATATTTCTTTTGGCACACTAGAATAAACATATCCATTATCGGTAGCTACCTGTCTTGGTAACGAGCGCCTTCACATATGTAGTATTAGAATTACGAGATAACAAAGACATGGTCGTGTTTATGCATTGGCAAAACAGCCGAATCGAACCTAAGAGTCACAGCTCAGTAGTCGTACTTGTCTTACGAACCAGGCAGTATAATATAGGTACACAGAAATAAATATAAATGTACAGCGTAAACATTTGGCTATCGATCTGCAGGCTACCGTTCCAGTTGATTATTCAGCGTATTTTCCTTTATGTTTTATGTGGTTATAAATCTCTGACGACTTCACGCGTTCCTGAAATGGTGGGGTCGCAGTTCTAGCGGTTTGTAATAGTAAATAATTTCATGCATTTGTACGGTAGAAACTAAAGCTTTGGTTAAGGTTATTCTATACCAATTATAAAAGACTTGTCATCCTATTTTAAAAGATCGTTCATTGCTAGAAAACTACAGTATTGCTAAGTTTAATTTGGTTCATCCATGGATTTAAAGTCGCTGGCGATGTGCTAGTAAAAATAGTACCTACGATAAACTGTCAATTATTCAATCAATTTCATCCTACTAATATTATAAATGCGAAGGTTTGTGAGGATGGATGGATGTTTATTACTCTTTCACGTCAGAACGGCTGAACGGAATTTGATGAAATTTGGCACAGAGCTAGATTGTAGTTTGGACACACATAGGATACTTTTTATCCCGGGAATATGTTCCCTTGGGACAATCACGCGGGCGGAGCCGCGGGCCGCAACTAGTTTAAAATAACTTCAAGCAAGAGTTTTTTATTTAACGCATGAGACAACTTCTAGCTTTATTCACTATATAATTACTGACCTCGAATTTTTGTTGCCGTTTTTCTTACTTTTTTACTCGTAAACTATTCGACCAGAAAAATACAGCTTTTCAGTACTTTCAAATACAATTTAGTAACAAATCGCTCTCACTGTGACCCCACCCAGATATTTATGTAAAAGCTTTATGAGTCAATCCAGTGACTTACGCTGGATGTTATTATGCGTTCCGTTTTTATGTCACTTTCATTTGGCAGCCGGCACGACATCAACTATTTTTGTGCGATCGACGCGCTCGTAAAACGGAACGCAACGTTTGGTGTCGCATTGAATTTTATGAGAATTAAGGCATTTATTCAGTATATGTGTTGTGGTATCATATTTTAGGGTGTTATTTGGGTCGTATGTTATGTAGACCTTCCGGATTTATTGTTCGTGGAAAGGAGGTTTATTAAAAAAGGACTACCTCTATGTGTCTCTATGGGCACTGGTCGTAATACAGCCTGTGTTAAAAAGGAGAGATATTTGTTACAGCTTGCAGATTCCGTAATATTGTCATAAATCTTGATTAAATTATAATTTCTCGATATTTTATGAAAAACTTGTTTTCTATACAATAAATCCGATCCTAATTCAATAGTTTCCAATATATCCGTGTCTTATTTGGAAAAAAATGTTTACAATTTCACGCGATATTTTACAATCTTAAGGGGTTGCCATTTCCCGGTGACATATACATTGTCATTGTCTCATTGTCTACACTACCTGTTCACCATGATTTATTGACGATGTATATTAATTAATAAAAATATAAAGACAAAGGGAAACACTGATGTGAAAGAGGAAATTAATTTGTATTCTTTTATGTTAGTTATCTCCATCATGAGGAAACGATTTTAAAAAATATTGGTTTATTTGAAAGCATATAGACTTCTAGATTGGTCCAATTGTTATCAAAATACAGTTATGATGTTGCGTTCCACGAGGAATTGAAAAAACTCCTCAAATGTTACTTAATTTTCCTCCATTCCTCAATAATTACTTGTGATTATTGTACACAATCAATATGTATGCCTACATACATATTGATTGTGTACTTCCATCATTAAGTCAAGCATTTGCTTTAGAAAGTTTCATTTTAAGTAGGATCTGGGGGGCTACTCTCTAAGCCTGGAGTGTTACGATTAGTTCCGAACCCGAACTAAGAATGAATGACAACACGATTGGACAGTAACTGTCAAATCGTGTTGTCATTAATTCTTAGTGGTTAGGTGATACGCCCGCAACTAAGCCCGAATCTACGGACTCCGGGCTTAGAGAGTAGCCCCCCAGGCTTGGATGCTCAATTCTATATTTTTCCCTTATATAGAAAAATAAAGTACCTATAGGACTATTTTTCTAAAAGCGGCAGTGGAAAAATGACAGCCAAACATAATTATTGACAGTTACCCACAACAACAATTTTTCAATTAAATTTTAAATATCTTTATTTCCCATAAAAATCTAAATAAATTATTTTTCTCTTAGATACATTAAACACATAATAATAACTCTTTATGAGGCTAACAGTCCGCCTTTCAGTTTGTAATAGATTGTTTATAAACTGATCACAACATATGTTTTTTTTTTTTAAGTATGGGAAATCATCAAATGACTTCATCCGCTCTGGGTGGAGCAGAAGGGTGTGTCAGACTCTTACTGACTAAAACGCATCCGTGTTCCTTCTAAAGCCCTTTGCGTTCCAGGGCCGCGGTGACTCTTTCGAACAAATTCCGCAACCCTGACTCACAACATATGCTTAACACTTGGTTAAGCCATTTGGAAACAATGTGATTTACGCAATTTATTAAGAAGCTATAAATTTGATATTTTATTGTGGGTATGACAGAAATAAAAATAAGGTACCATGGTAGATTATGAGCTGATCGCACGGTGTACCGTAGATACTCTGGTAGCCATGCGACCAGCCAACGATCAACGGAGCCTCCCTGCCGCCCGCAGGCCGGCTCACAACAACAGACATTTTCCACCCCAGCAATTGCAATTCCGAACCAATACCACCCATCCCTGTAAAGCCACGCACCCATATCGTGCCCGAAGCTATAAATACTAGCTTTTCGTCAAACTTCAAAGCTACGATTAACTCATAAACATTGGAATGACGCTTCGTGTCGCAGATATGTCCATCGACACGCTAGTCGAATGTTTTGAAAGTATTGATATTCGATTCTTTGAAAGTAGTCGTTAATTTAAGTGATTTTTGGAAGTAATTATGTGAGACATAGAATACTTTAAGTTATAGTATTCATAGAATAATACAATCCATTTAGCGAGATATCAGACGCCATCACTACATATTATAAAATAAAGACCCTCGCCGCGTCTGTCTGTCTGTTCGCAATAAACTCAAAAACCACGTAACGAATTTTCATGCAGTTTTCACCAATGGATGGGGATCCATGAGGAAGGTTTAGGTGTATAATTCGTCCCGAAATTCCTACGGAAACGGGAAAAATGGCATATGCGCTTACGAAGTCGCGGGCAAAAGTTAGTGAAAACTAAAACCGAATGATTGAAGACTTATTCAGTCATACAGCTAGAAAAAAAAAATGTTATTTGTAATGTTGTACAACAAAGAGTATATCTATCTTTCTATTTATGAATTTCAGTCATAAATTTTTAAAACCATAAATAGCTAAAAATACAACTGAAATGAGAACCTCATCCAATTTCGAAGTTGATTAATAAATATACATAAGTACGAAATCATCTCACGTAGTCCATATTTGTATGTACGTATGACTTTAAAATCTTGCACAACAAAAGCGACATACATTCACTCTATAAACTTGTCCTCAAACATTAAATGACTTATCAAGCCACTCACATTTCTAGCCAGAGAAAGACAGCGCTGTTCCTGAATATATCTCCTTCTCTTACTATCACTTCATAAACCACAGAACCCAGTTGGTCAAGAGATTTATGTCCTGCAAGTTTATCATCTTGACCATTACATTTAGGGGTTTAAGAGATAAACTCAAACTCCTAACTGGAATAAATTAGACTTCTGCGCGAATGTGATAAATGGGAATTTATGAGGTTCACGGTAAAACCCAGAGGACGTAGTTGTGTGGATTTTATGAGTAACTAGCTTTTGTCCGCGACTTCGTTCCCGTAGAAATTTCCCGGTCCCGTATAGCCAGCCTTCCTCACGAATGTGACTATCATTTAAAAAAATATTTTTTCATTTCGGCTGGTAGTTCCAGAGATTAGCGCATCCAAACAAACTCTTCAGCTTTAGTGTATTAGTATATCTATAGATTTTGGTTCATTTTTTTTTTCTGAAGTGGCTAGTGGAAGATTTAAAGTTTGTTGTGGTATTTAAAGTTTTTCTATAAAATTAATCGGACTTTTAAGGCGATTCCTAGACTTTTGTATTAAATAACAAGTTCAGGCCAATGTAATATTAATAACAATGTTTCGAATTATATTATCTTTATCTATCGATACAAAAAACATTTCTTTTTCGCCTCAATACTGGATTGAATTAGGAAATAAAAGTGTTAGCATTAAATCAATTTAAGGTGTTACGAAGTTCCCTGGGACACTGTCTAGTCACCTTAAAAAAATCACTGCCGGAAATGTAAAATCTCCAGTGTGTTAAATAAATAAGTTATATTTTTCACCTACACAGCTTTTTCAAAAGCACCGCCCAGTAAGGAAAACTTCACAATTCTACCTTATAAAACGTTCACAGAGTAAATTTTCTATTCAAGCTTATTAGAGATAAGCTAAGGAGAACGGGGAAGAATGTCCTCTCCGAGAGTATTCTAATTAATGTTATACATCAAGCCGACGGTTCTTCTCCGACAACGTTACGACTTTAACGTCAAAAGTGAGGGTAGACATGAATTTGTGGAGGACGGGACTGGCGTACAAAGATTTTTTTTTGTAAAATAATCGTAGGTATTTCAACGATTATGTGATACTTTCTAGGTAAGAGATATTTTGAAGTTTTCAACGTGGAAATTCGAAGACATTTCTTTATTTCCATCAAGGAAAGGAATCAAGGAAATGTATGTTCTGAAAATCTGTTTAAAGTTTTGTTAAATTGCACGATCTATTTTTTAGTATTGTTAGGATCATCATGTTTCCACTATCCCTGCTGATCGTAGATAAGCGATCATGAAGTTGACGAGCAAGCTTGTCTAGAAGTAACCTATCAACTTAAGATCCCCGGTTTAAGCTATGTAACAATCAATTTGCCTTGCCTCTTTCCAATTATTGGGGTCGGCTTACAAATTGACCAGTTGTAAATCTTATTAGTCCGTCAGTTAGAGTATCGAAAAATATAAAATCAATAAAAAATACGAAGATAAACTAGCTCGGCGAAGGCTTGTAACGTTACTTTCCAGTAAAAAGTTTACTGGTGAGTGACGTCACACGAGTTTTTAACGCACTGTACCGTCTTCATTTTTTGTTAACGTGACAAATAAAAAAAACACGTGTCCAAAATTTTTTTGAAATCTATCTGACGGACTAATTAGATTTTGTAAAATACCCTGTAACACGATATCCCTTGGCAAGACATATTTAACGACTTATAAAGGGTTTTTCAACAAGAACTTTGTTTTTTAAAACAAAATAAAACAAATAATTTAGTTTTGTTTGCAATAAATTTATCTTTGATGAAAGTATCGGCCATCTGTCTGATCGTGGTGGACTTTTGCCAGATTTCATTTTTCATATATAATTGCCAAACCTTACTCGTTGTAATACAATAAAAATTTGAATCATCTTCATCTAAATTCTTTGTTTAATTTTGTTTTAAAAAACAAAGTTCTCGTTGAAAAACCCTTTATACATAAAAGAAAAAAGTTTTTCCAATTTATAACTTTATTCTGTCATTAGTGACACTATCCAATTATTTTCATTTATCATGTTAATCAGTCCCAAACGATATCCCAGTAGTTTCCGTCCCAACCAATAACATCGAAGGTCTTCAAAACTACCAAGAGACGGGTCCTACATTATCCGAGACTGATGGCATCTCTCCAGAAGGTAATCCGTTTACGTAGTTAGACAGATTACGTCGGGAAGTAAAGAGATTTGTTCAAGACGAGGCTGTGTTCTGATGTATTACGTGTAGTAATGACATTAGCGAATCTCCATAACTTTGGGAGGACGGAAATTATGTTTTGAAGTTTCGGTAAACTGACTTTTTGATAATCAACATAGAAAACTCTTTAAATGGTAGCATTGATGAATCTATTCCGTCCGGTTAAGCAGTAACCAGCCTTAGTGTGCTGAACTGCGAGCGGTCCAATATAAAAAAAAAAAACTATTCTGTCATAGGTGATAGCAGGTGGTAGTGGTGGTAGCAGGTGGTAGTGGTGGTAGCTGGGCATAGGCCTCCCACACATTTGGTATTTACCCAGAAGTCATCAGAAGTGGGTCAGAATGGGCTGACAAAATAAAAAAGGATTTCATACAGTATTTTAATCAATTGAAAGTTGAGTAAGCTATCTATTGTTTTGTTTAAGACAAAGTCATGTAGAAACAGTCGGTTTCTTTATTTCTTTCACTTGTAAAACCCCACCTTTAAAGTAAACTCCAAAAAACCAAAACCACAAACAGAAATAACTTCACACACTACCAGCTAACACGCAAAATCAATTACACAAATTGGAAGCATCTTCACCGAGCTAATTACAAAACCACATCAGTGCAATCATTGAATTATTCAAGTTAACACCGGTCCCCTAACCGCTGTTAACTAATTGATTCAGAATTCAATTGAATTGAAAAAAAAACCGAATTAATTGAACCCTAGCGACGAGCGTACCCTTAATCTTGGGACGCGGAAATTTCGTAAAAAAGGTACGTTTAATCATGAAAGACGGCTGTTGTGTATGGAATGAAATATTTAGTTCGGCTAGATGAGTTATGGTCTGGTGCAAAATAAAAGCGAAGACGGATAACACGACTTGTCATCGTTTAGTAAAAATCCCTATGTAAATAAATGTTTTCTGCCTTTTGTTTCTTAAAGTAACTTTGTCTCCTATGGCCTCTCAACTGAGTATAATTAATAATATATAATAATATCTTGGGACAACTCACACACGGTCATCCGATCCTAAACTAGGCAGAGCCTGTGCTATGGCAACCAGACAACTGATAAACATACTTATATATTTCCAAATACACACATATTATAGACAAATTACACCCACACACAGAACAAATGATCATGCTCATCACACAGAGATTTGTCCTAGGTGGGAACCCACGACCTCCGGTTTAGCAGTCAAGGTCACTAACCACTCGACCAACAGGGCAGTCATTATATGATACAAAACTTTTCCAACGGATTCGCTTGCATGGCCTATACCATGAAGACGCCTAACCTACAGAACTCGGCGTTAGTGAAGCTATCCATCACTGACAAAATGTAGTATCCGTGGCATCGATACCTTAGACAAACAAACAGTCAATTGCATCTATTCATAGTATTTTCGTTCCAAAACTTTGAGCTTATCCCCGCTCCCGCTTCCTCTCCTAACTCAAACCTCCTAAAAGGGTTGTCTAAACTGACAGCTGCAGCATCAGGAACAAGTAATTAAATATTTCATCTGATTAACAACACAAAGAGGTGGGCAGAGCTTTAGGGTGCTCAAGGCCCGACTTTTAATTTCTCCTTGAAGTAACCCAAGATTTGCGACTGACGGGTTGAGAAAAAAAAAGATTTAATGGCTGAAAGGGGTGGGTGGCCTATGAGTTATTACGTTAAATATTAATCGGTTTTGTCGCTTTTTAGGAAAGAAGAGGACTTTTTAATTTGATGGGCAACGTGATTACATTTTTTATTGATGAATTGAGAAATTAAAATTTGAGATTTTGGTTCCAATTATGCCCATTCTACTTTAAATCCATGACGGGGTCACAGGGTGCTTTCAATTTCAATTGCATAGAAAATTAAGTTAAATACAGAAATCGTAGAACGTTTACTACATCTTGATCTTTCACTATGCAATGAAAAACTTTTGAAAGCCCAACTTCTACACATTTCCGATAACATTGTCACGGCAAAAAAAAAGCGAAAAACACAAAAAAAAACATGAGACAAAAGCACAGATTAACATTTTTACTGTTAATAAATTTCAACAAAGAAACTTAAGGATTTCATTTGCTTGTAACGAAACGGTGGACAAAGGGTTTATGCTTCGGAACTTCCGAAGTTAGCCGAAGTTGGCCGAAGTTGCGTTACCCTCCGGTTTTAAGGGTTTTAATGACAGCACTTCTAGTTGTACCGCTGTAGTGAGGCAAAGATAATTTCTTACAGCCTATTTGCCTTCAAGGAGGGTTTGTTTAAGGTAAGGGTATATTTTAGCTCGAAATGGGGACAAAGTTCTTGATGAAATTTCTTGATTAAAATTTAGAATTTTGTGAGTTGGGAAAACGTTGTATTAATTAAGACTAGACTGTATTTATATGTGTATAGTTGTTATGGTAAGGTTCATATTATTTTCGATAAATGCAAGAAATTGAGATGGTTTTCACGTTACTAAATAAATGTTTCAAGATTAAACGAAAATCCTCGCCGAAAAATCCGCTAGACGAAGAAGAATTTCCTCATTTCCCTATGCATGTAGATTTACTAAGATTACCATTTTACATGCAAAGAAAAGTGTTTCTTCACGTGTTAATAAACAGGAGTTCATCATAGCCACCCTACGAGGCGCGGCCATATTTAATCACGGCGCAGCACCGGCCGATAAATCGTGCGCCCAAATTGTGAAGGATCTTACCTCCTATCAGTTTATGAGCGCCTGGTACTTCTTCGAGGAAACGTAAATTGGGTATGGGGTTCATGGGGTCATCATGGAACAATGTGTGAACCATAAAAGCTATGGATGGGGAAACTAGCTAAAACTATAATTAAAAAAATGTGGTGTATTTGATGAAAAAAGTCATTAATAAAAATGTAGCGTGTTTGATGAAATACATAACATAGAGGGACTTTTCTTTTGCCGATAAATCGAATTCCCAAATTGTGAAGAAAGACCTCCTATAGGTTTATGAGCGCCTGGTACTTCTTGGGGAGGAACGTGAATTGGTTATGGGGTTCATAGAGCAATATGTGAACTATAAACATGGCTGGCCTGTTGGTCGAGTGGTTAGTGACCCTGACTGCTAAACCGGAGGTCGTGGGTTCGATTCCCACCCAGGACAAATCTTTGTGTGATGAGCATGATCATTTGTTCTGTGTCTGGGTGTAATTTGTCTATAATATGTATGTATTTTGAAATATATAAGTATGTTTATCAGTTGTCTGGTTGTCATAGTACAGGCTCTGCCTAGTTTGGGATCGGATGACCGTGTGTGAGTTGTCCCAGGATATGTTATATATTTTTATTATATTATATTATAAAATGTCGTATGGGCACTTGGCTAAAACTATAATTAAAGATGGTCATACTCGTCTGTGTGTGAAGTTTTTCTCTCTACCTATGATTTAGTTCTCTACCTTAACTATCCTCTAGATAGTAATTATAAATGTATATAGGTACTTCGATAAAAAAACACGAACTGCAAGGAGTTATCTTACGTTTTGCAATTAAAATGCATTGTATAACTTATATCCTGATTCATGCAGTAAAAAAGTCCATCTGTCATCTGAATTGGCTTCTTGGTATATCTATATAAAGTATCCACCTTTACTACCCTTACTTCACGTTCTCCGTCTGCAAACAGCATTGCAAATTACCTGTAACAGAAAGAAAAAAATTATAAGCACACGGCTTCAATAATATAATTTAAAAAAAATTAGTTGTCTGTAAAGTCGGTTTACGGACGATAGTTTAACGTGACAACGTCATAACAAAACATTGATTAAATGATCGTAACGTCACAATGGGCGTAACGTTACAATGAGCGTAACGTTACAATGAGTCAACCTTTTTCGTGCGTGCAGCCGGCGTTCATCGATTTATTATACGACGTCACGTCAAAAAAAAAACGCTCGCATCAAAACTTTACAAATTCAATTGACAAAATGTTCACAACTTTCAATTTGAGCTGCTATAAGGAAATTTAATTTCCTGTCCGTTCAGGCTCAGCCAAACTTCGAATAGAAAATTATCCAGCATTTGTGCGAAATCAAACTCGAGCCAATCAAAATTATAATAACTGCTCAGGTGTCGACCAGTTTCAGTAGAGCTTTGAGTTTCAAACAATCTCCGTTGAACCCGTAGTTTTGTAAAGCGAAAGAGGGGCAGGGTAGGTCTCGTTCCCCGGGTCAAATTTACGTGTTACATCGGCTGGCTTTATTGAAACGCATTTTTGTTTCGTTGACATTTTATTATGGACTGAAAGGTGAATTAATTAAATGTTATGAACAATCTTAAACAATACGCTGTTTTGCAGCGTTTGTTTACGCAGTTTTTTATCTTTTATTTTTAATAAAGTGGTGCTGTGAATTTTAATGGCGGTGTTAAATTGTGTTGAGCAATATGTCATGTCATTTTGACATATCGGTAAAGACAAAATAGCGTAACTAGTTGTTTGTTACACTGTTTACGTAAATGCAATGTTAATCACGAATTTCAAATCGACACTGCAATGGTAAATATAATTTTATATACTAAGCAGCTCTGTCACTAGTACATACTTATAAAAAATGTATATTTCCCTTAAAAAATATTCTATTAGTGGTGACATCATGATTTAAGTAGGTATAAGTTTAATCTATTTAAAGTACATGTTGTGAGCGAGCTTGCTTTCTCCACTTTGTCACATAAACCTTCAAAGGTTTTAGACAAGTGTTATATTTCTACCATAAGTGTAATTTAAAGTATTGAAAAAATAACCGAAAAATAAAGCTGTCCATCAGGCACGTAGTATATACTTGACGAATAACCAAAATTAAAATAACAGTACATAATGACGAAGAAAATAAAAAAAAAATACTTAAATGAATAATAAATACTTTTCATAAAAATCTCTACTTAGGATACCCTACAAAAATATATTACTTTAGTCAAAAAATCCCAAAAAGCAACGTCCAATTTACAAAATTAAATAAGAATCTTGAAGCCCTCTTTAGCGAACAATTTCCTCCATTTAAGTCTACTAAAGTATTGGAAAGCATCCTTATTAAATTATAAAAAAGTAGCAGTTCTGCGTCTCCGATGTTTACCATCTTCCCCTTAAATAGGGGTGGCCCATGGGAAAATAATTTGTGCACAAAGTTTCCTATTAAAATTCGGTTTATTTAGCCATTAAGCCATTTGACGACGTATAAACCGTTTTGCCTAAATATTAAGATTATGCTGGATATTTAAAGGAGTTTTTGATTTGTTTGCCTGTGGCAACTTTTTGAAGCGACTTTATAAGTAACGCAGGAGTAAAGCCTAACATTTTTTTTTTAAACTACTCGTTTTTTGCTTGTTTTGTCATTGTACTGGTATTTTGTGTAGTGTATGTAGGGTTTATCAATATTTTTTTTTTTTTTTTGAAAACACCTTTGCATGGTAGACACGTTTTAGTAAGGTGTGTATTGTATTAAATTGTTTTCCGACAAGATTTCTTTATTGGAGCTCTAAAAAGTAGGTATTGTATATATCACAGCCCTATTTATACAAATCTAACCTCTGCTTTAAATACTGTTAATAGCGGATTCCTAATTCAAATTCTCAATTTTTTTTTTTACAAATTAGGCTGTCATTTGGTAGCTAGAAGGCCAGAATTTTATAAGCATCAATATTAACGGGACAAGTGTCTTCTAAAATAAGTTCACTCACAAAGTCTCTCTAGGGATATTAGCAGCTTATTTAGCTCACTTCAATATTCATGATTCGTTTGTCAAAACTTCGCTTCTATAAGAATGTTCAGGGACTTAAGAAACTATGTCAAAAGTTACCGAGTTTGTGTTTTGATGGATTTTATAATGTATTTTAATATTTAGGGAGAGTTTGAATCAGTTTAGAAATATAAAATGGGATTTTGAATAATGGATGTTCAAATAGATTTTAAACGAATTTATGGCTACTAAAAATATGTACCTAAGGCGTTGTAAACACATTTTCCAAATTAATAATTAGGTTCAAGGAAATATTTACATGGGTTTATAAAGAAAATATAAGTTCAGTATGCGACTAAGGGATTCACCAGAGAATGGGCAGCAGCATTATCTGTGCATTGCAACAGCTACACTGCGATCGCCAACCCGCCTGCCAAGCGTGGCGATTATGGCAACTCCCCCCATTTGGAGGAGGCCTATGTCCAGCAGTGGACATCTTTCGGCTGATATGATGATGATTAAGAAAATGTCTCTAGCTAATCCGACTATTTTACAATTCTCACCTCAAACCATTTGATGATATCAAATACTTCATTCACTGTTTTCTTGTAATATGTAGAACCTTTTTCAGAAAAGCGCTGAAAAACAAGTCACTCAAAAGTATTGCCGATGTGTGTTGTGCACAAAAGGTCGACGACATCATTTCCATCATTAATTACACACTAAGCTCCGTTTATTAACCATCCCATGGTATAAAAAGGCCTCACAAATTAATAGAGTGACGTTTAGAATATGATTATCAACCCTTCTCGTCATTGTCTATCACAATTACAACCCTTTCGTGCTCGCGTGACTAATGTGCGCCTAAATCGTGGAACGTGACTGTTATTATTCAGGGAGATTTTTTTTTATGAAGCTCCTAGCTTTTTCCCGTGTTTTATTGTGTCAAGAGAACTTATTAGCGGGTTGAAAAGTGTTCAATGACCGAACCCAGGTATTCTAGTCTATTCGTCCAGTGTTTAGCCGTGAAAACGTTTCAGACCGACAGAAAAACTTGGCATGTATAATATTAGTACGGATGATATTTTGAATACCTAATTTGGGATGTATAATAGTAATTTTAAGGCGCAAAATATGCACTGTAGCCTTACGTGAAAGTGTGTTACGTATTTTGCTGGGACCTTTCGTAAAAATCTAGAAGAAAATATAGACAATTTCAGCATTTTGTCTAAATGTGTAATTATTTGTAAGGTACGTATATACATAATAATCTGATGCAACTCAAAATTCAAAATTCAAAAATTCAAAAGTCATTTATTCAAATTAGGCTGAGTGCCAGCACTTTTTGAACGTCAAAGTTCTACATAAAGACAGTCCCCCAAAACGCCCGCCCGTCACCACTTCCTAGTGTTTTAGCTGGGAAGAAGAAGTGGCGCAACAAACTCCCCAGCAAACTATCATGTTATTTCACAAAACTATCATTTTATTCTACACCTTCTAGAATGTTATGTAACAAAATAATGACAAACTTTCAATACTTCACCACATTTTTCGCATTGTGTGCCAAAAGGGGAATTTGAAAGTATTAGCAACCTTTAAGGCGTGCCAATAAAAATTTAAATACCGTAATAGACACAATACTAAGAAACCACTGAGAGCAATATCATAAAGTCAACCAGCAATAACCGTTCCTGCAAACAACCCTACAATACACCCCTAGGTCTTACAGACAAAAATATCATCCAGAATTTCTTAGCTATCTTAAAAGCAGGCAATTTAATTTCATGCATCCTGGTTCGTAATAGCATCCCTTCAAGGATGCTCCCCTAAGCGTAATATCACATTAGAGGGGTAATTATACTCATATTTGTGTTTGGGGTCCAGTGGGGGAGTAGGGGGTTGTTCACAAAACGGACAAGAACCTTTCGCTTTGCTTTTGGACGTTTCAAAAGCTAATTTGTGCCGAATTTTATGGAATTGGGTTTTATTTTCTTATTCGCTGTTTAGGGTTTAAGGGATGTTGGGGTGGTCTTGAATAGGTCTGGGAATTTAATTAGCGAGCTTTATATTAGTCTTAGGTATCATGGCTATCCTTGAATTTGTAGCATGTAATATTTATTTCGATTATAGGTGGGTAATCAAAAAAGAGATCGGTAATGGGTGGCGTCCGCAGACTTGAATAAGTGTTGGTCGTCCAGCGGCGAGATGGGCAGACGCTTTGATTTTGAAACGACATTGATGCCTTCATGTAGACCCTGGATGGATAGGCACAAGAAACGAGAGGCCTCTGCTCAATAGTGGGCGAAGTCGGGCTGTCGATAATGATGATGATGAATTATCGATAACTATATATCCTTAGATGTTTTTGATATATTTGATATTAAAAGCGAAATCAGTTAAAAAACGTGTTTTTCAATAAATGTACTCAGTCCCCGGTTGTTGATTAATTTATTTGTCTGCGTCATGTATTGTAATATACTTTGCATACTACTGTATACATTCAAGTTTTTAAAACTTAACAGACAGATGTGTTGCTGGCGAGTTTGTTGCGCCACTTCTTCCCAGCTATAACACTAGGAAGTGGTGACGGGCGGGCGCTTTGGGGGACTGTCTTTATGTAGAACTTTGACGTTCAAAAAGTGTTGGCACTCAGCCTAATTTGAATAAATGACTTTTGATTTTGATCTTGGTATTTCCTTACGAGTTTGTACTTTCTTATTAAAAGGATGCTAGGTTTTCAAGTGCCTAGAAGAGAAAAAAATAGCTCCATTTAAAATGGAAATCTTTTGAATTTTCTCTTAACAAAAACTAGGTTATATTGTAAGTGATTTCAGGCGCAGTGTGCCAAAAAATCAGTTTTGCAACCCAACTTAATCGTGTATCTAGGTTACAGGCAAGCGAGCCAACTTTTACATAAGCCGACCGGGAAAACTTCCATAAGTGGAGCAGTGTTACCAACATAACAGATTCGTCCACATATCTGTGTGTATCTGGGTTCCGTATAAATAACGTTAGTACGTTAAGCGGGGAAGAATTAATGTTTGTTGGATAAACTACTTACGGAGATACTAATGTATGGCGCTCTTGAGCTTATTTATTTGTTTTTTTTTCAGGTTTTTTTTGTGAATGTTTTTGTGTAGAGGATTTTGGGTTTAAATTGAGGTAAAATGAATCAGCGTCATATAAAGATTGAAGATTATTTATTGAATAGATTGATTTTCGACGAGATCCGAAGATGTACGAACGTTTTTGACATCGGAAAATTAATTGCGGAACTAAATAAAATATATAATTGCGGGCTGGGCAGGACACCTGGCAAGGTGCGGTGATGATAGGTGAAGTAAGGCAGTGACCGAGTGGCGCCCGAGGACTGGAAGAAGTGTTGGTCGGCCGGCGGCGAGTTGGGCGGACGACATTGTTGCCATCGCGGGGGATGTGGGGATGTGGGTAGAGGCCTATGCTCAGCAGTGGGCGAAGTCGGGCTGTGGATGATGATGATGACATTGATTTTTGTCGTCATTTTGTAATTACTTTTTAACAAAACAAAAACACATAATAACAGCCGCACGGGTCGATTTTCAAGGTTAAGCAACGCTTTCTAAGGTCGGTTTGTGGATGGGTGACCATCTTAACATACCGAGACTCCTCCGTGCCTCGGAAATCACGTTACGCCGCTGGTCCCGGATGTCATTTGTACATTTTTGGCAGTCGTTACGGATTTTCAGAAGCCAGAAAATCTGACTCCAGTCTTGCCAAGAAGTAACGTGTCACCCAGTTAATGGATTGTGGAGGTCTGGTAGGCAGCCGCTCCACGTAACATACTGGTATTCAGCTGAATCCGGTTTGACTGGGAGCCGACCCCAATATAGTTGAATATAGGCAGATGATTTATGTTTTCACAAATCGTATTATTGTAGTATTATCTTTCAAAGTAGTGTTCATTCATGTCGATTTTTAATGGAAGTGAAATAGTCCAAGTCCAAGTGCCTATTATTTATTCGTACCGATAACTGACCACCTAGTATGTGACCGCCTTGTAAAGTTCTTTAGTAACATTTTATTTATTTTTAAATCTTCCATACTTTCGTTTTAAACCACCAAAACAATAAAAGAAGGTACATAACCGTATCAGTCGCACATAAAACCAGTACATTATGAACCAAAGCGATGTCTAACTGACCTATATCTATAAAAATTGACTGCTTTTAGTCGAAATGTTAGAACTACTACTATAAAACTGACAATATTGCAAGAAAAACATTCAGAAAATGCTTGTAAAGCGAAGTTATTATGCTTTTACGAGCGAATTTTTACATTTATGTGTGTGACTTTCTCGGATTCTATGAGGACATTCCATAAGGCTGGGAACAGGGGCTCCGGTTTCTCTTCCGATAGTCGACCAGATGTACGAGAAATCTAGTGCGTGTACGTGATTTAGCATTATTTACCTGGCTGGCCTGTTGGTCGAGTGGTTAGTGACCCTGACTGCTAAACCGGAGCCACCCAGGACAAATCTTTGTGTGATGAGCATGATCATTTGTTCTGTGTCTGGGTGTAATTTGTCTATAATATGTATGTATTTAGAAATATATAAGTATGTTTATCAGTTGTCTGGTTGCCATAGCACAGGCTCTGCCTAGTTTGGGATCGGATGACCGTGAGTGAGTTGTCCCAAGATATTATTATTATTATTTGATTTTCAGAGATCGAGAGTAAATATAAAGAAAGAAATAGAGTTTATTTGCACAAGCATGACGTATAACAAAAACATAAAATAAGCAAGATATGCCAAACAGCCATTATTATTCTTGAGTTAAAATATATCTGACTATTGAAACATGAACACTCAAAGCGACAGAACTAGAGGTGTTGCAAAGAAGTTCTTGTGTCGAAAGAAAAGAATATACCTGTCAAGAGATTATGTTGTTCACATATTTTTATAATTTATTTATTTATTTACTTAGGATCTCCAACAAAGAATATACACAACACACACATAAATGACAAATTACAATTAATATCGAGTTGGTGTACTCTTTCACTTACAGGAGACCACAGCATAAACAGTTAACAACTAAGCTAACAAAGTTAAACTATTAAAAAGGAATAAAATATTTAGAATTTAAATCATTTGCAGCAAGACATGAATTCTTAAAAAAAAATAATAAATAATAATAAGTATAATAATCATTTATTTGCATAAAACATGGTATAAATGGTGTTAAAATAAATAAAAAAGGCACAAGCATGTGTTGCTAAGTTATAGCAAGCAAAAATAAAAAAAAATAAAAAATCAGTCCTTCTGAACTATGTAGCTACTAAAATTGTATGACCCAAACTGTTCGTAGTAACAAGTTAGTGCGGATTTCCTCAAGGATCGCGTCACTTAAACTTACAATCTCTCTCAAGTTCCGTAACAAGATCCCCTGTAAACACTACTTACTCAAATCCATATCGTACTTATGAACCCATCCATCCTTTAACCAATAAGTATCTTCCTACCCCATACAGGATGTTTCAGAAGTGCATGGTTATATTTAATTTTTCTTTTTAGTGCATTTAAATAAGAGCTTGTTTTTTAAAAAGTTTTTAATTTTAATTTATTTTTTACTTTTTAGTTATCGCTGGACACGTTTCTCACAAATTCAAGACGGATTGGAGCAATGGAGTTTATGTTCAGCAACTTATTTTTTTTTAAACTCTCATTCGTATTCTCGACTTACTGACTGACTGTCAGTAATTGTAGGCAAGCATTAATATCTTAGTCCGTCATATTGGATTTAGAGTAACGCCACTTAATTTTCGACTTATTCTCAGCAAGCCCTTTCATTTGATACCCATATTGTAGGAGTGCATTAAAAATAACTAGTCCGCCATCTTTGGTGTGCCGCCATGTTGGATTTAGAATGAAGTCACACAGTTAACCATGCATTGTCTTCCAAACCGAATGTGTAAACAATATTTCAGCTCAATCGGTTGAAGATTTCTGCTTCAAAATTGAGTTGCAAGATTGCACCCGACGATACATACATTGCAAGTTAAATAAAAACTTGTAAAAAATGACTTATATCAAAACACCCGCCAGCAAATATCGACTAAAAAATTCAAGCAGTCTGATACTGGTGGCTTCAAATCTGTGATAGAACTAACTAAATGCCACCAACTGCATCTACTGTATGTTTGATAGAGAACATTCAGCCTTAAATATGGCCACGCATTTGGTACACTCTGTATAACAAACATACAAATATTACCCTTCAACCTTTCACAGGAGCAAATCTAAACCGGAACCTCATAGGGGTCGCAAACACAAAACGATAATAATCCGGACGAAGTTACGAATGTCCAAATACACATTGGTACCCAATTAAATGGCTCCCAAGTTGTGTGCATAGGACTCTTTGATACAGACTCGACGTCTTTTATTTGTATGTAACTCGATTTTATTGGTGGAGATGTGCTCCATACGTTTTGATTGGCTGTTGGCCATTGGCGATCGGGTATTGGCTATAAATAGGATGTAAAACGGTTGTTCCGGATTCGTTTTTTGAATTTTTGTTAAGCTGTCTGTACTGGCACTTAATGAAATTGCGTGTCGTGTTTTGTTTTTTTAATTGGAAATGTTTTGTCTGCGATGGAATGTGATGTACACTCGCGAGCAATAAACTGGAATCACTTCATCGCGTTGCTCAAAACAATTTTTTTCAATTTCTATGCAAGGAACTATAGATTGTGGTACCTATGTATCATTTGAAAGGTAATTTTGTTCCAAGTTCCAAGTAGTTGGGCAATAAAGTACTACGTTATGTAGACACGAAAAAAATTGAGTCGTAAATTTTAATTTACATAGGAAAAGTTGAATTCAGCGTTAACTATAAAACTTAATTAGATAACTTTCCATATTTCTGTGTGTGCCGATTGTATATCAATTTGTCATTAAGTTTTATTGTTGATAGACTCGCGTTTGACGTCTCATTCACCTAGAAGTAACTTATTCGCTCTTGACTTAAAGAACACCTTGAAGCTACCACGAAACACAGACTCGGGCCCGGAATTCCTCTCTCTAGCCGTTCGTACAATGAAACTATTCCTTAAATGTTGCTTATGGGTAGGAGTACTTTAAGCAATACCTATTATCCGTACATTATTATCTACTAACAGATTGTCCTTCCATACATTCTACACTCCCTTGCACGTCCACCACTAGTAATATTTGCCCACAGGGAGGAACAACACTGTATATTATCCTTGGCCTTCATTTTTGCTAGACTAGAATCCATCCCTGCATGGCTCGCGGCTAGCAATATCCTGCGAGACCTCTCAAAGCAAACCGAGAAGCGTCCGAGCGGGTAAAAACACCTACGAGCAGTGTGGGGTTCTGGGTAAGATTAGCGCGTTTGATACTGTTGTGAATTTCTTATAGTGTGAAAAAATAAATAGACGCGTAACATTAATGATGCATTGATGGGGTGTATCATTATAAAATCTACAAAATTTATACATTGCCATTTATTAACAAAAGGTCCCACAACACCACTTCTTAGTAGATCTGGCTTACAGAACTATTTATTTTCATTAGATAAGTACCTATTTTAAACGAAATAATTGGAAAAGTCAACACAAACCTACCAACCAAGCTACATGAGACACACTCGCTTAGCATCCAACACACTGTCATCAACGAGAGTCCATCACTAGTCCAACATCCAAGTTTAAGTGCAAATGTAACCCTTTGGAAACGTTCGAAGCAACGTTTGCTTAGGACCAATTAATTATTGAAATCGTTTTAATTTATATTTGCTTTACCATCCTCTTGGATGCAGTTCAATCCTAATTATTTGGGTGGATCTTATTTTTATTTGATTTGAATATGTTATTAGTAGAATTCGAAAGGGGGTTGTAAACCAAAAATGCATGAAAAATAAATGAGTCTGAAAAGTACAAGAGGGCTTGAAAAAAAACTGGTCACGTGCAAGTTGGACTTGCACACGAAGGGTTCCCTACCATAAGCCGAAAAAACATGTTTCTTTTATGGCGGTCCCCTTTTATTTTTAATTTTTATAATTTGTTGTTATAGCGGCAACAGAAATACATCATCTGTGAAAATTTCAACTGTCTAGCTATCACGGTTCATGAGACAGACAGACGGACAATGGAGTCTTAGTAATAGGGTCCCGTTTTTACCCTTTGGGTACGGAACCCTAAAAAGTGAAAAACTATCACCGTTAACGATTGTCAAAAGTCCAACATTTGTGTTTCGGAAATTTCACGTGGTCAATGGCATTTTGACAGAATTTCACGCTGTCTAAAGCCCAAGACGGACGCAACTGATGTAGATACAACAATTTTATTGCCAAAGAGAATGCCGTCAAATTACGATTTTATTTCCAAAATAATTATGCCATAATAAGATCCTACATAACAGGGAGCATCTTAATTTAATAAGATGCCGCCGAACTTCAGAAGGCAAACACAAAATTAAAATTAAAAAAAAACTCCAAACATATTCTTCCCCATCCTTCAAGTAGATACATTTCAAAGTAATTTCGCGTCTCTTTTATATGGTCGGCGAAAATTTTATTAAAGCTGGCACACTCAGTTTCTTCATAATACAGATTAAGATAAAAATTGAGATGACGTTCGGCCGTTGTCGGGCGGAGTCGGGAGCGATATTTTTTTAATTTTCTCAAACAAGATCTTGAAATTCGATTATTTTGTTTCGTCTCGGTGTTATTAAATTTTCTTTCGCTATGGGGGTGCGACTGTACTTATTTGTTTACGATAATATTGCGTTCCGATACTTTGTTGGTAGGTACTTAAATGTATGGGAGGCAAATGGGAAGTGATTTTGACGGTTAATCTTGGCTTGTCATATGCAGAGGCAGAAAGAAATTGTTGTAGTAAATGTGACCTACAAATGTACGTGGTTTCAGAGAAGCTTAATAATAGTTGTTTGTGCACAATATCATTATATACACTCATTATTTGCAAACTATATTTCAATTACCTACCAGCAATTTACGTTTCGCTGAATAATTAAAATGAATACCAGCATGGAATAAATATCCAACATATTTGGCCACTATAACTCTATTTTCACTGCCACAATTTTAACAGCGATAACAGCTAACAAACAACACAAAATTCTCATGAAAAAATCAACTTAGAACAAATTTAAAATCCCTGACATAAAACCTATAACTTTACACAAAGAAAAAAAATCCCGAACACAGGCCGAAAATTAAAAAAAAAAGTTTTTAACGACGAAACCAGAAACTTCCCAACTTCCTAAGCCGCGCCAAATAATTGTTAAACCTACAAAGCAGTTACAATGGCGTTCTCCATTACTACAAAGAACATTAATATATATTTTTTGTTCACCCACTGAAATTCCAGCTCTTTTCTTTTAATTCCTACCCCAGTTTCCCTCTGACTTTATGAAATAAGTTTTTTTTTTAACATGATTACGTTTTATGACCGAAGAATTGAAGGATACCGAATTTGGAAGCGCCAGTGCGGTGTTCCGTTTTTTTTTCTGTAGGCTGAATGCTTTTTGTCTTTGACTTGGCTTCCTTTTTTAAATTGTTAAGAGGGTAAGCTACTTAGGCTCATATTTGTCTATTGAAAAATGCGAGGGAAGAAATATTTGAAAATGGAATTGTTTTTGATGTCCTTTTGTTTGACATGCAACATTGTTTGATGTAACTTATAACATCCTCAAACGAGAATGGAAGGAAGTATTTCAAGTACGCCATTGTTGTTTGCTAGGAAATAAAATACGCGATCCATAAAGAAAGAAGAATACAAAAAGAAACAACAGATAGATAATATTGAGTGTATCTAGTCTTCAAATGTGATATTTGTCTATAGGTCGTATCTTGAGGTCTGCTGAAAAAAATCTCAACTTAGAGTTATTTTCGCCTTTATACATAGATGACCTCTACCAATTACTGTACATAATATAGTCACCTTTATTATTAAAAATCTTTGAGCTATTTAGCAACTGATGAGCAAACTCTAAATCCAAATTCGCGTTGACTTAGAAGTTTGATTTTTTCACTGCTCCAAGGGTCAGCAGACCTGAGTATTTGATATTAATTTCAGATTGATTCCTCCACGCGTTCTTGAGAAAAAGGACGGACAAACAGATCACGAAATGATCCTATATGGTTCCGTTTTTGCCGACTGAGGTTCGGAACCCTAAAAATTTAATGTATTTAATTTCTTTGTTTATTTCAATACGAAACACCAATCAAATAAAACATCTCCTTCCTCAATAAACTAATCAGTCACCACTTCAACTTCACAAACCGGCGACTCTCAAATCAAATTATCAGTCCGTAAATTCAAATCAATTGCTTACCCCAATATGCAAAGCATTCATCCCTCACCCTTCCGCATGTATTATTGCTCATATACACTAAACTTTAGCATTTGCCTAAACTATGAATCCGTCAACCATAATCTGGTGGGCAGGGGCATAGAGTGAGTATGTGTGTAGTAGCGAAACCCTGGCTTAAAAAAATCGTGCTTCGAATTCGGTCGTGGTATTTTCGTAGCACTTTTCTTAGCATGTTTGCAGCAGGTTCATAGTATAAGAAGCGTTAAAAGGTGTTGAGAAGGTCCGTAGTCGTAGAAGATTCGTAGCAGGGGGCTACTCTCTAAACCCGAAGTCCGTAGTTTCGGGCTTAGTTGCGGGCGTATTCTACTCCGTATCACCTACGGACATACGATTAGTTGCGAATCTGAACTAAGAATCAATGACAACAAGATTTGACAGTAACTTTCAAATCGTGTTGTCATGAACTCTTAGTAGTTAGGTGATACGGACTAGAATACGCCCGCAACTAAGCCCGAAACTACGGACTTAGGGCTTAGAGAATTGCCCTCCATGGCCGCAAGATGATCGAAACACGGGCCTAGCATTTTCGTAACATATCGTCCTTGTTATACAAAGTCAAAGCATTTATTTCAAATTAACTTTTGAATTGACAAACTCAGTCAGTTAAAAACATGAAGCTGTTTGTACGTATCAAAGCGTAGATCTCTATGGAGAAGAACGTGCAAGAAACTCCACGGACATTATTTTAAATAATTTTATGTTTTACAAAAATCCTGGTTACATTAACGCTTCTATATGTGAGAACAATGTTAAGAAAGATCGATATTAGGCAAGGCAGGATCGTTTCTGAGTGTTATCAGAGTTGTGGCGGACACGTCCTAGGATTATAGAACTTTTATAACAAGATTGTAGCACTGTCGCTATGGGTTGTCATTTTGATGACATTGACCCTCGCACAAGTAACACGTGTTTCCCTTCTACACAGATTTCTTATTCTATGGCAGGGCTAGGCTAGACAGATTATCATATCGCATGAATATTTTATAAGACGGTGTGATTCAATTAGACGGCGGTTCGAATGCGCAGACAGCAACGAGAGTTACTGAATAATGTAGGTAACTTCAAGTTTTCAGTTTTATTTTATTTTTAAATGAATTTTCTGGGCGGTGGTGGTTGAACGAATTTAAAGTTTTATTTATTTTGTTTTATTAGGAATTTAATTTCACTAACTGATATTGTATTTTTTAAGGATAGGTATACGATTATCCTTGGTAGGCTTGGGTATGTTATTACCTTCTTGGTGGCCTTATGAATTTATGTATGTGTAAATTATATTATCGGAAGTTTTAGCTTATTAAGAAGCCCTGTGCCTTAGCTGTGGGAACATTATGGTCTGATTAAGGAATGTTAAGCTATATAACTTATTGGTAATAGGTACACGATATTTTTTAAGTGTAACATCTTTCCTCTCACTTTCCTGCAATCTGTGGGAGCGATTTCGTGAAATGGGACGGAAGTGTGTAACAGGAAGCCGAGGAAGAACGCGCTATTTGATTTGACCAATGAGCGCGCGCAGTGGTCAAGTTGGCTGCCAGTTGGTATTTTTAATGTTAATGTTGCTTTTTACCGTTAGCTACCTTTTAGACGTTAGATGTTACACATCCTATGGGACTGCTGTAAGGCTCGCTTATTTCACTTTGTCAACGTTGTCGCCAAATACGAAAACACAAATTAATCTAAAAGAAACTCCATAATCAAGCAAAAACAAACTTAGAGACAATACTTTAGATTCCGTACATAAATTGCGAAATAAAACAAATGTATTCAAGTTCGCCCAACAATAAGGAAGTCGACACAAGTGCGGATGTATGTGCGCCCAACATACGTATCAGTGCATAGTAGGAGGACGTCGTGTGTGAGCCGCCTAACATCGTCGTTTGCACAATGAGTACAGAACGAATTGTGTCTACTCATACCAGCTCAGTTTTATGTACAGAGATTTACGAGGACTAAGTTATAAGCGGAAGCGATGACGGCAAGAGTTATGTTGCTGCACAAGCGAGGAATTATTTGTAACTAGCTGCCTCCCGCCCGCTCCGCCCGCGTGAATGTCGAAATTACAAGGGAACATACTCCTCGATAAAAAGTATCCTATATTTTATTCCAGCCTATAACCTACCTCTGTGCCAAATTTCATCACGATCCGTTCAGCCGTTCTGACG
The DNA here is from genome assembly GCA_002192655.3 of Mamestra configurata. NCBI lineage: Eukaryota > Metazoa > Arthropoda > Insecta > Lepidoptera > Noctuidae > Mamestra > Mamestra configurata. The sequence continues at coordinate 273,032 of NDFZ01005495.1, read as the reverse complement.
TGATTTAGTCACAAACATACATCGAAACTTTCGCATTTATAATATTACTAGCTGCGCCCCGCGGTGTTACCCGCGCATCAAGTATATATATAAAAAGTCTAGCCTATGTGTTAATCCAGGTTGTCAGCTTACTGCATACCAAATTTTACCAAAATTGGTCCAGCCGTTTGCGCGTGAAGAAGTAACAAACATACACACACACACACAAACTTTCGCCTTTAGGATATTAGTGTGATGTGATAGTATAGAGTTATGATTTGTTTGTTTGATTGTTGAGTGGCTAAACAATCGATAAGAGCTTGTTCCAATCATTTGATTGAGGTAGTTAAGGTAATAATTTACGTTTAGAAATAACTACATAATATACACTAATCAACTTTACTCACCAAAGTTGAACTGTATAAAAGTGTAATAGAGTGTCTTTGCTTTATTTTGAAATTAAAATTATCCCAAGGGAACATATTCCCTGGATGAAAAGTCCTATGTGTTATTCCTGACTATAATCTACCTCTGTGCTAAATTTCATCGAGATCCGTTCAGCCGTTCTGACGTGAAAGAGTAACAAACATCCATCCATCCTTACAAACTTTCGCGTTTATAATATTAGTAGGATTTATCTATCAAAGACACTTTGTTATATTTTACCACTTTCTAAAACAATGAAGTGCAGTTATTTTACATCGACAGACCTTCTTATAAGAAGACTTTTGGCCGAAAGGTGTCGCATTTCGACGTTTTCGAGGACGCCTGTACGACACCATGCGGCGAAATACGACGCTGACAACGTTACGTGTTTAGTTACGGTTTTAATAAGGTTTATTAAAATGTATTAGTTTATTAAGTATTGTTTTAGACTATTTGACTGGCCTATTAGTCGAGTGGTTAGTGACCCTGACTGCTAAACCGGAGGTCGTGGGTTCGATTCCCACCCAGGACAAATCTTGGTGTGATGAGCATGATCATTTGTTCTGTGTCTGGGTGTAATTTGTCTATAATATGTATGTATTTAAAAATATATAAGTATGTTTATCAGTTGTCTGGTTGCCAGAACACAGGCTCTGCCTAGTTTGGGATTGGATGACCGTGTGTGAGATGTCCCAAGATTTTATATTTATTTTGTGTATTCAAAGTTAAAGTCAAAGTCAAAACGTTTATTTCAATTAGGCCATTAAACGGCACTTTTGAACGACATCATTTATAGTTCAGTAAAATAATAATATTACATTAATAAAGTGACTCTACTGTCCATTCGAAAAGGATCTACCTTTTCGAGAGAGGGTAGAGTCACTTTATTAATGTAATATTATTATTTTAACTTATGGAGAAGAACGGACAATAAACTCCATAGTATATTGTATCTATGGGCCTCAGTAGCCTAATAATATTTTTTTTATTTTTTATTATTTATATGTTTGATAATGTCGGGACACTGAGATCCCGGTCCTTCGGTAGGCGTACGAGGGGCCCAAGCCATGAGGCTATGAGTAATTTTTTTGAAAGACACGAAAGTAAATTAGTATTTCTATCGTTTTAAAACAAAATTTCCAAGTTTTACATTTAACTTTAATTAATAATAATTTAATTAATAATGTTGCATCATTACACAAAACAGCTATTTCCAGTAAATAAAATGCGAACCGATGCGGATAAATTATGATTCAAGTCCAATTTCGCTTTCCGCTCCCGCTACCGCCTATGACTTACATCCTAAGCTCTAAAAGCCAACGGAACGGAGCAGTAAATCAGCGCGCGGCGCCAGCGACCTTCCGCCATCGCTTGCTATGTTTATTCATGATATTGCTCATCTAGTGAAAGTGAATCTTTGTTTATATGCGCCATGTTCCACTGTGTTCGTACTGCGGATTTGTTTTGGTACATTTTTGTAAAGTGAATTAAACGAATTTAAATATCAAAATGAATACATTAGTCTGACAGTCGCATCAATATCAGCAGCCTAATTGCATAATACAGGAATTAATGTAATCAGCCGCATATTTTTTTTCAAGTATGGAAAATCATCAAATGACTTCTTCCACTCTGGGTGGAGCGGAAGGGCGTGTCAGACTCTTACTGACTAAAACCCATCCGTGTTCTTCTAAAGCCCTTTGCTTTCTAGGCCCGCGGTGACTCTTTCGAACAGGCTCTGGCTCTAGCGGGCCCCGTCTCATATGCTGACATATCTTTGAGGCACGCGTGGAATACAACGCGCCATCGACCCGGGCCTGGTTGTCACCAATCGTATCCATTTTGGGTTTTAAGCTGTCGAGCAGACGATTCTTAAAACATTTGAAGCAATGGATCTGGAATCAGATTATGAATGACATTGCGATATCATAAGTTACAGAATTTTATTAGTGCCACTATTCTTCGGCAATTTACTTCCAAGCCAACTCATTTAAAATATCGTCATGAATGGACAAAAAATAATGTTTCTTGAGCCTGCGTACGAGGCAACGAACAAGTATGTCATCGATAATCATTTGTTTTTGGAATATTATCTATACTAATATTATAAAGAGGAAAGATTTGTATTTTTGTTTGTAACGAATAAACTTAAAAACTGATGGACAGATTTGAAAAATTCTTTCGGCAATGGATAGCTACATTATCAGCTAATAACATAGGCTATATTTTATCCCCGTACTCCCGCGGGAACGGGAACTACGCGGGTGAAACCGCGTGACGTCCGCTGGTTTAGTATATTATCAATAAGTGTAGGTACTTAATATTAGCTCTCAACCACCAAGACAAACTAGAAAGTCGCTTCGGCCGAAAACGACTAGATGGCATCATCATTATACGTCTATTATATTAAAACACTCACTTTGGTATATAGGCAAAAAAGGCTAAAGGTAGGTTAGGTAAAAATGCATTTAATTATTTTTTTTTATTTAATATGGGTTTGCTCTTGACTCTAGTCTAGGTCATAGATGACAGAGACAAAGTCGACGATGGAGCGAGCTTACCCAGAAGAAGCCTGTTCACTCTAATTGATAATTTTCAAAATACCAAACTCTTTCAGTACATAACCGGCACAATTTTAAAACCAACGCAAGAAAAGGATCTAGTTTAAAAACGATAAGATAATCTAGATACCGACTATTTCAAAATTCCCCACATTTTCCCACGTGCTTTCAACATAGCTAAAAATATACCCCATACACAGAAATAATCTCGCAATGCACTGAAAAGATTCCCGCACAATACATGTACCCACTTAACCTATTTTTCGCACAATTGTCGGTCTACTTTAGTACATTTGAATGTAAAACGCTCCATTTCAAGCAGCGACGAAAAAATGCTTATGCAAAGTGTTATTATTTTTTTTTTACAGTCGAGCAGTATTACGTTACTGTTGTTAGGTTTTTAGGTTATACTGTCAGCGATTAGCGGGTTGCGTCTTGATTGGCAAACGTAATTAAACTTTAACCTTTTGAACGCCAGAACATAAATGCATCGGCGTGACCCGACGCCAAGCCACAAAATCGCCGTACTTTTTGTGACATATTTGTGTCGTTTGGCGTACAGGGCACGCGCTCGCCTGTCGTGTATACGTGACAATGGCGTTCAAAAGGTTAAGCGGTTTCGACTATCTTCAAATCATGATTCGAAGAAGATAGAGATTTCGAAGTCTTGACTAAATGCTGGGTCTCACAGCTGTTCATTTACAGTAAGATTCCGTAAATTTACCTAAGACTCAAATACTAAGCACTACAATGCATCATGCATTTATGCATGTTAGTTCTTTGATAGCATACCGTTCTATCTTTTTAAAAAGTAGAAACGTTGACAATAAAAACCTATAATATTTGAGCCCAAACATCAAGTAATTTTCAGTATTTTGTTTTATTTTTAGCCCATTTTATCCAACTATAAGGCAAAGGCGCCTATCGACAGGATTGGTCCACACTGGCCCAAAGCCAGGAGGAATGGAAAGAAGTTTTAGCATAGCTTAGCTTTATGCCATATCAGTATATCGCAAGCACCACCTTTAAAATCAGTGTTAATTGTCGTTGCAGTTATTTGCAGTATAGCATGGTCTTATGGTCCTATTTCCCCGCTATCAGTATGACCTCGCTCGCGGAAGCTTCCCGGGCGGCATTAGGAGCTTCCCAAATATAGGTCGCGCCAGGATTTAGGCGCAGCTTACTGACGGCTGATTTAAATATAGCCCAGGATGAGGGGATGTATCACTCGCTTTATGAGCTACTGGATCTAGTGGACTGGATTCTTAGAGTATTTGCTTTTGGGTGGATTTGTAGGACTTTTTGAAAGGTAACTTTGAATAAAACATATTGGACAAGCCGTCATATATTCCTACACGTCATATATTTCGGCATTCCCTATGTTTTGTGTTATTGGAAGAGACGTTCTACTATCTGTGTTGGAGAGGCGGAAACATCAGGAGGCTAACAACTTGGTAGAACATGTTTAAGGCATTAAGTGCGCCTTTATACGGTGTTTTTATTCGTGCATAAAGTTCAAATAAATAAACTTGTTACGAGTAATATAAGTATTTTAGATTAAAAATACGATAACTTTGAAACTATTTCTAGAAGTTTCATGTATGACCCGTAGTTTAATTTTATAAAATATCAACGACGATGTAAAGGCAACAAAGCTATTTGGTATACAGGCAAAAATATTAATTTTTCCACTGCACTGCCAATATTTATTTCGAATGAGTGCATTATAACTGTTTAAGCGTATGTCACTTACGAGTGTAGTGTACAATAAATGTCTACTCAGCACACTCTCAACATTGTTTAAAAGTAGTCGCAAGTTAGCTGCCTGCATACCAAATAGCTTTGTTGACTGTACTATAACCTGGAAGTCTTTAAATCAAGAGTGAATAGGTTACTTCTAGGCAAGCGTGCTTCATCTTCGACCACATCATCGCTTACCATTAGGTGAGATAGTGGTCAAACGCGTGCCTACTAATAGTAAAAAAAAAGTATGTGAAACTTGTGTCAAAAACACACAGGGTGCGTCGGATTATTTATTATTTTTATCAACTAGCCACGATATAACCTTTTAAACTTCATGATATTAATATTAACAAACAAAATACGAAAACACTAATGAATTGGCGCGATAAATTGGAATTCATGTTTATATTTCATTTTCAATTACCGAACTCCATCCAGATTTTAACCGCGCAAACGTAATTTATTGAAATACATCATGAGCACAACAAAATGAAGGAACATAAAACCATTGGTTTGTTTAACATGATAAATCATTTTCATTCCTTTGAATATTCATCTGCAGCGATGTTTTTTGTTTCAATTGGGTACCTGGCTTGGAATGTTAATGGAAGCCCAATTTTCTGTATTGTTTACAAACATCTTTGTTTTCTTGTTTTGTCTTTGGATAGATGTCTGTGGTGAGGTATGAATTGGACCTTTTAGGGAAGATTTTGCAGTCCGAGATTTGTAAGAAATATTGTAGGTTGGTTGGTGATTTTCAGAAATTTGGGTTTTGTTAATGCAGCAACAGCGTGAAAGATTGTGCTTAAACATTCGTTGTAATAAATAATTTGAATTAACGTATTAAAAGAAGGTTTATGTGCATTTTAAACTAAATGTGTTTTTTAACAGCCTTTCGGTTTCAGAATAGAAAATTAGAACACGTCAAACAGTTCTATAAAGCTAAATTCTTCGACAAGTTTTCATAAAAAAGTAGATTTTGATAAGCTTTCTGTTGGCAACACAACATTTTAGTTTGATTTAACTGTCATCTGTCAACGTCACTAATGTCATTCCTGTAAAATAGAACATTAAATGGAGCACACGCTTTTGCATCCGATCTGCATTTTTCATTTTATAAAATATAGCTTAGCTAAACAAGTTCCCAAACTTTCTAAAGGAAAATAATTGTAATTCTTTTAGAAATCGGGTGTTACATTTTCAAACACAAATTCTCGTTTTTTCAAATCATAGCATGAAATAACATAACATTTACTTAAATTTCAACAAATACTCGTAAATAAATAACTGTATCTACGAACGCGAAGCGATTTTCCTTCCCAAGCCGAGACACTCGCAATCGAAAAAAGTCGGCTAAAGCATCGAAAGTCCCTTATAGCTCGTTGCGACTTCCAAACGACTTTTTACTGGACCCTTTGTCTTTGTCCCTTTGTAGGGTTGTCTTGGATTGGGGGATTATTATATATATATATATATAAGGAAGTTTTTTAATGATTTAGATCTTTGGAAGACGGATTTTTTTTCTAACGGGTGGATTCTGATGGAGGTGATTTTTAGATGTGGGTATTATGAGTTAAAACATGAACAAATATAGGGCTAAAATGTACGATACTTGTTTTTTATGTTTTGGTGTTTTTTAATCACTTGAAAATCTACCTTTATAATACTTCAAGGGTCAGTATACATATTTTATTGATAACATTATTATTTTAGAAAGTGCTAATAAGCTTTGAGAACTTAGCCGATTTTGAAACAAAGAAAATGTTAAGTATTTGACGTAAATAGCAATACATACAAACGTGGCTCTTAGTCATGAAGAATGGAAACATGCCTGGTAAACCAAAATCCAAGTTTTTCAATTATTCCTTCTACATTTCGAGCAGCCCTGCCCACCCCAGTCCGCGCTAGCAATCGCAATGGCGCCAATTTATGTGACACACTGACGACGTCTAATTCTACTCGATCTCATTAGGTGCGACTAAACGCGCAACTATTTCACTTAGGACGACTTTTTGTCGGGAAAAAGTTATGTTGGTATTTTGCACGAGTCTTTATAATTTGTTATCTTTTGATTTAGTGGTACTTATAAGTATTCTAACACGAAGAGTTCTGTACCATAAACAGTAAAAAGAACAGGTTTCTTGTATGGGAGCCCCCTTTAATTAAATTAAATTTGTATTATTCGTTGTTATAGCGGAAATACATACTCTGTTTAAATTTCAACTGTCTTCCTATTACGGTTCTTGAGATACAGACCGCTGACAGACGGACGGACAGCGGAGGCTTAGTAATAGGGTTCCGTTGCGTCGGGTACGAAACCCTAAATAGCGCTTTTAGACTAATTCTTAAAACAATCTACCTAAGTATATGATTATTATGTCAAAGTTTGGGTTTCTGCTGCTCAAACTCGAATTAAGAAACTGCTAATCAGTTGTTATGTATTTGAACTAATCATATGGTTAGTTTTTTTGTAAATAAGGCTGTATCAGTGTAACATGCTTTACGTTTTTTATATATTTATTTATTTATAGACATCTTTCAATTGATTGACTTGATGTTTTACTATACTTTAGCTTCAAATTGTACAAATTGTTTTGAATGTGACAATATTATTGTAATTATTATGTACCTAGCGAATATTCTACACAATGTTTATTGTTTGAATAAATAAAATGAAATGAAATGAAAAATTAAACTTACATAAGTGGTAAAATAATAGACCGTATTTTAGACTATCTTAATTATAATTTTGGAACCAGATTGCATGTCTTGTTATTAAAATATAAAAGCTGGGACTCATAACTTACCTCGTAAATAGGAGCGGAGCGTTTGAAAAAGCTTTTTGTAATTTCGTTTTTGCAAATCTTTTGTTTTCCCCAGAAATACTAACGACCATTTCATACAAAGACAGATTTACGCCGATTGGGTACAAGAAAAGGGAAAAGCAATTAACACTAACACGACTTTTCCTTTCTTCTCATTCCGTTCGACAACACAAAGAAAGTTAGCCAAGACAAGGAAAGAAAATAACATCTCTTTACTTAAGTAAATGACTGTCATAAAATACTACATGCATTGACCTAATTGATGACGGCAACACAGCCAAATTAAAAAAAAAAAAACAAACATTGCATAAGCTCATCAATTACCTACCGTTGTTTACAGCAATGTTGCCATAAAAATAGACCATAACGACACATGAACGTCAAAAACTAATTTACTTGGCAACTCTATAAACTTTGTACTTGTATGATTCCGTTAGATAAATTCGTAAATTAAATTTTTTGGACACGCAATGTATTTTGGACTTTATTTTTACGGGGTTATGACGTAATGTGGCGTGTTTGGGACGTGGGAATTTGGGCCGAGCCTTAAAATAATGTTTGCCCGAAAACTCGGGAATGAAAGGTCATTGCGCTTTGCCCTATGTAGGTCAGATAGTGTGGGCTGGCTGATTTTTAAGGTTTATTTGTGTAAAGATAAATAATAAATAGAAAAAGAATGTTAAGGACATGTTTATTGTTTACTAGCTGTCCTCCCATGTGTGTCGAAAATCATCCCGAGGGAACATACTCCCGGGATAAAAAGTATCCTTTGTGTTTTTCCAGACTTTAATCTACCTCTGTGCCAAATTTCATCAAGATCCGATCAGTGGTTCTGACGTGAAAGAGTAACAAACACACATCAATACTCACAAACTTTCGCCTTTATGATATTTAATTAGCGTGATAAGTATAGATTGGAGATACTTCCTTTAGTTAATGCACTCACTTCAGCTGAATTATTTCAATGTATTTATTTGGGACAAAAAAAAACTTTTACAAAAAAAAAACTTCCAAATAAAAAAAAAGCACTACAAGGTATAAATTACTTTAATTTCGGAGGTCGGTGTTTTTGGTTGTTTCTTCGTAATTTAACACCGACTTATTTATTTTTCTCGTTTTTATTTTTCACTTTTTAGTGGTAAGTACCCCACATATAACAACCACTGGAAAGTCACAGGAAAGCAAAACCCGCAATTTCGTTTACTTGAATGATATATTTTCTATTTCCTCCAGCTATTTTGGTTTAAAAACCAAACTACTGAACTGATTTTGATCAAATTTCTATGGAACCAATCGGAACGTATATCCTTTCATATGAATTTTACAAATCGGTTCATAAATGACAGAGTTATGATAAAAAAATTCAACCGAATTGAGAACCTCCTCCTTTTTTGGAAGTCGGTTAAAAATTTACATTACACTCGAAACGACCTATAACCCACACTGTTGTGAACGAAGTGTCATCGAAGTAGATCACGAACGCATGTAAATAAGAAAAAAATAATATTAAGAATAAAAACACTATATAAGTACCGACGAGCCGAAGGAAGCGGATGACAAGAGCATCCGTCTTATGGGATAGGCGACTTTGTGAAATATATCGAGGTGAGATTATGACAGAATAGCATTACTAATTAATATACTACTTCTCGATTAATTTGACTATTCAAAAAAGAAAAACAAACAAATAATCGCCATACAAAACACACGATATAGCAATGACCCCAATTAAAATCATATTCATATTAGAACTAGCCCAATTCAAAATGGTGACATATCCTTCGGGACATTCGTGTCAAACACTATACGTGTTATCCCGTCGCAATAATTAACATTACAGCTCTATCTAGAAAACAAACATCATGACTGTCGCCATTTTGTTAAATAAAAATAAGCGAGTTACTAGTTCAGGGGGACAGTTAAATAAAATATATTAACCAGCAGGGAGGAATTTGTATAAATTAATATATGATTGGACTAATTGTTAAACCTGTTTGTTAATTAAATAGGTTACTGTTATTTGTTTTGGCAATACTGGACAATATATTTAACCCTTGTGAGATATTTTTTTTGTTGGATGGCAATAAAGCAGGTCACCACCGCCTAAGGATATCTGCAGTACGAGTTAGTTACCAAACCAGAGACAGCCATAGGAGTTCGTGGCTAAATATCAGTTGCATGATTCGATATTCAAGTTTAAGTAGTGCTTGCTGAGACATCTTGCATGCTTGCAGAGATATTTATTAGTTAATTAATTGGTATGATATTTATGTGTTTTATATTATAACCTATGTCTAATTAGTAGTGTTTAGAACGTTTGTACACTGACAGTGCCAAATTTATCTCCTTTCGTTCAATCCCTCCAAAGGTTGCCTGTAAGAGATTGCCCTGTACAATAAAACCGCCCATTGTACACTTGTTTTATAAATAATTGTCCTGTTCTTATTATGAGGTGTACAATAAAGTATAAAATAAATAATATATATATATTTTTTAATCTTTTTAAATCATCAGATCTTCACCAAATTGAAATGGAACCAGTCCAAAAAAATAAACAAACAAAAAAAAAAAAAAGAATCACCTAAATCGGTTGACATTTGGCGAAAATATCGCCGAACAGATATACAAAAAAAATCTGTCGAATTGAGAACCTTCTCCTTTTTTTTAAGTCGGTTAAAAAAAGGGACAATGTGATGTCACAAAATACTCCTCATTTGCCACCCCTATACGTAGTGACATCTTTCTAGGTCAGCACCCAGTTTCAGGATGTTTTTCAGCACAAATGAGTTATGTCTCCTAGTTTGTGTACAATGGCTTGAAAGATTTATTGCTGACAGATTATGTTAGCTGATTAAGTTAGAAAGGAAAAGTTCTGTTGGAAATTAGCTGTTTTGGGTAGGGATTTATTTACCTTAAAAAGTTTGTGTTTTATCTAGATTTGGTAGCTTAAACTGAAGTTGAAGTTTCTAAGAAAAAGTGATTTGTTTGAAATGAACCCCGAGGCATTTCGGAAGCAGATGTCAATCCAAAACATTTTGGACTTTTTGAAAACCTTTATCGTTACTAGAATGTCACAAATTTAGTCTTATTGTCTTGGTACAGAATACCCACTGCATTCTGTGCCAAGACAAGACGACTAAAGTTTATTTATATATAGTGCAAAAACGCAAGGCTTCATTGTTAAAAATTCCAAACAGAACTAAACTTTGATAATAAAAATTAAAAAAAAACAAAGAGTTTTCTTCAGCATTAAGTTGGACTTAAACTTAAACCTATTTACAAACAAAGTATATACGACAAATCGCTGCGATTAGAATTCGAGTTAGCAACAAACTATTAAGTAGCAAGTCGTTTCGTTTAGTCGACAGTCGTGTCGCCTTTAGCGATGCGGGCGAACTTAGCGATACGAGATTGTCGAGCAGTGTGGATCTCCCGATTTAAAATATATTTAAAGAAAGGGTTTTTAATCGAACGTTTAGTTTAAAATGTTGTCAAACGTTAATGAAACAGCAGTTTCGCAGAGGTGAGGGTACGATTTTATTTTCAAGAAAATTTTCATAAATACTGAAATTATTTCTACATACATCCATACATGTTTAATCATTTTGTCAATAACTTAAATAGTAAGACAGAACGTGTCCAATTGTATTTCCAATTGGCAAAAATGACGAACTCTCTTGGACCATTTGGATTATAAGTCCATAGTGAACCACAGCAGGACTATCTTTAGAGGATAAATTTCCAAATAATCTCTCAGTGATCACTTATATTGTATTAGGATATCTAATGCGAAATTTTAAGCTTCTCAAGTAGCAATTTAGGTCCTGTTAATGAATTCATAAATTAAAGATCAGATTTCAAGAAACTTAGCCATCACTAATTTAGCTTAAACGTTTGGCAAGCAACAAGATGGCGTCCCTAAAACTCCAATACCAGCCAGGGAGGCCGTACTTTTATGAATACATGTCTTATCCAAATAGTGAATGCTCCCTGAGCCGTGAAGGCCGGGCCTTCGGCGGCGGGGGCGGAATCCAACTTAAATTGTTGCGCAATCCGAGATCTTAGTCCGCAGTAATGTAGGGAATCTGCCTCGGAAGGGGATACCATGAGGTTGAAGGAGGTTGGGACTGTCCTTTTGACTTTTTAGTGTTGAAACCAAAGTCAAGAGTCATATGAGTATATTTAAATGAGGCTGAGAGCAGAACTTTTAACTGGTAAGAAGAAGTGGCGCAACAAACTCCCCAGCAACATAGGTCTGTGTTGAGTTGACTTTCTTTGATTAAGTCCTTTATAATATGCGTGGACTCCTTAATATTAGCCGTACCTATTGGCTGAGGTTTTCTGAACTTGTGCTTTGTCACAACAACAATAATTTCATTTATTTTGACATTTAGCGACACTATGAAGTCTTAAAACGATTATGATTCCACTCTAAGAGGGACACGGAGCTATACATAGCGAATAGCACTATCCCTTTTACATCATCAGAATTGGATGGCATTAGCACGTCAAAGTAGGGCAGCAGGACCTGGTAACGGGTCTTGGCTTTCGAATTGTACGTCGTATGTTCGGTCCCAGACAAGTGCTTTTAAAAATCATGAGGATGTCAAGCTCTAGAACCAATCACTCCAAAGCACTCACTGCTACTACTTTGAGTATTCTATCCAAGTATGGTATCCAAAATGTTGCGGAATTTGTTCGAAAGAGTCACCGTGGCCCTGGAACGCAAAGGGCTTTAGGAGAAACACGGATGGTTTTCATTCAGTAAGAATCTAACACTCCCCTCCGCTCCGCCACGAGCGGAAGGAGTCATTTGATGATTTCCAATCCTCAAAAAAAAATGGTATCCACCATTTACTATTGACATGGTCACCCTATCATACCCTGAGGGCATCGGGCGGCACCATCGGCATGCGATACTGAAAATAAGTTTAGACTCCACAGTTTTGTGTCGAAGCATTTAAAGCTGGCTCTCGTCATTCGGCTTTCGGCCTTCGGCATTCGGCACTCGGCTCTCGGCTCCCGGCGTCTCAATGGAAATTGTTTTCAGTTTCTCTGCCGATAGTTTTGTCTCTATTAGGTTTTGTCTCCTTTTAAAGTGTTTAAAAAGAACTTTGACCGTTTGAACGCCAGAGCATTAACGCATCGGCATGCCCCCGTCGCCGAGCCACAAATTCGCCGTACTTTTTGACACATATTTGTGACGTTTGGCGTACAGGACACGCGCTTGCTTGTCATGTATACGTATACGTGAAAATGGCGTTCAAAAGGTAAAGCTTTTTAGGCTTTTCCTACCTAAATATAATATGCTTGAAAACTATGAAAGAAACAACCTTAACATAGCCTGTATAAATATGACTACAAGTTATAGAGTCGTTTAATAAAAAACCAGAACTCGAGAGAATCTTAAAAACGAGCAATACCTCTGATTTTTTTTTTTCGTTTTTGCTTCCTTGAAACTTACAAACAGAACTTGGTGGAAAGAAAAATAAGGCTTGAATTTCTTCTTAAGTTTATCAAAGCCACACTACGCTTTATTTACTAAATTCATGCTTATCCATCTAATTATTTCATAGAAACTAAGATGATTTTGATAATTTTAGAGAAGCAAAAGCGTTTGACCACTATCTCACCTGATGGTAAGCGATGATGAAGTTGACGACGGAGTGCGCTTGCCTGGAAGTAACCTATTCACTCTTGACCTAAAGACACCCGGGTATTTGCTGTCAGGAACCACAGACTCCGGCAGGTAATTCCACTTCTTAGCTGTAGGCACAGTGAAAGTATTCTCAAAACGTTTTGTGCGCATGGGAAGGATGTGTGCTTACCCCAATGAGAAAAAGGCGTGGTTTTATGTTTTTATCATTAACTAGCTGCCGCCCGCGTCTTGACGCGAGTGAACGTACTCCGGGGATAAAAATGTTCTATCCTTTGTGTTATGCCGACCGATACGGAAGACGCCCGGGAGTCGGCAGTCGATTAAAAGATCGCTCAAGGCGCAATTGCAACTCAGTCAAACTCTTAATTAGGTTAACTTCAACATTTCATATTCCCCTGAAAATGGCAAATGAATTCAGAAAATCTATGAGCGGATAAAAATCAATTGGATTCTTCAAGTGAGGCGCTCAGCCAAGTTCTTAATAGCGATTTGATATGCACATAAATTTTCGCGGCAAAGTTCTGAGATAGTGAAATGGAGGGAAAGGGAAGCTGTATTAAGATGTATGGTCCTTTTCTTTCGGTACCACGAGTCAAGACATAAATAGGAAGTAACGCTATCGTATTTTGTTGTAGAAGAAAAAAGATTTTTTAGGTAAAAAAATTCTCAAGTCTATCAAAGAGAAGTAAAAGAAACTGGTTCAAATAAAATGAGGAAAACATTTTGTTTCAGGACGAATTTCTTTTATAAAGTACTTATTAAATGCCAACCTAATTTAAGAACAGTAAACAAAATATTTTTATCACAACGGAAAATTCGCAACTCATTTTCCAAATACTGTAGCGAAAGAATGTTAAAAATGCTAATTGTTCCAAACTTCAAACTTGGTTAAAAATTCAGAGTGAACTTGGCTCGAACTCTACTGTGCACGATAACGCAGACATTTTTATTGTTATGTTAAAAGTTCGGGTACCAATGACATAATTTCTTTGAAATTGGGTTTCATTGCTGACTCGCTCTGTGCCAGTGTTTTTATTGAAAACAATGTAAATATTCCGAAAGAGAAGCACTTCAGTTTATTTTTCCTTTACTTTTACAGATTTCTGTTGTGTTGTTTTATTTTTTTGTTAACGTTTTAGCGATTCAGTGACCCAGTTTAACAGTTCGTGGGCAAGATGATTATTGGATTGCTGTGTATATCACGAAGTCAAAAATAATGGCTGTTGAATGGCAACGGAATCAAGTATTTGCAGTAAGTAGGTTTACTATCTCAGATTAGTGCATAGATAATAAAATAAATCAGATTTTTCCTACGAACTTGAACGTTGTCAAATGTAGCAAAAAGTTTTTACATCCCAAAACTAAAAAATATACTCGACAAATAGATTCAAATTTCGAAAATATTTTACTTCAAAACCGTTTCACGAATAGTAAGAAAATGGCTTTTTACAGTCGGAACTTTACCTTTGAGTGCATCGAGTGTCATTCTACCGTCAATATTTCCTGCAATTCCATTCCGTAGCGGTTCCGATGGCGGCGATGCGATGTAAAAAACTTTATCGATTCAAACTTGAGTTTGAATTTCAGAAAAACGAACATTCGAATAAGTGTTCGGCGCGTTTAGGCGTGGGTTTTTAAATGTTTACGTATAGGGTATAGTATTTTTATTATTGGTGGAAAGTTTTACGAAATTGTTTTACAGATTTAACCTTTTTGATGTTATTTTCTCAACTCGACTCAATTAAATGGACAGATGCAGTTTTTACTGACATTATTCAACATACGTTATCTTAGCGAGTCGATTGGAGTAGAAGCATTTTCCTTCACAAGGAATATAGCCCTTATAATTGACAATTTTCGACGAATAAAAGTTTACAAGATCATCCTTTGATGACACATGATGGCACCAAATAAATAACCCTAAAATGAATGGCGGGTGTAAAAATGCAATGGACATTTCGAATTCAGAAATATATTTTCGAAATTCAGATTCGAATTTCGAGCCGATGGAACGGAAGTGACGGGAAATCTGCGATCGGAACGGGTTGGCCGGCCATTGTCTTCCGGAAACGAATGGCGCGTGAGGGTTGGCAGAATTGGTATGACCGGAAATAGTGCGTGTGACCAATGCAGCACATTTAATTACTTATTTGATGCAGGTACGTAGCATGGGATATGATTATGTTAAAGATTTGCAAATAGGGAAATTATTTTAGACAGGTTGGGCAATTGGTGTGTAACTTTTAGCTTAGCCAAAAATTACAGTGAATTTATTGTTTAAATACACATGTTGATATAGAAAGTTGAAAAAAGAATGCACCCATATTACCAGACTTATACAAAATCTACCCTATTAAGCAGATTCTTAATTCAACGCCTCTTTAGAGAATTTAGCGGATCAGCTGCTTAGCAGCTGCCGCATTGTTAGTCTATTTAGAACTATCAATAAAAGTCTTACAGTCAAAGCCAAAAACAAGTAAAAAACCCAAAGACAAATGAAAGCACCACCATTTAAAGCCGACTAAGGACCGCCACTATTTTTCACCCACACTTAGATGTAATTAGGAACGTCGCAATGCGCAAGTTTGTGCTATAAAATATGTACTTTCTCTCATCGGGGTAATGGATCGAGGTGGTCGTGCTTTTCGGCCAGTCATCGTGTGAGGCATGTGTTTTTGTTATGTTGGTAGTAAATTTGAGGTGTTGGTAGGTTGGCAGTATGTGTGTGTGGTAGTAAATTTGAAGATGGAATGGTGTGGGAGTTGTGTTTCATTCAGGAGGTAAATACATGTTTATTTATTTATGTCATTTAAAAGAGAAAATAACAAATACAGGTAGGTAACAGCTCAAAGGTGCACGTTCTTGAAACTTGATATAGTTGGTTAAGATTTATTTATTTTATTTATTTATTATAAATACACTATCTTTACAGGATGATAACATACTGGTTATCTCTCCCGGATTTCGCTACCAGCGATGTAAATCTCCATTGTAACTATTAAATTACGAATATTGTATCATTATGACCATAATTTTTGCATAATCTGTTTGTCTACTTAAGTAGATCAAATATATAGAAAACATAATTGGTTTATGTTTTCTATATATTTTATCTACTCATAAATTTTCGTAAAGTTAGTTAAAGTGTTCAAATAAATTGTAAACTGGCGAAAATTTATTATTTATTTAATACTAATAAACCATATTATTAGATTTATGCAGAAGAAAAAAGTGAAAATCCTAAAAAAATAACTTATCTGATTTCTAAAATAAGACTCCCCTGAACCTTCAAGTAACAAAATGCCAACAAAAACCTTAGAGCCATGCCCCCCCATATATTTAGTATGAAGCGAGCCGGGACAATCGGGCCATTATCTGCAGGCAGAGGGTTAATGGGCCAAACTGGACTTGTTCACAAAGATAGCAAGGGACTTGTGGGGAGCACTGTCTTCGCCGTATAACGGGACGGTTAAGTGTGGGGTACTTAAGACTGCTGAGTTTTTGCCGGTGAAGGATGAATTGTCTTGTAATGTTGGTCCTATAGTAGCCATTTGAGGGTTATGAGGGGATTAGTTTGAATCGGCATTCAAGCTAAGTAAAAAAATACATCTTTTTAGTTAGGCTCGCATTTGAACAGCATCTTACGTGATGGAAAGCCATAATGTGGTCGAGTACCATGTCCCTTGCTACTAGCAATTTAACTTAATTTTATCTCTGCTGGTATTGCTTTGTTGTACCTATTAGTATATAAGTGTGTGCTGTAAATTAGTGTAATGTTGGGTGCATTGTGCTCACATAATTTGATCAATTGATCAATGTACCTATGTATACAAAATATTGTAAAACTTATATTTGAAAAGAGTAACTATGGAGTTTCTTGTCCGTTCTTCTCCATAAGAATCTACTTTTTGCGAATGGACAACTAGAGTCACTTATATTTTAATTTTAAACTGTAAATTTGACGTTCAAAAGTGCCTTTAAATGGTCTAGTTGAAATAAATGAATTGACTTTGACTTTGACTCGCCTTGAAGTTACCTATTCATTCTTACACATTTGCGTCGTAGGCTTTCGCCTTTTAAGGTCCTTACAAATAGGCATCCGTTGTAAGCGCGTAAGTTTCTGAATAGATTCAACGATTTTGTTATTGTTTCAAGTCTTTTTGAGTTCTTTTTACTGTTTTTCTTATACCGTGAACCCATTTATTTTATGTATTAATAACAAATATCCCCCCTGCTTAAGATTTACCACAGACACTGTTATCACGAGGCAATAATTCAGCGATGACAATAAAAAGCCTGGCTTTTATACCACATAAACAAAAATCGTCCAATAAAGACATCGGGGGCGTTCAGAGGAGTTCGGGTGACGTCGGCGTCAACCACGCGGAATTGTGATAACCGAACGATGGTATAGGGATGAGAGCATTAAAATTGTTTAGAAAGGTGTGACTAAGACAAGGATTAATGTATATTTAGTCTTCTTTGATTTATGGTCAGCCTTTTGAGAAAATTATCTAAGGTAACGGTAGTGCCCTCGCCAAGACGAGCCAAAGGAAGCTTTTCGTCGTATTTTCGAACCCTTACATTTAATATTTTTTATAAAACAAACTGACTAAGTACTTTTTTTTTGCTTATTTTTTCTCAAAGGTACTTAAACAGGAGCAAATATTGCGCACAGCAAAGGAGTGGAACTCTCTGCCTGCGTCTGTGTTTCCGAACGCATACAACCCTAATCTCTTCAATCTGGGTACGCTCGCTCCATCGTCGACTTTGTCTCCGTCATCTGACCTAGACTAGAGTCAAGAGCAAACCCATATTAAATAAAAAAAATGTTTCTATTTAATGAATCAATAAACGATACGACTGTCTTGGATTTAATAAATAAAGTGAGACAATTTTAATTTAAAATATCTACGATTAAAAGAGTACAATAACTGTAACGCCTAACGTGGACAGCCCTATACCACCATCATCACAGGGTAACCATGGCAAACCGACAGTGTGGTGGATATTGCCGTCTATGTTGCGTTGCGTTGTCGTAAAACGCGGCACTAGTAAACACGCAATGTATTGGAAATAGGAGATTAGTACCGATGTAGACTTACGAATCGTTGTTAGGTTGCAGTGAAACGGTCGTGGAACATACCTGGAACAAAAGAAGGGATTATAAGAATTGGTACAAATAAAAATAAAATACGCTTTGCTATGCGCAAGCATTTGAGGGTTAATTTTCGGTGTAACAAAATTAATGGCGATTTTAATTGAATATTTTAATTTTGAATGATTTGATTAATTGTGTATTTGCACATAATTTAGTGTACTAACATAGTGTGTAAGTTTTTACTAATAAACACATGGATCACTGTTGTCCGAAATAAATAAATAATAATAATAATAATAATAATTGATATTCTGAATAAAAAAGCATAATTAGGTATGTATTATTACGCTGTATATAAAGTACTTTCAGGTGACGCAATGGCTATGGCGGCAAATCCCGTTCAGAGAAGTCACAAAGTTTTTTATTTTAAATTAAATCAAACGAGGAAGTCGAAAGGTTTCCACTTAAAAGTAGCAAAAAAAAGAAATCCTAATCCATTGCAAATCTCATAATGATACCCGTAACATTGCCAGGAGCAATGCGAAAATATTAAAAATTCTCAAGCAAAGGAAAACAAGAAACAGCCCGAGGGTAGAATGTAACAATATCACAGTTATCTAATACTCATAATATTGTAACATGTCAAACTTCTCAGATATGGCGTTCTATGACGCTTTATGGCATTTTAGCCCCCATGACGGTGTTTTTCGCAAAGTCGTCAGTTTTTTCGCTGTATCTTATGGCGGTCTTTTTGGCGCCGCAGGCAGTGTGCAGAATTTGTGGATATGGAAATATTTTTGTTTTGAAGTGTATTTGATATAAGGTATGTTGTTATCAATTGTGAAATGTTTTAAGTGTATTTCATAATTATGTGACGACTTCATTCGTCTTTGATAGTGGAATTATGATATTTTGATTATGACTCTCTGTACGTGTTGGTTCGTACTGTAAGTGCAGAGAGTAATTAAAGCTAAAAAAAAAAAAATATACCCATGAATACACGGAAAGAACTAAGTAAGGATATTGATCAAGTTCCTTTAATTTGAAAACACTTAATTCGTCATAATATTGATGGACTTGTCTGTGGGCGATGGTATACAACAACAAAGAAAAATATAGAAATGATAAACCATCGAATCAATATTACAGCTATGTGAGGTAATAATACGTTACCAAGGACAAAATATCTATGTATATATAAATCAAAGGACTCAAAAAACACATCATTAAGCGAAACATTGACGGAAATTATTATAATATAGCAAAACATTTCCAAGTCTACAAAGACAAAAGAACCTCCAAATAACTGCGCAAGAAAATGTACAAGATATTCATGTTTAAGATGTATCCGAACTGCGCAGAAAAAACTCATTTTAAGATCAACATCCCATCATTTAACAATGAACTCTATGACCTAAAACATAGAGTAGAATATTGAAGTTATGTTTGAAATATTTTTTTTACTGAATGAAATTCTGCAAAGCGTTATAGAACAATGGCTTCAAGAATGGAGGAAATAAGTTGAGTAAAATATTTTGTATCTTCTGTGTGATGGGCTGGTGTGTTATTAAAATTTTCTTTGTCTATCTTTACTGTTTTTTTATAGATGATTGTAATGGCAAAGTAATGCTTTCAGCATACTGGGAATTCTGGGAAGTCACCGCGGCCCTGGAACGCAAAGGGCTTTAGAAGGAACACGGATGGGTTTTAGTCAGTAAGAGTCTGACACGCCCTTCCGCTCCACCCAGAGCGGAAGAAGTCATTTGATGATTTCCCATCCTTAAAAAAAAAAAAAAAAATATGATCGTTTTATAAAAAATAATTAATTAAAAATCAAGAAATGGCAGAATAACAAATTGTGATAAACAAAACTACTACGCGCGAGAGCTCATTTTGCTCCGAACATTTATTAATCGCATTGCAATCACTTTGTAGGCGCGCCGCCGCGCGCCGCTCTGCCATTAGTACCTGCGTCACGTCTAGTGAGTTACTATTGCTTCTCACGCTTTCGAGTTTATGTTTTTTTTTTTAATTGTTTGAAAAAAAAACATTTACATTTTTTAAGTTTAACTTTACGTTTCGATAGTACTACTGATGGCTAATCGTTCTCCCGTGAGAAAACAACCTTTAAAATATAGCGTGTATTAAAAAATAATGCTTATCCTAAATGCAGTTTCGTAACAAAAACACAGTTTAATAACCCTCCTTTCGGGATTCGCCGGAATCAGGTAAAAATGTTACCGACGAATAGAATATACTAAACTTAACTTTACACCAAAAATTATTCTTACACAACTCTTATACACAAACTGATCTAGGTATATGTGTAGGCATCAAAACACATAATTTTGTATACCATTTTAAAGCTTTGACCGATTACTTTTCTGTCACTTCCAGGCCAAGCTCCACTACCTGGACATAGTGGCTGGTCTGCCGAGCTACGGCGCTAAGTGCTTCAGTAGCAGCCGACCGGAGCGCGTACTGCTCGTGTCTCCGCGGTTTGGGCTCAGCCAGATCGTGGGCAGGAGTAACTCGGTGGTAAGTAGCAACTTTGTTCGAAAGAGTCACCGCGGCCCTGGAACGCAAAGGGCTTTAGAAGGAACACGGATGGGTTTTAGTCAGTAAGAGTCTGACACGCCCTTCCGCTCCACCCAGAGCGGAAGAAGTCATTTGATGATTTCCCATCGTTAAAAAATGGGCAAATTGGGAATTGAAGAAAGTTGCTAAATGATTTTAAACTGTGTTGTCAGGTTAGGCAGATTATGAACAAGTCCGAATTTCAGTATAAGTACTTATATGAAACCCGTAGATTGAGATTAATTGAGATGGATTTGCCCATGACTCTAGTCTAAGTCATAGATGACAGAGAAAAAGTCGACGATGGAGCGAGCTTACCCAGAAGAAGCCAGCCGGTCGATTCTGTAAACATGTCGAAGTGAAGGCTTGGGTGAAGTGATTAGAGGTGAGCTGTCAATCCATATAATCAAGATGTCACGTGATCACAAAGTAAGCTGTCATTCCATCTTGATTATATGGATTGGCAGCTCATGCAGCTGAGCTTCGACATGTTTACAGAATCGACCGGCTGTTCACTCTCATTTTGAAGAGATTAGGGTTGTATGCGTTCGGAAACATAGACGCAGGCAGAGAGTTCCACTCCTTTGCTGTGCGCATTATAAAAGACGTTTGTAATTTGAAGTTTAGTGTTCGTCATAACTCTACTGCCGCTTGAAAACCTGTCAAATTTTGGGAATAAATAGGGTTCAAAACTTATTAACTCCGAATCCTCAATTCAGAAATCAGCCTTGTGTATTTGTCTATAATATAAACACTCAAATAAGTACATCGTAACATCGTTAAGCGTTCTTTTTATGGAGAAATATCGATTGTACACTGTACGGCCAATTAAATCGACCCACTTATTATTGCTGATCATGTTACCGTAATAAGTATTGTAACGAAGGGAAATCTTTTATGAGACGATATAATACGGTCAATCGTCAGTAATGAGCCCAATTGAAGTATTATTGGAAAAATTACGTCGAAATATATTCTTTGGAGAATGGTAGAAAATAATAAAACTTATTTCGTTCTTCTTTCGCAATTTAACAACCAGAGAGGCCAGATTATTCTTAAATATTTATCAAGATTTCGAGAGTATCATAAAATTGTCAAAAACTTTTAACTGAATAAGGAAAGAATATTATTTAAAAGAACCGTTTAAGTTGTTGACCTATCATTCCCTTAAATAAAAAACCTATCTATGCATTAACTTTTACGCCCGCATCAGCGTGGAAGTGACATTTGTCCACCCAAGCATGAACGTGGATGAAAAGGCCAGCTTTACAGATAAATTCACGAGCATCTATTTTTAAAAGACACCGTCAGACGGAACACACATGACTCGCAGACAAGCAAACTTCAACCTTAAGTCAAGAAAAGTAAAGTTTAATCTTGAATGTATGCGTTGTTCACTTTACAGGCAAAGATTTAATTTGTCCAACTAGATTACAGCATTGTTTCCGACCAACACATGTATTTCTGAAGTGAGGGTAGAGTAAAAAACCCAATTTGAGTCGCCTCGCTTCACGATAAAGTTCTTCATTTATATTTTTTAATTCTATTTTCTTGTGAATGGGGTTAATTTTATGCTCGCCAGTGTATTCGTCTGGAATGGAATCGTAAATAATGTGAACTGGAGTGCATGATGATTCACCGGATTCTCGTATGTTAAATTAAATTCTTTCGTCTGTATTTTCGCGCGTGATTTCAGTTCATTTGGATAGTCCGGATTTTTGATAGAGTTTCGATTGTATGGCTGAGTGAAATGCTTCAAATGGGACTTTTTTTGTGAACGCTCGTACAATGGTAAATATTGCATTTTTTAAAAGCAGTACTTTTTGGCTTTGTGTTCGGTGTATTAAAAAATCACGGGTTACACTCGATGGCATTGATTTTGTTAACACTTTTTTTCACTTTTACCTTTCACACTCTTTATTTATTGGGTTTATATTTTTCGTTTGTCTATCTAGCCTTTGATATATTGTCATCTTAGATAAGGTTCAAGTTAGCACATTCTTCCCCATACAGTTCTATTCTTAACTTGCAAGTTGCAAATGGCTTAGTTTGGAATAAATGCTTTAAGTAAATTTATACTTTTCATCATAAACTTTAACCCCAAGGTAAGCCACACACCGGACCGCCACTAACAACACACAGACCCGAAAAACATCGGAAATCGTAATCCACCGACCGTTTTAATGACCACAGTCCGTAAGTAGTCCTCTTAAGTCCAAGACGCTCCTAATGCCTCTCTCAGATCATCCACAACATTAAATGTTCGTAATTCTGGGGGTAGACATGGAAAGGGCGGGGAATACTTTCGATTGAGGGTCTTGGAGATATATCCTTGTGTTGTGATGGTGAGGAAGCTAGGGAGATCATTAAAGAATTTATGGGGAATAGTTTGAAATTGTCCGTAGAGATTTTTTTAGGACTTGAAGTGGTTTGTGCTAGATTAAGATCACGAGTGATAAAAAAAGTATGCGTTTGTCTTGTATTGCGATACAAAAGAATTTTCGTCGTAAATATCTTGATATTTACCGTCAGGTCTTAAAGCACGAAATTTTGCACAAGAGTTGCTCATATAATGAAGATGAGTACTAATAATGGATTGAAAGTTCGTATGGGAGTCGTTTTTAACCGGCTTAAAAAAAAGGAGGAGGTTCTTAATTCGGTTGTATTTGATATCCGTGGTTGTATTTTTCTTTTTATCCTTTTTTTCTCATAATTCCGTCATTTATCAACTGATTTGAAAAAATATTTTTTCATGTGAAAGGATATACGTTCCGATTGGTCCCATAGAAATTTCATCAAAATCGGTTCAGTACTTTGGTTTTTAAATCAAAATATCTGGAGAAATTAGAAAATATACTGTCCAAGTAAGTAAACGAAATTGCGTGTTTTGCTTTCCTGTATCTTTCCAGTGGTGTTGTTAGGTTAGGGACTAAAAGTGAAAAATAAAAAAAATACAATCGATTTCCGAAATTAAAGATATTTTTTACCTTGAAGTGTATTTTTGTATTTGGAAGTCGGTTGTATTTTTGTTATAAAAAGTTTTTTTAACGATAAGAAAGACCAGCTTGTAAAATAATAAGTGGAACATGTAATAAGGAAATAGAAAAGATTGAGCTGAACTGCAT
Source organism: Mamestra configurata (assembly GCA_002192655.3). Classification (NCBI taxonomy): domain Eukaryota; kingdom Metazoa; phylum Arthropoda; class Insecta; order Lepidoptera; family Noctuidae; genus Mamestra; species Mamestra configurata. The sequence goes on along the minus strand of NDFZ01005495.1, from coordinate 249,036 downwards.
GACAACAACAAAAAATGACGTCATTTTGTTTACCACGGAAGTAACAAATATGTCTTCTTTAGCAGCATTTTAGGAAGTTGGACATGAGCCAAACGTCGTAGCAGGATTGATAGCATTAGTATATCTATAGTAAATATACATACAAGGTCGTAACTCATGTAAGAAGGATGTATCACACACGATACATAAGCTAATATTGTTACAGAAGACAACGCTAAGACGCTCACCAAAGCTGCGGTCACGGCACACCCAACTTCAGAGCACCATTATAGCAAGACCTATCTCCTCGAAACAATCTCCATCAAAGCTTTACTAAATTAACTTAGCTAGGGAGGGATGGAAGGCCAACTAACACTGGCTGTGACGAAGACATGACCACTTGAAGGAACCTTATTTGAAACTCAAGCAGTAGCTATTTAATCAAGACCCTGCGTTTGATGCAAATATAAGGTTGCGGAATATCTTGGAGAATTGGTTGGTGAATTTTATTTAGCCAGTGTACCTAAAGCTGTAAGTGTTAGTGATGTAGAAGGTTTGAGAGGTTTTTGATTTTGGTTGTGGCATAATAGATTACCGTCAATAAATAAGTAGCATTAGTGTTATGTTTGAATGATGGTGGAGCTTCATCTGAGCCGATTTTGGTGGAATTTGGGTTTGAATCGGAGTGGAGTGTATTAATTAGTCATGTTGTGTAATGTTGCTTGCTAATATTAATTACTGCGTGGATTTTATAATGGATGCCACAATGGGTTTTAATTTTGGATGAGATATTTGGATGTTTTGTGTGTAGAGTGGTTATTATTATGGTAAATGAAAGGAATTGTTACATTGTATGTGTCGGTACCGCTTATTTGTTTATTGAAAAGACTTGGATCATTTGATTTATCAACTCTTTTTGTTTTAGTAATAAAACTCATAGAATTTTCGCTAGTCCAATTTATGGTAGATGGATAGAACATACACTTATATATTGTACACCAAAAATAGTTTCACAAACTTAATTCTACGGGTACAGTAGCGGTCTTATCGCTGACAATAATATCTACTAGACAATCTTTGAATGCAGTGAAGAAACTTTAAATCTTAATGATTATAATCTTATTATAACAAATTATCCTGAAAAACAAATTTAGGGTAAAAATAAAATCTAAAACACCACTCCACTCCCCCACTCCACTCGAACCAATTTAGCCCACATTATTATTAATAGTACCAAATAGAATATAATAACGTTGAACAATAGAGCAGCCAGCGTACATGTGCCTCTTGTTGCCGAGTGAAATTAAGCCCTACGTAGAGCTCACTCTCCATGATAATTACGAAATAACTACTGCATGGAGTTTGTAATTGAAACCGACGCGACGAGCTCTACGTCTAGTGCACAGGACAGGAGTAGAGATGATAGAGTTGATTTAATTTGGCAGCTGTTTTGTGAAATGTTTGGCTCTTTCTATTTTGTTGGTATGAGAACCTTTGAAGATTTGAAAGAAGTGAATGATAGAGTTGTCCATGATTTTGTTAAGCCATTGACACGAAAATAACAAGATGTAACTTTAAGATTAAATGCTGTCATTTAGACTGAACTTCATACCATGGATAACAAATTTTCTAATAGGTACTTGGACTACGTGGACCACACAGGGGCAAGGATTTTAGGAGCAACTTTTTAACTTCTTGGAAAAAGGTCGGATATATCCTGTCATCCAAACAAATTAACGTCTAGTAACGAAAACTGAATCCCAAAAGAGCATTAACAATTTTGAAACACTGAACCCAAGAAGAAAACAGCAAGGAGAAACAAAATACTACAACTAATTCTAATAAACATTTTCCATCCCTCGCCATCCAACGCAACAAATCTCCACGACGACCAGAAGGCCAGACACACTCGACGCTTGACGGCACTTTGAACTGCACGGGTTAATTAGCACCTTAAGTGGCAATCCGCTTTTTGCTATCCCTAGCTAGTTACACGAAGTGCCAAGTGGGTTAGGTATTACAGCTGTGTTGTAGATATGTTGGTGGTACTGCATAGTGTTGGAGTTTAGCTTTGTGCATTTCTGATGATTGGAAGGCGATGAAATTTATGATTGAAGACATAGAAAGGAACTTGAAGATAGTAAGGTGGGATAGCGGATGAATAAATCGATGATTTAAAAAAACACAAAAATTTTGGTTAAATATTGAAGATTTTTCTGTATATATGTAGAATGGCTGATGTACAAATATAGATACTTGAAGCATTGAAGCTGTAAAAGGAAATAGTACTCATTTTAAAAACTTAAATAGACTAGGTAAAATTTTGAAGTAATATCAGAAGAGAAGTATTGTTTTCGTTTCTATATAGAAAGGAAGCAAATGATCAAATAGGAGCATACGATATAATGTACTAAAATCCTATATTAAATCGGAACTCATAATGTTATTTACGAAACACTCCACGACAACCGCTCACAACTAAACCCAATAAAACACGCACTCACAACAAAACAAAACAATAAAAAATCCCACTCCAGCTACATTACCACAAAAAGGAAAATCAAATAAAAGCAAACCTTGAAATCTCAGCATCGTGTAAATCAGTTCGGTGGTCAAATTAATTCATTTCCTGGTAGAAGGGAGAAGCACGCGCGATGTACGTGATGGCCGACCAAACAGATGGTCTGCAATGGATGCTATGAATGTTAGAGAGTTTTTGTAACAGACGGTTCTTTTTTGTTTTGTTAGAACATGTGACGTAAACAATGGATGCAGTGGGACCACATCAGACCATCCCATGCATGCAGAGTGCAGTGATGTGTTCGGTGTCCGAGCACGTTGCAGTTAAAATGTGCAGATACGTTGTCGTTTTTGTGAGACTTGATTTGATAATGTATTTTAAATAAGCGTTTGAGTGGATAAATCACGTCTTTGTCTTTATGTAAATAACTTTGTGTTATTATTCAGTTCTATTGCTGTTTCCAATTAATTTTGATTATTTATATTAAGAAAATAGTAGCGAACTGAAAGTTCAAGGTGACCATAACCATATAAGACCTAGGTAATTGGTAACTAACTGTTACGTGGTCCTCAAGGCATCTACTAGGTCCCATTCCTTTCCATCCATCAGTTGGTAGAAAAGCCTGATTTACGAGCAAACCAACTTTATATTACGTCTTAAACGACGCCAATAAAAAGTTGTGCTATAAACGACAAAGCTGGGGCACTTATAGCGTATACTTTTTTATTGCCCGACCGGTATACATAGTAAAACAATTCGCTGAGAAAGTGGGGGAAAGGAAAATTTCCTACGGTTCGTAATTTTCTTTGAATATTTAATTCGAATGATAATGGTGTTAGGTTTATTATGATATGTGGGTTTTTTTATTTTTTAAATATATTCTTATTTGTATTATTAAAAGCAGAAAGTATAAGTTACGATAAAAAACTAAGTTTATAAACAGATTAGTAATTAATTTCAGGTTTGATGATGAATACTGAAACTTAAGTTCTCCAATAACCATTCAGTTCCAACTTCCAGTTCTAATAGCGAAGTAATAATATTAACATAGTCTAATTACTATTTTGATACGGCTCACGTTATATGTGTATTAAGTTTTGCATTTATATTGTAATTAATGGTTTATGTAAGGGATGATAATATAATTCAGAATTTTAACTGGATTATCATACCAGCACTTAAATAGCATATAGTTAATTATATAGTATACCCAGATCTGTAACTACATTAAAGTATAGTTACAGGACCATATAACTCACGAACGTTTACAGAAACATAAGACAAAAATGAGTGACGAACACATGTAAAATACGAAACCGAATTTTGACTATAAATTGATGTGCTATATGCTAATATCGAAACGCACGAACAATCCCTGTATAGAAACGTTTCACCAACGTTGGAATAGGAGTCTAGATATCAATATTTGAAAATATATTTGTGGAAAAGGACATAGATATAATTTAGAAATTGATTCAAGATAAGGAAGCAATCCCGACTGTGAACGGGCTCTGATAGGAAATTGCGATGTCTGCCTCGAGAGTAGTAACGTTGGAGGAAAGAATTTGTATCTAGACAATTTAGTAATCAATAGTTTTATATATTGAAACACTCCACCCGTCAACCTGTCATTGTTTAAGTATTTTATTGATGTTTTTTTTTGACTGTTATTGCATATATTTAAATCTATTTGTTTATACTTAAATCAGCAACTTTTCCATTTTCTGTACTAGTATGTACTTCTCCTTTATTTTTCTTAACCGCTAATGCTTAAGTAATGCTTTTGAAATAAAAAGTTCATGTAAAATTAAAAGATAACTCTCTCATTTAATTTCCACTAAATCATCCATGTTTTCTAATATTATTTAAAAGCTATTGTACCAGGGTAAGTAGATAGGCGATAAACGATGCGATGGCGTGAAATAGTCTCAAGGGAGGATCCGCTAATCTGCTCAGGGGTCTATCGTTAACTGAGGTCCCGTAAGTCTTGTTTTGAATCGGAGTTTCTGATATAAGAAATGTATGATTTTGATTAAACACGTTAACGTGAAATAAAAAAAGGTACTCTGCAGTCATATGTTTGTACCTTTTGAAATATCTATATCCAATTAATGTATAATTTCTCATGGCTTCTTGTGGTTATGGTGAGTTCTAAGGATTTTTTGGAAATTCTACCTTTGAGTAAATTTGCACTAAATCCGCGCAGATGAAGTCGCGAGTGTAGTGCTAGTCTTGGATAATCGGAATAGTATTTACTGTCGGTGTAGGGTTTCTGTTTAATTTAATGAATTGTGTTTTTTCATAGAAGTTGCCAGACAACTAGTCATTCGATTCAGTCGAACGATTAGTTAAAGTTTTTATTTCAAAAAAGATTCTTATTCAAACATCGTTGACGTCATAAATCTATTCTTGTTAAGTATATCGCGTTTTCACTAAACCGGATGAATATTAAGACTTAAACTTGGCTTAAGACTTGGCCATGAACTTGTATTGATCTTGGCTTTTCATTACGCGGTTGGCGGCACTCCAAAGGGAACCAGTATAAGAAAGGGTTTCATTTGAAAGCATATAAAAAGTTTAAGACAAGCAGTAGAACAATTTGTTACTACATTTTATTGGGATCGTGTTTTAGTGTTCTCACTGCTTGGCGAAGATTTGTGTTATCCGGAACTTGATTGCAAAAACGAGCTGTCGTGATTCTTGTCTTCCTATGTATAGGTTCCTTTATGAGGAAAGTCGGCTTCCTATAGTTTGGTTCCATTAAATAAATGCTGCATATCTTATTTAATCGCTTCAACAGGATTAAGTCATGCATTAATTTCTGCTTCGTCACATCACCACTTGATCCGTTTTGTCTATATATAAATCATTCACTCTGTCCTATGGCTTCAGCTGTATACTATGCTTCAATTTCTTTTTCAACACAAGCAATTACATGTAACTCATTTTACTCCTGCCTCATTTTAGGTAATTTCATTCATCTTTTTTTATCTTACCCTCCCATAATCACACTTACGGCCATAAACGTATAAACACGAACAAAAGGCAGGTTTACATCTGCGCCACGGACTTCTTATCGTACGATGGGACCCTAAACGGACCCGCCGACAGATTTACGGATCTCGGACGCGAGTGACCTCGTAATTTCGGACCTATCTTGCGTATCTTTCGGTTTTATTAGATTTCCCAGGATTCCGAAGGTGAAAGGTTCGAGTTTTGGAGGAATGAGGACTGATAACACTGATTTGTGTGTTGGGATTTTGTCGGGAATGGATATGTTAAAGCTGTAAAACAGGATCTGTCGTTGAATTATATAATCCTCAATATCAAATCTGTTTATGACTAAGTTGAAAGCATAAAAATAACAACGGTTCCTTAACTGGCGAAATAAAATTTTGGGAACTGGATAATGTAAGAAAACTCTATCAGCATTATCATTTCAGCTAATGGACGTCCATTGCAGGATATAAGCCTCCCCTAAGCATGGCCTCATCGACCGGTCTTGTGTTTCTCACATCTTGTAGTAAATTGTAAACAGGGGTCACAAATAAACAATGGCTAAAACGGTAGCAGCAAATTCCATTTAACCTGGTTATAGTATTAAAGAACTTGACACCCCTATAGCTGATAGAAAGGATGCCATGATGAGGTGATAAGGTCACGTTTCCACCTAGCTCGCCTGCAATTTGCTTTACATTTTAGGCACGGAAGTGATGCCGGTGAACTTGGCAGATCATATTCCAGCAGAGCACAAAAAAAAGTGAGTTCTATTCGCATGCAGCATAGTTCTAGAGTTCCTGATACTTTTCGGAAATAGTTCTGGCGTTTTTCTCGGAAAAAAAATCAAATGAAAATATGATCTGCTAACTTCCGGTAGCAGATCATTTTTTCATTTGATTTTTTTTAAAAAGTATCAGGAACTCTAGAACTATGCTGCATGCGAATAGAACTCACTTTTTTTTGAGCTCTGCTGGAATATGATCTGCCAAGTTCACGCAGACACGGAAGTGTCATGTGGTCAATTGCTCTATCGTGGTCTGCAATATAATTAAACATGTCAAGTTGCTTGTAGACCAATTTTGGCTTTTAAGTTTATTTCTGAGCTAAGCTCGTATTAGCTCATGTCTCCATGTATGTAGTTATGAATGTGGGAAATAAAGAACAAGAGCCCCCAGTTTATTAAATTAATTCAGAAATATGACATCTAAAAGCACCAGAGCCTCAACCAACATAATGAAGTTAACCATTTTAAAAAGTTGAGCTACCAATTTTGTTCAGTTACAAAAACTCGGAACTTTCAGCACTTTAGCAATTTGTAAAACTTTTATTCGCTAAACCTTTAAAGCAGACTACAATAGACAAAGAGTCTCAGGCCAAACATCTACGTCTAAGGTCTACCATCACCTGTTCCCCAGACATATTGATTCAAACCTAGGTTATTAATCCGCTAGTGTTGTAGCTACAACAATTACAGCAGTCTGCGGTCGAGTAGTGTTGTGCACACGTTGCGCTGTGTGACAAATGTTTGCGGAGACGAGCCTACGGTTCACACGTCTGCTGCTGCCTAGGGTTGGGACACAAGGGTTTGTTGAATCACGGGCTTGTTGGAACACGGGTTTGTTGGATCACGGACTGAATATGCAGTTGGTCGTGGTGTGGAATAATTTGCTGATAATGGACATGTACAGGAATAATTTGTGATTGAGATCGTCTAATGGTACGACCACTGTCAAGGGCAGTATTTAGTGTTTACATGTAAATGCGTTATTTCTTATTTATCGATAAATGCTGAAGTTATTAACATTTTGAACGTCAGAGTATAAACGCATTGGCGTAACCCCGACGCCAAGCCACAAATTCGCCTTATTTTTGTCACATATTCGTGACGTTTGGCGTACAGGTTAAGCTTTCGTTTGTCACATATATGTGACAATGGTATTCAAAAGGTTAATTACATCAACCAACACGGATAACAAAATTGTAAAAACAGATCTTCAATAATATAAATATAAGCAATTCAAGCCTTACTTTTAACTAACTCTTTATTAGTCATCTGAACCGCCTGGTGGATGACGGCACATTTCTTCGCACAGAAAGCAAACCAGTGTCCCGGCAGTTGAAAAATTATATACTGATTATGCTTATAAATTTATTAACCTGTTGAACGCCATTGTCACGTACTTATACATGACAAGCAAGCGCGTTCCCTGTACGCCAAACGTCACAAATATGTGACAAAAAGTACCTACGCCGAAATTATGGCTTAGCATGGGGGCTCTGGCGTTAAAAGGTTAATAATGCTTCTGCTGTTGCTGCTGTAGCTAATCATTACAATAATTTTATTCGTTTTATCCATATGTCTTTTAAATCACAACACGATTGCTCGCCGTCCTACACGACCGTGAGTCCTAATGTGACAGTCAATATTTATCTGTAAGCATATTGTAGGTGCCGCTGACATACTGTTCGCAAGTACTTGTAGGTACATGTCGTAATTACTGACACAAAGCTCCTCTGTTTCAACAATGTTGAATTTTGGCTGTATTCGAGGCATAGAAATTAAAGACTGACTGGGTATTTGACAATTGTACCTAAATAAAATACAGAATGACTCTTTTACTGGCAATAGGTAACAGAACTATGGTCGTGGCATCATGAGCTGTTATGTTACTATTGGACCAACTTTAAAATATGAAAAAATAAATGTGCGGTTTCAGAGTTGGTATCTCAGTAAAAGTTGTTCGCGAAGTCATGTTTTTTCAACCCTTGAAATAATACCAATTAGTCACGCTCTAAATTTAAAATTTTTGGGTTTCATAAATTCTTGCCTGTAGGTTTCTTAAAATAAATCTACAACCTAGTACTTAGACAGGCAGTAGATACTGTCAGGAGGATCTCCTTGGCTCCAGGTCTTTGGCAGACAAGATGGATCTTTGGAAGCGTGTGGCAAAAAGTAAAAGAGAATTAGGAATATGAAAATATGTTTTGTTTTTATGTGGGACTCCGGTACCAGCATTCGTTGAAGGCAGGCGCCAAAATAATATATTATGAAGTTTAAACCTCAAATATCGTTTTATTTATCTTAATAATATTAAGTAGCACTATCGTGAGTCCGCTAGTGTTACAATACTGAAAGTCTTTGAAAGTAATACTAACTTGTGATTGAATATCTGAAAACTCACTTCATGAAAACTGAAAAAGTTAAAAACTGTAGAAGAAAACTTGATGTCGTTACTTCAAAGTAAAATTGTGACTAAAATCCATGATATTTCCAATTTCAATAATTATTCTTACAAATCTCGAAACCTTGTTCCAGTCCAAGTAATACCTCACACAATGCTAATCTAAATCATTGTTCAGTGAACAATTTCATCAAGATATAACAGTGTTCACGATTCGTGGACGCTTCCATCGCATTCCATCTCCGGCTGGAACGAATTCATGTTGGTCCTCCATTTGTGAAGCACAATACATTTGTGTTTCACAATACATTCACGATTCTTTTTAACGTTTTTATTGTTTTGTTATTCTTGGTGAAATTTATTTTGGGATTCTGTGTGATTATTTTGGAGAAACTGTATGTTTAGGATGTCTTGTTCTCAGTTTCCAGTTGAAATGCTGGCTGCAGGAAATATATTCGTATAACCTAGTTTTTAAGGGTTCTGTACCCAAAGGGTAAAACGGGACCCGATTACTAAGACTCCTATTCACAGAATATTTAGTTATATATGCTTTTTTTTTTCTTTTTTTAGGGATGGTAAATCACCCAATGACTTCTTCCGCTCTGGGTGGAGCGGAAGGGCGTGTTAGACTCTTACTGACCAAAACCCATCCGTGTTCCTTCTAAAGCCTTTTGCGTTCCAGGGCCGCGGTAACTCTTTCAAGCAAATTCCGCAACCCTGAAGTTATATATGCTGGCGTTTGATCACAATCGACGTCTCACAATGCGATCGATGATGGGGTAATGTTACCTAGAAGTAACCTATTCACTCTTGATTACCCAGAGCTATTGACTTGATTTGGTTCAAACTTAGCACTCGGATAGACTTTATCCTGGAATGGGGCATCATCATCATCATATCAGCAGAAAGACGTCCACTGGAGGGGCCATCATCGCACAATGTAACACTGCACAGAGAATGCTGCTGCCCATTCCCTGGTGAGTCCCTTAGTCGCTTCTTACGACACCCACGGGAAGTGATGGGACTTTTACGTCCGACACCATACAGAACAATGGAATGGGGCATAGGATACTTATATCCTGGGACCATGTTCCTTTCGAAAAAATCCGAATCGGCAGTAGCTTGTTTAAAATATATTCGACCCCCACTCCACACAACGGATCATCCGTTTAATATAAATGTCGTATTAATAAGCAATCACAGTCCCCTCCCCATTGTAACTGCAGTGTACTGGTGTTAATTAATTTATCTGTATTAATTATTCACTGATCATGATCCGTGATGAATACTTGATATTTCCGCCATTGCCCCATTGGCTGTCAGTATCATTAGCTGTCGTGTCAATTGACTTTTAGTTGAATGGGTTCAATGTGTTTGTGTGATTTTCAATTGTTCTAATTATTGAGTTTTTGACTAATATTTTGAGGTTTGTTTTATTTGAAGGTTTTACTGAAGTTTTAAAACGATCATGATTCCGCTCTAAGAGGGAGACGGAGCTATAAACAGCGAATAGCACTATCCCTTTTACATGATCGGAATTGGATGGCATTGGCACGTCATAGTAGGGCTGCAGGATTGGTAAGAGTAATTATTTTTAATAGGTTTTTTGGTGAAATTTTATGTAAGATTCTCACCAGGCATGATTGATTGTATTGTTGGTCTTCGGTAGACCAATCAAAGTTCGAATGGGATTATTCAGTAGTTTTTCTGATCAGAGATTTGATCAGACTTTTATTAACACAGGCAGTTTACTGAACGCCCTGATTGCTCAGAACCAGCAGGTCGATATGACGTGCACTCAAAAATCGATGATCAAGAATTATATTATTATTTATTAGTTTGTAAGAATTATTCTATGTTGTTGACTTGCTGTAAGCTTTGGTGCAAACTGTTAGTAAAGTAAGCAATTGATACTAAATTAATTAATTAACATATTATAAATGCGAAAGTGAGTTTGTTAATTACGCTTCCACGCCTAAACTGCTGAACCAATTTATATTTTTCTTTCTTTACTTTTCTTTAGATGGGACCTTGGAAACGGTTATAGGTAGCCTATTGGACAACGGTAAAAGTTAATACATTTATATTGCGTCTTTAAAGGCGAATGAGCTTAATTAAACATTCATATCTCATCTCAAGAAAATATACATTAATAATAAAAATATGTCTATTCCACTAATAATCACACCCAGACTAGACACATGCGCCCAATACCAAACATTGCCACCACATTAAAACACAGACATGAAATAAATAAAGTATTTATCGAGCCATTTGTATCAGACGTCTGCTCTAACCGCTTACTTCGCTCACACCGCTCACTGTGCTCACTTCGCTCACTGCGCTCGCCGCGCGCCACTGTAAAACACTGAAAGCCTTTATCACAAGCCGCGGCCGCGCTAGCTTTGGTGTTGTGGCTATTAAGTGAGCGGGAATTTATAAGCGGTTTTAGTGGCGGGTGAGGTAAAATGTTGATTTACTTTTTAAAGATTTTAATGAGAGTGGGAAGAGGGAATAATAAATCAGGCCTTGTTTTTCTTATAACGGCTTTGTGATAACTCTGATTAGATTTATTTTTTTCCACGGTTACCTTTCGGTGTATTGGAAATATTATTCAAGCCTTTTACCTAGTTTTGGTACCAAAATGATACTCCTTTAATAAAGTTACAAATACTCTTGCGTATATTTCAATCAATAACAAATGGTTACTATAATTTCGTTTGGCATTAAGCTCACATTTTATCAGGGATAATATGTGATTGCCAGAAAATATTGTCAGGAGGACGTCCTTGGCTCCAGGTCTCTGGCAGAAAAGGTGGACCTTTGGAAGCGTCTGGCAAAAAGTAAAAGAGAATTTGAATTAGGAATATGAAAATATGTTTTGTTTTTATATGAGACTCCGGTGCCAGCGCTCGTTGAAGGCTGACACAAAATATATTATGAAGTTAGTTTGTCTTAAACATAGTTTTATTTTATAACTAGTTGCCGCCCGCGGTTCGCCCGAGTGATTGTTGAAAATTATCTCAAGGGAACATATTCCCGGGATAAAAAGTATTCTATGTGTTATTCCATACTATAATCTACCACTGTACCAAATTTCATCAAAATCCATTCAGTAGTTTTTGGGTGAAAGAGTGACAAACATACACACGTTTATAATATTAGTAAGATAATATCAAAAGTAGTACTAGCGTGAGTCCGCAAGTGTTACAATATGTGTAGATAGGATAGGCGTTTAAGATTGCTTGTCAATCCTATTGGAACATGCCACAATGTTGTCTCTGATATAATACTTTCTCGAGGCCTTATAATGTCTCTGTTATTTTATCATTTCTTATTCATGTTTTCATCTTAACACTCAATTTCCAAATCGCTTTCTCCTTAGCCTCCCGAACTGTGGAGAACCAGCCGCTTGGAACTGTTGCTCCAGGCCACAGTCTTCAACAGTTCGCCAGATTGAATGGCACCAATACTTCAATCGATTTCTTTGCCAGACCGCCAGTCCGTCTGGCAAAGCCGCCGATATGTTTTGCCAATTTACTGGCGACTTTGAGGGTATTCGGGGATTTGGAAACGAATTTGTTGAAGACTAGATAGTGATTTTATTCAGGTGTGAAAACGTCTGCGCTTTTCTTTGGTTTATGCAGACAGTTTGTTTGTAAGGGCGAGGGTAAATAGATAACTACATAAGCAATCTAAGTTGAGTAGGTAAATAAGTGCTTTTTTAATAACCTTGCGAGAAAAGTACTTTGTAGTAGAATATTTTATTACAAATACACTTGGTCTGTGGATGGGTGACCATCATAACATACCGAGACTCCTCCGTGCCTCGGAAAGCACGTTAAGCCGTTGGTCCCGGCTGTCATTTGTAGATCTTTGGCAGTCGTTACGGATACTCAGAAGACAGATAATCTGACACCAGTCTTGCCAAGGAGTACCGTGTTACCCAGTTAATGGGTTGTGGAGGTCTGGTAGGCAGCCGCTCCACGTAAAATACTGGTGGCCGAACCCAATATAGTTGGGAAAAGGCTAAGCAGATGATGATGACACTTTCATATAACTCCGCAGTTATATTAAGGCACAATGAATCAAAAAACGTTCCGATAACTTTAAAATTACTTTACTTTCAACGAATAAAAATAATGTAAAATATCTAAGAAACATAGGTTCAAATATGATTGTTACAATTTGAGTCATGTGTCGCTTAAACAAACAACCAAAAGCCAGCATATTAACCCACATTTTTACGTCCAAATATCACTTGTAGCACAATACCCCACAAATCCAGAACTGCACCTTCAATATACCGTTTTTTCATTTCTTAATATAAATCCAATGTTTTTACACATGGACACCGAAGGCGAAGACAGTAAAATTGCGAATCATCGAATTAGGGAAGGGCCAAACGATAAGCTTGCTCGTAAATTCGGCGTTCGGCATTCGGCTTTCGGCCTCCGGGTTCATTGCTCGCACATTGTTTTCGAAATGTCAGCGTGAGGACTGATGTTTTTAAATGATGCTTCGTTATTAGAACAATAGAGTATGTAATTGGCTTTGCCGTAAATGTCACTTGAGATAGGACATGGCTAGTCGTTTGCCACTGTTGTGTAATTTTACCTAGACTCATTTTATGGTCGAAAATGATTGTTAAAAAATCCTAAATGTACCTATTGACCTGAGATACGAAAATGTCAGGTGATCTATCCGTTCTTGTGTTTATGTACATACAAAACACTTCTAATAGAAGATTATGTACAGAGAGAAGAGTAAAAAGAAACTGCTTTTTCTCTCAAGAAAACTCTCCTAATCTTCTTCTCTATTATTCATATGCCTCGATACATAAAGTGACATTCTATTACCGACTTCCTAAAGGCAATGTGAACTTCACTTTTTGCACTGAAGTTCCACACATACATCCACTAAAATCAATTAATATTTTATCTTTTTTTTAAATTTAATATGGGTTTGCTCTTGACTCTAGTCTAGGTCATAGATAACAGAGACAAAGTCGACGATGGAGCGAGCTTACCCAGAAGAAACCTGTTCACTCTAATTTTGAAGAGATTCGGGTTGTATGCGTTCGGAAACACAGACGCAGGCAGAGAGTTCCACTCCTTTGCTGTGCGCATTATAAAAGACGTTTGGAAACGTTTAGTGCGAATTGGTGGAATAGCAACAAGGTAGGGATGGTAACTTGCAGTGCGTCTAGATGTCCGATGGTAGAAGGGGGCCGGTGGGATGAGGTCTTGGAGTTCCTGGAACCTTCAACACTATCACCCAGTTCTCCACTCACCCACAATCCTAAAAGCATTCAATGGTACAATCAATACCAAAATATGCATGGGCAAGCAAACATTATGATACAAGCCCCATCATACTGACTGCATGTGACGTATGCAGAAAACCTATTGTTTTGCGCCCGACACCGCCTGTCAAATTACTGTCCACAGCAAATTGTGGGGTGCGCGTGAAACGGATTTGTGAATTTTGATGGTAGTTGTAAATAGTGTGTTTGGGATGATGTGATTTTAATTGGGAGTTTAATTTTGGGCATTTAGCTCGTAAATGTGTTGGGTTAGGCCAAGAAAAATGATGGAAAATTCAACAGTCTTCATATTAAAAATAAATTCATAAAATTAGCCAGTTGACTCGGCTGTCAGTTATATACTGACATATGACTGTAACGGTCTTTATAGAATGTTTGTATTTATTAAGGTACCTAAGTCGACATGGGTACTTACAATCATCTGCCTAGCCTTTTTCCAACAATCTTGCAATGTTGCAATTTCAGTCCAACCAACCGGTCGATTCTGTAAACATGTCGAAGTGAATTCTTGAGTGAAGTGATCACGAAGTGAGCCGTAATTCCATCTTAATTATATGGATTGATAGCTCACTTCGTGATCACTTTATCCAACCCTTTACTTCGACATGTTTATAGAATTGTACTGCAAATATAGCTGAATAATAAAATAAACATGAGACGTCCAGCCTACGTAATGTCTAAATTCCAGGTGCAATACACAGGTGAGATAAAAATGTTTGTAGCCAACTAAAGAAAAGTTTAATGACACTAAAAGCACACAGTTTTAAAACCAGACTAAAAAACTATCAACCTCCACCGTCCGAGATATAAACCAACAGCTACAGTGTCAAAAAGTGCAACAGTTTTATATAAAAGTGTTATATTTAGTGACAAGGGTACTTCCCGACGTCTGGTAGCCGTTCCAGACGTCTCGACAGAATTACGACTCGACACTACTCCTAGATGCAAGATGTAGCGAAATTTTAAGTTTCCATCGTAAATTAATTTTGTATAGAGTCCTGTTGGAGATTGTTCTAGAATATTTATTGGAGTCGTGTGGTTTTATACAGGGTAGGAAGTTGGGTTTGGTTTTGTTTACAGTGAGTTGGATTCGAGTAGGGATGGGTATACAATCGGGTTCAAAACCGATGTCTGGGTTTAACCCATCTTTAGACATGAGGAAGCCAAATCAGAAGGATTTTACACCGTAGATTGTAACCAATGAACATTAACGGCATGAAACTCTTACTTGCTTAAGCAAGAAAAATCTTAACAAAAATAATAATACCGTGCAAAGGCTCTCTTGGATACAATTAAACGTCGAGAAAACGTTTCGAAAACAAAATAAAGTCGTTTCTAAAGGCATAACGTAAGCAATGCTCTAAATGCTCCAGTATTTAAACTCTGCGACGAAGGTCATCATAAATAACTAGCAACGAGCGTTGAGAGCTGAAGCGAAAATTCTACACCTCCCTCTCTTTCACCTCCACACAATTTATCTCCCTGTCCCTTTCCCACCAGGGTGTTTACCGGCAGACGGGCGAAAAAATTCTCTTTATGGTTATTGGATGGTAAGAAATTTCTTATGGGAAGACATTTTTTACGCAAAGCCAGTGTTGCGGGGACAATGATGATAGTTGATGTTCTTGTTGAAGTTAATGGTAAACAGAACGATCGATATACTGTCAAATAATATCTTACGACTATTTTTGGTCTCTTTTTTTTTTTTTTTAAGGATTGGAAATCGTCAAATGACTTCTTCCGCTCTGAGTGGAGCGGAACGGCGTGTCAGACTCTTACTGACTAAAACCCATTCGTGTTCCTTCTACAGCCCTTTGCGTTCCAGGGCCGCGGTGACTCTTTCGAACAAATTCCGCAACATTTTTGGTCTCTTGGGATATATTTTTGCGTGTTTATGATTGTTTGCGCTGGATTGCATTGGACAATTGAAGTAAGTACCTACAGAAAATTGTAGTCAGAAAGCTTCTTCCCATTTTAAGGAATAATTTATACTGTATTTCGTACCAGGATCCCAAGAGACAATGAAGTATTACTGTGACAATTCCTCTTGCAGTGGCTAAGTTGCATGCCTTGACCAGCCAGGTGTTCAGTTGTCAAACCCATTAGCTGGTCATCCGGCGTTTAGATGCTAGTCTACAGTTGTAAAACTAAATACATTAGTGACGGTTGAAATGTAACCATCTGTGATAGTTACATTAAAGTGTAATTAGTGCTGCATAATTCGATTGATGACATTAATTTAGTTAAACATATATTATAATCATTTTCATGATAAACAGTAATTCTGTTCACGCGTAAACAAGAAAGCATTTTGAAATTGCTCCATCAATGACGATTGAATGTAGTTATACTAAAGTGACTGACTACCGAAGATAAAATTGACTAAAAGCAAAACAAAAATACATCAGAAAAGCTGAGCCAGACTAAAATATCGAACGCAAGCTTATAAACAAGCAATTGATAAAAATGTAATAACATTTGAATCCAATTCTATCTTTTCATTTCAATGACAATAGCAATATAAATAAAAACGTTATAAAAGAACCTGTTGACTGTTCGCAAAATAAACATAAATATAAAGCGTCCAGAGTGCTTGCATTAGGAATTGGACATTAATGCAATAACACGAAGGCTAACAAAGGGAATGGCTATTGTGATGTTAAGGGCACTTGGAAACACTTCATATGATAATATAGAAGTAGGAATGCCAAGCGGTGTGGCGTTTGTTGTTCCGGTCATTTGAAATAAAAATGAAAAGCCTGTAAAGGTACAAGAACTAATCCAGCAAACCATAAACGAAAATATGTTTAAATGGTGACTTGTAGAAAAATTCTGACAGTCATTAAATTGAATTAGAACGCAAAAGTTTGTACTGCCTAAAATATTAAGGGACCCATTAAATAAACATGCCATTCAAACCCTCCATTAACTCTTCCAAACAAAAGTAACAAGTCAATCCCTTCCTAATTACCGTTAAATATTTAAAAACCTTGCTCCAAAAGGGTTTGGGCCAACGGAATAATCATTGGAAATCTGCACGCAGCGAAAATTTCTACTCAGATGCGAAGTCACGTACTGTCTGCAATGGCGGCAAATTTTTGCAAATACCTGCAAAATCCGTGATAATGCTTTGAAAGTCAGCTTAACTTTGTTTGTTTGGGCTGCACTGGGACTCAACTTCCATCCTTAATCTGGGATAATTAGTTATAATAATTTTGAACCCTTATTAACGGTGGTAACTTGGAAAATATTAAGGTTCTCAAAGTCCTGCGCTGGCTTTAGTTGAGAGGGTGGTGCGAATGAAGGTAAAGTAAAGACTAATAATTTTGATGATATCTCGGTATACCATATTGTAATATGCATGTGGGTGCACACCAACGAAGATAATATTAACGTAAATAAATAAACACATACAGTTAGGTTTATTTATGAGGAAATGTGAATTCACCTTGCCTGAGAATTTCGGTAGCCAGACGGGAATCCCTTTGCGTGAAACCACGACACCTAATTGACACGAAATGGTCAGCTTTCCTTCGTGTAACAACAAATTGGAGTACCCTGATGCAGTAAATGATTTACTAGCAAGCCTTGCTTGTCAATCTAGGGACAATATTCATGCAAAAATTGCTAGATAAAGTTGTACTGTGATTCGATTTTTATGTGAAATGTTTCGGGGATAAGTACATTTTAAATACTTTGTTTACGTACAAAAGTGCTTCCATTATGTATGTAGATTGCGTTGTCACGTATAACGATGTTGATAAGATAGCAAGTGAACTTCGCGACCTAGTTACTGAATGTAGAAATTAGGTGTGTGGTGTAAAAAATAGAGAAGGGCGTACTCTCACAGTTAACATAGATACTCTTGTTGTTATAAGTAGAAGTGGCTTTGAAAATGTGTAGCACTTCTTTCGATCATAAACTACTTAAACAGAGATGAAGTAACTGGTATCTATCAACTTAGTGCATTGGTACCTACATCCAATTTTGATCAACCTGCTAGCCAGGTCGATAATTAGGTCATAGATAAAAACTGTACATAATAAGACTGAGATATAATAATTTCTTGCGTTATCTTCAGCCTCTGACTTGTCCCACACAAGTAATTAATGAAGTCGATATGCGAAGGTAATGACGCGCCCAAAATATACAAAGTACGCAATGTTTACTGATAGGCTTTAAGATTTTAAGCTTCCAGCATCAGGCATACACGCAACGTATGAACATGAGTTTCAGTTTGCGTTGTCGATATGATATTAGGGCATTTTTCGTAGCGTGGAGAAAACTCTCTTTAATTCTGTATTGTACAGCTTATATTAATTCAGTGATTGAAATAGTTCATGTACAAGGGCGAGCTTAAATCAAGAATGATTTTCCTACCAGCAAACCTTTGAGTGATAAGAGGGAGATAATAATAGAAGGTAGGATCCAGTGCACAAATTTTACAATAGTATATTTTTAATCATAAATAAATATACCTACATACATAACCTTTGTTTATAAAGGGGTTGATAATGATGGATCGACGGATATTTAGGGGATAAAGCAGATAAGATAAGCAGATAAGAATTAAGACGCATAACGTTATCTGAATGGAACGACCGCAAGGCGATTTAGAAATTCAAAATATTAATCAAGGCCAAGATGTAGATGACACATCATAATCTATGAACATATGTTTGAACATAATGAAAGAAAAGAAATACAACACATGCAGATTCCTAGTAAACAAAATAGCAAGTGAAGCCTGAAAGTCTATTTTGCAATTGAAATATTTGCAAAAGCCAAAATAAACTTATAAATTGACAAAAGCAAACTATTTCACTTTAATTCAGTAATAACTACCGGGTTCTTTTGATGTTCAGGGACGAGGCAACGTCAAAAATACCCTATTTGGGTATCTCTTAGAAATGACGAGCCCGATCGTGGAATGAGATCTCTTTATGCGAACCACTGGCAATTGTGAAAGTCCAGGGACGTTCGTAAATACGTGTATATTTGGATGTTGCAAATGTTGGAATTCAAATAAGTTTTTCTTAGGTTCAAATTTTGTTAAAATGTTTTTCGTACATTTTGTGGGTTTCTTGAGAAAATCTGTGGCTTTTATGAACTTGGCCTGATTTCCATAATAATGTGACTTTTGCTTGAGATGTTTTCTTGTGAATTGCTGCTTAGCATCTTTCAGGCTCAACTTCGACTTCACAGTATTGCTACATGCTTCGAATATATTTATTCAAATATTGAGAAGACAAAGAAAAACACAAGACGATCGTTCCATCATTGCAATTGATTGACACACCATAAAGGCAACCTGTATCTAGTAACTCCATACCGCCATTACCAACATCCATAGTACAATTACTGATCGCCACAACAATCATGAATACATATACGATATGTACAGTATGGATACAATATATACTGTTTGTTATTATGTACAGCCAGCTTCTGTGGTTGACATACGCTTTGACTCCAATAGCTATCGAGCGGCCTTTGTTTCATTGTGATAACGTCGTGTTGTGATTACAGTGATAGTTTGTGGTGTGATTTGATTACATTTTAAGTATTGAATTGTTTCGATTCCGTAAAATTAATAAATGGGCAATTTCTAATATGAAGATTATGGAATTTGGCTATGGTGTCTAAAGTAACACCTTTGCAATTCCTGGCCTATTGCGTCGACTTTCTAGTTTAAAAATCTTATTTATTATTTCTGATCTATGAGTTCTTTTCTTATTTTTCAAAAAGCATCATCTATCTATGCAATAACGGTATTCATCATGATTCAAGCCGTATATTTTAATTTGCTTCAGTATCATTTACGATAACGTTTTCATTCACCTTTGCACCTTCTTCAATAATTTCATCTTCTTCAGGCACCTTTATACTATTTACACCTACGTTCATTGTGTTATGTATTTTTTTTTTTTAAGTATGGGAAATCATCTAATGGCTTCTTCCGCTCTGGGTAGAGCGCAAGGGCGTGTCAGACTCTTACTGACTAAAACCCATCCGTGTTCCTTCCAAAGCCCTTTGCGTTCCAGGGCCGCGGTGACTCTTTCGAACAAATTCCGCAACAACCTTACCGCCTTAGCAACACGTCTCATATTTACCTAAATTAGTTTTGTGCGTAAATAACCCACCAAACTTAAACATACCCAAGACTACAACGCAATTAGGAAGGTAACCAACGTGGAAGACAAACAAAGGGTTGGCGGTGGTTGCTGCAACCATCGGTGCGAACACTCTCTAATTAATGATGACTGCTAATCAATAGGGTTTTGTTTGGTTTCACGTTGTTTGGTATACATATTTTAATTGACAACTTAATAGAGATGTGTGAGGAGTTTATGGGCACCGAATTGGGATAATTGGTGTTTATCTAGACAATAATTCAATTTTGTCATTATTTATGATCGAAATACACTCATATCATAAGTTTCATTATACAATATTATTATTAATTTATCTTTACTAAGCTGAAGAGTTCGTTTGTTTGAACGCGCTAATCTCTGGAACTACCAGTCGAATTTGGAAGCAAAATTATTTTTGTATATGATAGCTACATTCATAAGGAAGGCTATACGGGAAAAAATGGGATATGGGCGTACGATGTCGCGGGCAACAGCTAGTATTAAATACGTCGATCTTGCTGGTGAAAAGACGAATTACTTTGATACTACCTTAAGTAGTAGTCTGTATCTGTCTCTTAAAATTCATAAAAATCAATTCAGCTATTTCAGCGCGAAAGCGGAACAAACAAACAACTGACTTCCGCATACATAATATTAGTAAAGATTCTTTGAGCCTGCTACATGTTGATTTAATTATAAGCTTTTAAGCCAACTGTTACTGTGGTCTGTACATTATTAAATTACATCAGAACAACTTCCCCGCTGCACGTTTAGCCCCACTCTCCCCTACATTCTTAGCCCAGAATCTCTTTTCCTGCAACAGCATCAAAACAACAAGCAAAAATATTGTAACTATCACAAAACAGAGCAACTTTCTAGCAGACATCACAAAAAGGCGGTCCCAGACATTGGTGTCGGCTTTCAGTTTGCTAGTACAAGTACAAAGAGTACAAGCACAAGAAGTACAAGCACAAGACAGCACGAAGTTTCAGCACAGACTTCTTGTTTGAATGGGAACTCGATCTGTGCGACAGTGTGGGTCGTTATTTCTTTTACAAAGCTATAAAGTTGCTGGGATTTGAATATAGTTGCTACTTTAATGGTGGGTAAAGGTAATTCTATGGAAGATTTAAAACTGAGTTTGTTAGGTATGTACATTTCAAGGGAACTGTGTGAACGCACGTGTATTTTCAAAGAGAGATGTTTATCGTTATTTGACTACACCAAAAGATACACCTCCAGACAGATAGGAGGAAAATAGAAGGGTTCCGTTTTTGTCAGTTGATTAGGAAACCCAAAAAACTTATACTTATACACCACACAACAAAATACAGTAAAAACGTTTAAAAAACAAGTATGCAATGGGTGGTCTTATCGCACAGGGCAATCACTTACAGACAACCTTTGGATGGACTGAACGAAAGAAGTTAGATTTACGGCGGTCACTGTACAAACATCTATCAATAATATAAAATACACACAATACTATATTCCCGCCGATGCGATGATTCAAGCTTTATTCGAAAACCTTAATTGCGAAGTATTTATGGGATTATAGACCTGCCCTATTGACCTCTAACATGTCTTATGAAAATAAAAGCAACTAGAATTTGTACTTTCGATAGCACAGCCATTCAAGTAAGGAAACATTAGCGACTTGGGTCAGGTCAGGTCAGAACAAATAAAGGAACGATTTAGAAAAAAAATATACGTTATTATATTCCGTTTCACATTAAAACGAACCAATTATAGCAGCTTTTGATAACTTCAAGGAAAATGGTAATAAGGTTACAAATGATTTCTTTGAACAATTTGCAAAAGGCCGTCGAGCTTTTTGTAAACTCTTGACGTTAAAGGCTAATTTGTTAATTAAAGGATAAGAATTTGTAATTTCATCCATAAAGTAAACACTGATGAAATTGGAGTACTTGTAGACACTTAAACTTGAGAATATTCCTGATTTATTCATAAAATAAGAACACAAGAGAAATACTGATATCATCATCTGCCTAGCCTTTTCCCAACTATATTGGGGTCGGCTTCCAGTCAAACCAGGTTCAGCTGAATACCAGTATTTTACGAAAGAAAAAGACTGACAACCTGTACATATTCCTCTTAAAGTACACGAACTCATTTGCAACGTACATGTAGCAATAGACCCAAGACCAGAACCAGAGATAATCAACAACACAGTTGCCATCCAAAACCAATTTACACTGCAATCAAATAAATCATACCAGCACAGCACAGACCGAAACACGCGGGATATACACATAAAAAAGTTTCCCAATCACACTTCCTAGTTTCCCTCCAACGTAAATGCTCCTTGTTATACACTATTCCTACATTTACCGCCGTAACAGTTCCTCGAAACCAGTTCAGTGGGTACATTTTCTCGAAATTACATTTGATTTATGAGAAAACATCAATGTTGGAAACTTCTTGTATTGTAGGCCTAATCGATTTTGTTTTTGGGCCAACGATGTTTTTGGAAGAATTTGCCAAGTATTCGTAAGCCAATTTTGGTAAGAGATGAGATTTGATTTGCTGTCCGTCCATAAATCTGATTGGCATTGATTTATTTGTTTTTGCTGTGTAAGGGCGTAACGCCAAACTATGGTACATAAAACAGACATATATAAAGCGGTCAATCAATTTTCCTAAGCCCCAATGAAAATTAATTCAAATAATTTCCGATTTCATTCATAACAAAGTTCAAAGCAAACACCGTTTCAATTTCTTGTTCGAAAATCAATTCAACAAACCAATGACAAGCTTGATCAACTAAAGCTCAATCAATATCTAAAACACACAGAACCAGAAGGAAATATAATTCGCCATCTCTGGGAATGACAGCAACGATTTAGGTATAAATCTGAGTTCAAAAGGCAGAACATTAAAAATAAATAGGGGGATACTGCGGCCAGACAACGATGTTTATTCAGCTTTTAGGACTGTTTGCTAGTTCTGCTAGTGACAGTAAAGTAAAGATTCATATATTTTTTATAGTGCTATGAAAATATTTGCGCTGAAATAAAATGTTGAAATGTTTTTGCTAGAACGACGTTTTTGTGGACAGTCTGAGCTTGATAAAGGTTCTAATGTTGGAACAGATAATATTCTACGAAAAGTAGACCTTCATTCCGATAAAGCCAGAGAAGTATTCAGCAAGAGACAATCAAATCAAATAAACAAACAAAACAACGCACCCAAATATAAGAATAGTGATAAAGCTAACAAATTGCGAATTATGCTAAGGCAGCAAAAAACAATTTTTAAATCCACCCCGGAATATCCGGCCTGGAAATACGGCCTACATATCTGAGGCCCAATTTGCATGGAGATGGCGCCGGAGCGACGGCCTGGGGCTTCACACTGTCATAATCCGAAACTCGGCTAAACTGATTTAAATTTTCGCCATACAATGACTCCATGCTTTGGTAGCTGTTCATACAAAGTTAGTGATGCTGCTCCCAAAGCTGTATTTGCTTTTATTGCAAAGGATTAAGGATGCGAATGATTGGGTTTTGATTTTGGCAATCTCGGCAAGGGTTATTGTTTATTAAGAATTGCTCCTTGGGAATTTGGAATATAAAGGGATCTGAATTTTAAATTTTGGCTTATAATATTTACAGTTTGTTATTGTAAAAGTAAGAAATGATTTAGGCGAATTGATATAGGTAGATAAATATGTCGTCTCAAGAAACCAAAGTTTTTTTAATATCAACAGTATTGAGATGGAAATTAAAACTGGTTAACTAGAAGTACCAAATTCATGATTTCTATTCTTGATTAACGAATACTTGCGTGCTGAACTTAATCAAAGCCTTGTTCCAAATCCAAAACTATAAATTCAAAGAAAACCACTTTCAATTAACATAACTCAAAGTTTACAATTTCAGTAAGATAAATTCGTGTTATCTCCAACCCTTTCATATTTTAAGAACACTTTCACAAGCTAACATCAACTTTAATGTCGGCGTTAAAGAAAAAGTGTAAATAAACTTCTGAGTCCGTGAAATGGATCTCTTGGAGTCCGCTTTGCTCGCTCTTGCTTTAATGAAGAGATTCACAGCTTTTGAGTTTTCAGCTAAGTATGCAAATTCTTTATATTCCGAGTTACGACTTTGTGGACTTCTTTTGTATAGGATTATTTCATTTATTTTAAGGGTTTTCACGGTTAATAATGTGTAATCTAAGAGGAATTTTGGAAAAGCTGAATGGATTGTAATCTTCTTTACTTTTGTAATTCTATCATTATAATTTTGAAAATGATGATCATAGAAAAGAGCATTGCAAACAACTGCCATTAAAAACCTGGTATATATTACAATCTTCTTAAAACCTTTATGCTTTCACCAAGAAAACTATTTCAGGTTTTCTTGTGTCTGCCACTTTATTTTAAAGTTGCAATAGCCAAGACAGGATCCTATTAGTTTCTGTCGGCAAGGTTTTGTCATCTGTCTGGAGGGATTGCTCGTTCCCTGAATGGCATCTTGGGCTCTAGATTTCCTATTTTCTGCAAAACATTTCTTAAATAAATTGTCGTCAAAGACAAAGCGAGTCTCAAGGGCTTGGGGAAAACATGAATTATTATCTCAATAGTTTATTTTGCTGACCAAGTCTTTCATTTGTACCACAAAAGCCGGGTCTAAATCTATGATATTTACTACATTCCTTTTTAAACCATCCACATCAAGAATGCCAGTTTAATATCTAAAGTTATTCCGAAAATCCTTCGCGAAAGTTGAAGCAAATTCGGATTTCATATTCCAGCACATTATTGCGGTAGTCAGACGTGAATACACTCGGCTGGGGTAGCGGATTTATATCATATATTTATTTCGCTTCGCTTGTAATGGCGCATTAATCTTGCGGTGCCTTTCGAATGGCATTTGACATTTTGCCTCTTCCCTAGGATTGAGAGTTGTTGGATATTTCGCCTGTTTGCTTATGTGTGTAGTGACCGTTATAGATAGAGGGTTCTGTACGTTCGTCTTTTGTTTGGGTTGTGCAAAGTAGAACCGTTTGAACTGAGGACAGTAATGCCACTTTTTTGTCATGAACGGTAATAAGAACTCTTTTATAAAAACCTGTACTTCTATTGTAATTCTATCTTCTATGATTTTCATCAGTGGTCGTTTTACGAGTGTCATAGCAGACATACCTGAAACAAATAAAATGAATAGTTATTTTTTGTTTGTTCTTGCAAGTTATTTGTACCGAAAAGGTATGTAACAAGAGCTATTCATAAACTACTAGATATTAAACAATGTTGATAACAATCATCACCGAATCGTAGGGCATCTCTAGGACTAGTGCATTATCATAAACCAACAGTTGAAGGTTACCATGCTATAACGCATCAACTTTACGAGCATAAGCAGACAATATAACAAATATAGCACGCCATACTCGCGTTACAATTGGAATTTATGAAAAGCTAGTGTGTGACGGGGCATAAAATCAAAATCATTGGCTACAGTTTTTATTGCCGATACAATATAATCGATGGTAAACAAAACTCTTGTGGTTAGTATTATTTGTTTGGCTGATTGGAAACCAATAAATATTTAGTGTTTTGGTAAGTGTTCGAGTATCTATGTTGGTTTGTGATTTGTGATTTGCTCTGTGTAAATAGTTTGATTAAATACGCGTTTAATGAGGTGTGTAAGATTTTTCTAAGAATATTTATAATTTCATGCTTTCGAATTTTGCTTTGATATTAACATGTTATGGCATAAAACATCTAATAATGATAAAGAAATGGGTTTTCAAAATACTCAAATGGACTTAAATTTAGTTTAAGAGCATTATATGTATTTGGCCCAAAAAAAAATAACGCCCTAACGTTGTTATATCCTCTTGAATATTGGACCTTCGCTCAATAAGGCAAGAACTACCAATAAGACCTTAACAGTGTTAAAAACCTAAGTAAAGGCCATCTCCCAAAACTGATAAGTCAAAAGCTCAACTTAACAAATTACCATTAATTACACTGTAACGTTAATTTTCCCTTTTTCAAACTTTATTAAGTCAAAGTTAATTTAAAAAGGTGATTCTTTTGACATGTAAATTGGACCAAAAGCGCTAATTGGTATAGTCGTCGACACCTGAATTGTCAGGCATTTAGCAAACTCAGTTTGAGCGTAGCGTCAACGAATGTTCGCGTCCAGTCCGGTTTAAACCGGATTTCGCCGCCTATATCCACTTATATCCAGTTTCGTTAGTTCGCTTTGACACTTGATTTTGAAAAGGGAGCTGATTGACGTGTGAATATCCTTTTTGGGTAATGGATATTTGGCTTTTGTGAAACGTGTCAATGATGACGTGTTGGGGATTCATTTTATGTCCGTTACTGTTTAATCACGTATTAAAATGTTGTAACATAAAAAAAACTTCGTCGAATTTTAAGAATAAATAAACTACTAGCAGAAGTTAATTATAGAGATTATGTCAGTTTTTGCTCGTTATATGTTATTGAAATTTTAAGTACCTAAATATTAAATATCCCTCGAAACAAATACGTAACCTACCTCAAAATATACCTAACCTGAAAAGGCAGTCATCATTATGAACAACTTTTACAATGGGACCAACTCTACGGCGATCTATTTAAAAAATATATGGTAATAAAGGGAGTTTATGCCAAACGCCCAACATACCTAAGTTAAAAGCCACTTTCCAGGTCAGATTCCAAAAACAAACCAAATCCCGACGGAATCAAACTACTCAAAACAAAATCTAAAACCTCAAATATGATTTACGAGCTGCAGGGCGAAGGAAAATAAGTGTTACATTTCATACAATAGCCTTCACGGACATATTTCATTTTGACGTTTAAAGCTTCACAAGCAAGAAAGAAACTTCAGAAGGTCCAGCTTTTGTTTTGAGCAGAACTCCAGGCACTATATTGCGGTATAACTGGTAGACAAAAGATACATGGAAAATGAGGACGTCACGTCTTCTTGAAGTGACGTAACAAGCCCCCCCTCGCAAACTATAATGCGTTTTATTTTTATCATTTTTATTAATTTGATAAACAAAAAATATGTTTAATAATTTTAATCATCTAACTGACGGAATAAATTAGTCATATTTTTAGGGAACAGCCCTTTTCTCTTATTTACCCAACTCCGGCAAATCCAAAAGGACCGGTTATGATTTTAGTAGAATAGTAGTCTATCATATCGTTTTGGGCAATAAGTTCTAATGTTTTAAGTGACCATCCAATACTGGTAAGCACATGGGCACTCATATAAGACCTACTACAGTAAAAAATATTTAATTGCCAATTGAATTCATCATCCCACTTATAGAAGAATTTTTGACAAAACAACAAACATTCTCAAACTGCTGTATTCACACATTTCACATGCTTTTTGTCCGCGTCTCAAATGGTAGTCATTATTGTTCGAACTAGATTTTCTGTTCCTTTCCAATTCATGTAGAAACAAACAGTAGCTATTGGCTTAACGCATATCGAATGACTGCGAAGCCACTTAAAAGTACCCGTAAAATATTTAATCTGTTAAGTTGGTAATAAATATTCCGGCATAAAATCAGAGAAGGGTCTAAGTTCGTCGTTTGTTGTACTTTTTTCCAATGGAAGGTTGGAATAGGATATCGAAGTCGTATTTTTGGGAGTGCCAATTCTATTTTCAGTATTTTGGTTTTGTGAAAAAGAGCGTGGTCTTAAAATTATCCTTTAATATGTTTCAAAATAACTGTAAATATAAATGCAACGTGTTCAGAGATAAGCAATATGAACCAATTAAATAGATGCAAAATGTCTGTCCAGAACCCATTAAATTAACGAATTTGTCTCATTGTAAACATCTGTGAGCAAGAACTTCGAATTATTCATCTTCATATGTATTCAAAAGCTAGAGCATAAATAGCTACTCACTTAAATACACTCAATGATTGAAACACAACCATCCAAAATAACTCTCCGCTTTCAACGAAATGTATTCCTAAAATCAATAGTGTTTTATTTTGAGCTCTCAACGCGAGCAAAGCTACTGTTATTTAGACTGATGTTCCTCAATATTTAACTAAGCTTTGGATTACCACGTCAATTCTATATATTACGCAAAACTGACCCCGATCTCTGCACCAAATAGGGAAAGAGATAGCTGTATACAATTGTAGCTCTCAAATCTGAGGGAGTGACAGGGATGGTTATAGTTTAGTTTCCTCCATCGTCAACTGGATTCCAGTGTTCTGGGAAAACTATTTGTGACGGAAAGTCCTAGTTTAGCGTCACAGCAATTTGCATTCGTAATTTTCTGTTAGCTATCTAGTTTATGTGTCGTTTTAATCCAACTGGTGTTATTAGTTGGTGTCCGTTTACGATTGCAATATAGATGATGTTGAATTGTTAATTGGACTAATGTAACTTTAAACTAGTGTAGTCTTAATATTAGCTTCAACGCCTTGCGTGTCCAGTATAACAATGTGTTCAGGATGCTGTTGGGTCTACCACGTTTTTGTAGCGCTTCCGGGATGTTCACTGAGGCCAGGGTTGATGGTTTTCATGCCATTATATGGAAACGGTGCGCTTCTGTTCTCGGAATACGTGCTAGCTCCCATAGCATCCTGAGTGTATTGTGTGATAGGTGGGACAGCCCATGCTGGCTCATTGGATACGGCTGCACACGTAGGTGTCAGTCGTTTCAATATTGTATATAAAGTGTGATTTTTATTATTAATATTAGTGTGTAACATTTTTGAAACTATGGTAGACAGTGTCATGACTGGATAAGCCTCGATATGTCCAGCAGCTACTGGGTTGCTTTTGTCTGAAGGTGATATGGAAAACTGGAAATTATGAAAGCCAAGATCATGTTGGACTGATTGATTAAACCATTTTGATTTTTTGGTTGCAGAAGCTTAGATACGTTTAGGGATATTTCTTGAAACAGACTAACAAAATGTATTTTAGCTTCTTTAAAGATTTTTAAAGACGGAGCAGTGATAATAAAATCAAAAACATCATGCTAATTAATTTCTTTGCCACCAAAATTAGGCCAAAGACGAAACAAAGCATTCAAATGTTAAAAACAAATGACTGGCTGCTCTACGACCTTTTGTTTCACGAATAGATGACACGGCTCGACAAAAATAATTGCCATCGTTAAATAGTATTAAATGAAGAGGATTTTATTGAGTAACTCCCTCTGAAGAGGGTCGTTTGTTTGTGAGGTGCTGAAGAAGAAATGTCTAGTTTAGTGAAATGTGTAATTTTGCTTTTCGTTTAAAACTTTTCTGGGCTTTTGTGAAATTGTTTAGCGTTTTATAAATATTTACTAAAATATTTTGTGTAATGTTTAAGGTACAGATCATAGTATATAAAGAGTGTCAAAGGGCATACTTATGTCATGGTTTTTTGATTAATCTATTACAGGAACCTGACTGCTTGCTTGTTTACCAGTGTACGGCATAAAATCTTTGGAATGGTCACTCAAAAATCAACTTCAAAGACACTACGTTTAAGACGAAATTGAAGTTGGTGCCGATGGATTCAAAATGGTCTCGAATTATATATCAACTATTAGCACAATGAGGATTCCTGTACCTATCTCAAATAAAATATCTTAATTTTTTTTCAATGCCTTCTATTTATCCTTTTATCTATCACTTTATTTAAACACGTAGACAAATAAATACACATCAATTATCAAAATTCCCAACTCAAACACCATGTCTTAATCAAAACACAAATTGATTCCATTTACCCCAACATAAAGGTGGCCTCACATGAACGGTAAACAATTTTTCAATAATCGTTGTCTAGACGGTATAATGTGTGGGCGACGGTGGCGACACCTAACGGCGAAACAACTACCATTATCATTACGATAGAGCGTGATGGGTTTCATTAAGTTCGACGTGGAGCGAGAATTTCTCAATTTTTAGAAAATTAAAAGGACGGGAGGTCTAGAACTAATTGAATTTGATGAAAGGAGTATTCGATGAGGTTGGAGGTTGAATGGGTTTTATTTTGCAGGTGATTTGAATATCGAATGGAGGATGGGAGGGGGAAGACGAGAATTATAGAGGAATAATGAAGCAATATGGCTATAAAGTTGGGTAAGAAGAATAAAACAGGACTTTGTTGTGGAAGATTATGACTGAGAAATAGGGGGAGATTTTTGCCTAGCCTTTTGCCATATTGGGGTGGGCTTCCAGTCGTGATGGGTGCAGCTGAGTACCAGTATTTAACATGGAGAGACCTATTTGACCTCCACAACCTAAATAACCGGGAAACACGATACTTCTTGGTTACAAGACTGGTGTCAGATTTCATAGAGATATTTAAATGAAGTGATGTTTTGCGGTTGTCCTAATATTCGTTAGAATACCAAGGATTATTTATTTGGAAACTTTT
Organism: Mamestra configurata; assembly: GCA_002192655.3. Lineage (NCBI taxonomy): Eukaryota > Metazoa > Arthropoda > Insecta > Lepidoptera > Noctuidae > Mamestra > Mamestra configurata. Next base: position 218,501 of record NDFZ01005495.1, on the reverse strand, counting down.
TTGACTCAATTAACAATAGATTAGAACTGGTTATTTTTCCACAAATTCTCACTCCATTATAAATAATAATAGTACACAGTAACGATGATGTATCGTCTCATAGATTTTCAACGCACCTATTATTTGGACAGCGTTATTGATATTGTCACGCGACCGTGGGAGGGGGGCTTAATGGTTTAAATTAAGAGCTATGGGTTTGTTCGGTTAATCAACTTTTTAAAGTTAGTAATTACACTTGGTTCAAGTTTGAGCATGGGTAGGTTAGGTACCTACGTACCTTTACAGGTTGCTTTTCATTTTCCATACTAAAATTATAAGGAGGAAAGTAACTCTCTCTGTCTGTTACCTCTTCACGTCTAAACCACTGAACCGATTTTGATGTTATTTTGTACAGAAATAGATTACACCTTGGAGAAGACCTTTTTAGGGTTCCGTACCAAAGGGTAAAACGGGGCCCTATTACTAAGACTCCGCTGTCCGTCTGTCACCAGGCTGTATCTCAAGAACCGTGATAGTTAGACAGTTGAAATGTTTACACATGATGTATTTCTGTTGCTGCTTTAACAAAAAATACTAAAAAAACAGAATAAAATAAATATTTAAGGGGCCTCCCATACAGCAAACGTGACTTTTTTGCTCGATATTGATAACGTTATGGTACGGTACCCTTTGTGCTCGAGTCCGACTCGCACTTGGCCGGTTTTTTTCAAATACTCCGCAAATAAATGATACCACTAAATCACCATCATCATCATATCAGACGAAAAGTGTCGCCACAACAACCGGCTAAACTTCACTAAAACATTATATTTGTAACTAAATAGGCGGTCATTCAGAAGTGATAAACTATGCTCTATTGAATGACTGGTGTTTTAGGCAAAGATAATTCTAATAGCGCCAAAATATGGCGTTCTAAAACACTTGGCCGGATCTAACGACATTGATGTTTATTTACTTAGATCATTAACATTAATTAAAACTAAAATGTTTAAAAGTAATATAAAGTAATTTAAAATTAACTACATTTTTTTATTTTATCTAGTTAGTTTAATATTAACTACATCAAAATTAAAGCACGAACGTGTTTGAACTTTTATGAAACAACTCCAGCTTGTAATATCCTTAACAAAATAACTAAAATTTCTTCAGGAAAATCTGAATGAAATTTTAAATGGTATGGTGTTCTAATAAACGTGATAATTAACATAGTATATCAGTCGCTGACAGTTATGGGTTCTAGGGGTTTCCAAAAACCATTAACTTTTGACCCGCAATATCTACCATCTAAATTAGGTGGTACTAATGTCTTGGTAACACGATGTTTTTGGTGATTTTTGATTAAAATTGTGATTAGTAGCATTATGATATGAAGTTTTTCTTGTTTTCAACTGCAAAAAAAACAAGAGCCAATTGACTATAATATATATTGACTATAATTATATTATAATATATATTATAGTCAATATATACTTTATTTTTATTGGCTAATAAAATATTTGTTAGTTAAAAAATAAGGAAAGTCGAGTTTTTGTTAAAGTGACTTAAACATTATTAAAATATTCATCAGTTATGAATCTCATCCGCCCGTATTCATTTAAACTAGGTGATATCTAAATATGTCAAATGTGAAACTCAAATAAGTGTAAGGGAAAACCGTTGATCATCTACATCTACACTAATATCATAAAGAGGTTTTTTTTTGTGTGTGTATGTTTGTAATGAATAAACTCAAAAACGAATGTGCTGAATTCAAGAATTCTTTCACCATTGGAAAGCTACATTCTCCGCGAGTAACATAGGTTATATTTTATCTCGGTATTCCCACGGGAACGGGAACTACACGGGTGAAACCGCGTGACGTCCGCTTCATAAAAAAGTGAAGACTTCACTGTTCCAAATTTAATTAACCCTCACATTTGCAGTAAAATCACATTTCCAATTAATTTAAAAATCAAAACCGATATACAAAATAATGCAACACGGAAACACCAACAATATCGAAAAGAGAAAAAATCTCGTTAACCCTTTACATGCCGCGTGACGGTCTAGGTACGTCGTCGGCACAAGTTTTCGACAGTTGCAAATTAAAATGGCCGCCGCCCGTGCGTGATCGCTCCGACCAAGCTCACCGCGTAATCTCTTGCGGCGACGTGACTCGAATGTCGCGTGACGTTTCACCTTTGTCTTGCACAAAAATTGTGAAAATATTTGGAGTTTGGTGTTGCCAGCTGTACTTAAAGGATTTGAAGTTAGCCATTGATGAATTCTGGGTCAGTGGTGTACAATTAAGTTGGACATTTGAGCATGTAAGTATAGTATTTTCAGATTAGTATGATTTCTTTGTCTGACCGACAGAATTCAAGTCCAAATAACTAAATATCAGACGAAACATAGTTTCCAAAAATATTTACTACTATCGTTTATTACATCTGTCAGGTTCTTTAAGTTTCTCGTCTAACCAAACAATATCAATATGATATATTGTTGATATTTATTCTCCTAACGCCAAGTTCAAAACAGCTTTGCCAACAATATCCGAAATTTAGCGGTAGCCTTTAAAGTTTAACCCTCCCTGGCCTTAACAAGCTACACCAAACATTGTCAATATTTACCAGCGAACGCTAGTTTGCCTGACTTCTATTAAAGCCCGAAGGGATCGGGTAATGGTAACTAAGGTAATCCTAGGTCTAAGATCGTGAGCGCCCCGAGACAGACGTCGGATAGACAGACAGCTTAGCCACAAATATAGACTTAGATTAAAAGGGTTACAGCGAAAGGTGGAAATGTACAATAACACGATGTCTGGCGAATAATGATTGCGAAATTTAGTGGCTCCAGCGAAAATATTCTCCTTTATTTGTTGTTTTATTACTGCGATGTAAAGGTTTATTTACCTAAAAGTAAATTCAAATGATTGGAGTGTCTAAGTGAAGTAATAAAATCTTAATAGATGCAGCTGTAAAAGTTTATTGGAACGCGATTGCAGTAGGTACATTTGTATTTCCTTAGTTAGAATAGCTTAAGGAACTTTAGAGCATAATTATTACAATATAACCATAAAAACGGTTCTATTACTTACAAAGCGATCAAATTCAAATGGCAAAATCATTTCTCCGACAATGAAAAACTTGTCAAAATGTAGTTAAATTAGAAGTGTTTTTGAGTTTGCGGCTGTGATGCGAATGTGAATGCTCCTTAATAATACGAGAATTGCCCCTCAGCTATGTAGTCACATTAATCGAAACGAAAAATGATGCAAAATTAAACCATGAAATTGATTCCACCAACGCGTAACACCAAAAGCTTACGACCAACCAATAAACCTCAAAATTAGCGTAACACTGAACGAATACTTAAAACCAAATAAAACCGGTTTAAACCGCAATAATCTGGGCAAACAATCAATTTTCCGGCTCAGTTCATCTTGGTGTAGGAACACTGCAAACAAAAGGAACTGCCTTTAACCGGCAGAGAAGTGTTATTTACTCGCCAGAATCACGGCACTTGGTCGCGCCGACCAGAATACCAAGTGGTATACGGTTACTGGAGGGTTAAGAGAGAGAGTGAGGGAAAATAGCCGATATTATTGTTTTTTGATTGTGCGTTCTTTTGTTTTTTTTTCTTGTTTTTAAGGTGTTGTGTTACGGTCAATGTTGGTATTGTAATCGGATTGTGGGATGTTGTCGGAAAATGTGGGAAATAAGATACGTGTTTTTCTTTTAATGTTTTCTCGATTATTGCCCCTGCCTGCTAATGAAGATTGCTTTAATTCGTTAGATCAAAAGTAGTGAATTTATTTTGATAGGTTTATTTCAATACTTGCCAAGGTTGGTCTGTGGATGGGTGACCATCTTAACTTACCGAGTTTCCTCCGTGCCTCAGAAAGCACGTTAAGCCGCTGGTCCCGGTTGTCATTTGTAGAACTTTGGTAGTCGTTCTGGAATGTAAGAAGCCAGTAAATCTGACACTAGTCTTGCCAAGGAGTAACGTGTTACCCAGTTAATGGGTTGTGGAGGTCTGGTAGGCAGCTGCTCTACGTAAAATACTGGTATTCAGCTGAATCCGGTTTGACTGGAAGCGGACCCCAATATAGTTGGGAAAAAAGGCTAGGCAGATGATGATGATTTTAATATTGTAGAAACATAATGAGTTTCTCACTTCGACTTCATGTCAATGATGAATGAAAATACGTTGGCAGCTTTCAAAGCATTTGATTCATTATCGCCTTATCCATTATTCCCACATAACTCTGTTCGCTTCCACCAACAATTACACGAACAAAGCTAATCCCTTTAAACGCGCATTTTTACAAAAACAAAAGGATATGACGAGCGTCCGACATTTTTCTATTTTCTGACGTTCGTTGTAACAGAATCGCAAAAGTTGCGCGGCGCGGACAAAACGTCGCACACGACAATGCACTCACACTGCATGGTCTGTCAAACACAATTAGCGCTAAATTCGCTTAACGACGGCGCGTCGCAGTTGGGGCCAATTTGCAGAGTACGCTTGTTAGGCGGACTGTACCCAGAGTCGCGACGTTGTTGGATTTTCAGCGGAAAGTAGTGAAACTATTCGTCGCAGACTGATATTAGTTAGGATGACTTTTTAGTTATGTCTGAAGAGGATTTTAATTTATTTTAATATCCAGATATCATAACGCCGCCATGGAGTGGAATTTCAATGGATATAATAGTTTGTTAACCCGTCTATGCATGGGCTTAATTAGCTGTAGAATTGTAAAGATTTGGCAAATTGGTTACAATTAACAATTTCAAATGTCAATTTTCTTCAATTTAAACAAGACGAGGCCGGTGTTTCCCAGCTACACTGAAAAGAAAAATCGAAATAAACTCAGAGGACAGGGCTCTGAGGTAAATGGGCTTTTTAGGGAAGGACCACACAAAGAATAGTAGTCCAGACAGTGCAAGCGTTTTCTCCCATACACCTATACCAACTAACTACTTCTCCTTTTCATAATTACACTAATTTTTGCCCGCGACTTCGTACATGCATATCCCGTTTTTTCCCATTTCTGTATAGAAGAGGAGTCCCCTCATGAATGTGGCTATCATATACAAAAACAGTTTTCCAAATCCGACTGGTGGTTTCAGAGATTATCGCGGTCAAACAAACAAACTCTTCAGCTTTATGATATTAGTATACAGCCGGTCGATTCTGTTAACATGTCAAAGTGAAGGCTTGGGTGAAGTGATCACGAGGTGAGCTGCCAATCCATATTATCAAGATGGTATGACAGCTCACTTTGCGCTCACGTGACATCTTGATTATAATATGGATTGACAGCTCACCTTGTGATCACTTCACCCAAGCCTTCACTTCGACATGTAGCCTTCTTTGTCAGCTTCGGCCAGCCTGTCCGTTTAGTTTGTCTAGAATGTTCAGACGCCAGCACATCAAGCTACCCGAAATTGTCAAATTTTCCTAATCAAACTTGAACCTAATACCTTAGCGATAAAGTTGAAAATCTATTAAAGAAAATTGACAGATTCTTGTAGCTTGATGAGCTGGGGTCTGTACTATTTTTCTTTCTATAACAGAATTACAGGGTGTGCCTTACATTTTTAACAGCATTTCAAGTATCAAGGTGTACAGTAAGCAACAGTGAACTTCAGTGTGAGTTCGGTAAGTCTTGGCGCTGCAGGCAATTTGCAAAGTGCGGCTGTTGTGGCGTGTGATATGACTGGGGAGTGATGCAACACGTTTGCTGTTTACCCGAGTTTCTAAATGTTGTTAGGATCATGGAATTTTGAAGAGGGTAATTCTTTACACATGTCTAACGTATGAATAATATTATTACTTGTAGCTGAGGTTTCTTTTTTAGGCTTGTTTAAAAGAAAAACAAAATGTTGGAGATTTCTTAAAAAAAACAATCGTTTTAATTTTTCTTCTATAAGAAGTGTTTATTCGGTCTAAAAATTTTTCCTCGAAGGAATATACACATGGTAAACGTAACTAATCATAAAACAAAAGCGAGACTGATGTGATTTAAGCACGAATATGGATTTCACGTGGGACTCCCCAAAGAAAATGAACAAGGTAGATTTCGAATTAAAAATTAAACCTGCTTGTTAACAATGGCGCTAATTTTCTTCCCGGCACACGAAGGGTTAATATTAATGAGCTACATGGTTCTTATGCGTAGTGCAAACATTTGTTCAAATCTGCACCAGGTCTGTGAGACCCCTTTCAATGTTATCTATCTAGTCAAAATTATTTGATAGAAGGTATAAGATCAGGCTATGTCAAACCAAACACTTTTTAACATTGGACTACTTAATTTGGCTATATGCAACCATATATTAAGTTTCTAGTTTTTGCCCGCTACTTCGTCCGCATGGAATAGTTACTTCGGGCAGACATTTTTAGTTTAATTATGAAGTTTAGTAAAGTTTCAGTCAATGCTACTGAACAGAGAAAGAATAGATATAATAGATAGTTTAACAAATGTTCGACGTGATTCTTTAAATTGGCATAACTTTTTTATTTATGAACCGATTGACTTGAAACAAATACTAAATGTTAAGTGAAGCTTACCACAATGTATAAGTGACAACCACATCTAAATCGAATAAGCTGTTTCTGAGATTAGCGTGCACAAACGCACAGACAAACAGAAAAAGGTCCCAATAATATTTTTTCTTATATATCTTCAGTGTACAGACAGCGACCCGTTACATTTTTATTATATGTATATAGATTAATAGCTCAAACCCTCTGATCGATATCATAAGATATGTACCTATGTGCTATTTCCATTGTCTCTCAGCAAACAGGGTATGATTGAGCGAGGTTATGCTTGTCAGTATGTGTGTGCTTTAGATTAGAAATTCTGACTACATTATCCGTATTTGCCGACTGATTAGCTTGTGTATTTTGTATTGTATTGTTAATGAAGATATTATTGTTGATGTTAGGTTACTGAGCAGGAGATATGACTGACTTAGAGTTTGGTCTTGTCTTTTCAACCGACTACCAAAAGAAGGAGGTTATCAATTCGACTGTATGTTTTTTTTTTTTAGAGTTTGTACGTCTAAGCAGATATGTAAATTGGAAGGTACGATTATTGATATTGGCTTTTGCAATAGTGCTTTGAAGATTTCTGACTTTGTTACTAAGTTTTTCATTCGCTTATTTATTACTTCGCCGTCGGAGCTGAACGCGGCAAATGTGGTGTGATAATCTGATCATATTTGCAGGCCAAACTTACCCAGAGATCGCCCAAGAGGTTTGGAAGGAGACAGGGGAGGCCTGTGTCCAGCAGTGGGACACAATTGTAGGCTAACAAAAAATATGAATTACTTTAATTTTTATGGTTCCATACCCGGAGGGTCACCAATAGAACCCTATTACTAAGCCTCCGCTGTCCGACCGTCCGTCCGTCCGGCAGTCCATTCGTCCGTCTGTCTATCAGCTGGCTGTATCTCAAAAACCGCAATAGGCAGATAATTAAAATGTTCAGAGTGTGTATTTCTATTGCCACTATAACAACAAATAATAGTATATAAATTGGTATTGTATTTATGTATTTTATATTATTATATCTAATTGGTATTGTTTAAAACGTTTGTACACTGACAGCCCCAAAATCTATCTCCCTTCGTTCAATCCATCCAAAGGTTGTCTGGAAGAGATTGCCTTGTGCGATAAGACCGCCCATTGTGCACTTATTTTATGTATGATTGTCCTGTTCTTATTATGAGGTGTACAATAAAGTATATAATAAATAAATAAATAATAAA